>ML784575.1:434552-508330 GCA_009831015.1 Picea engelmannii | reverse complement strand
ATCATTCTTTAATGGAAAATGATACTTGGGATCTTGTACCTCTTCCAAAAGGAATAAAACTTGTTAGATGCAAATGGGTCTACAGAACTAAGTATGCATCAGATGGAAGTGTTGAAAGACACAAGGCTCGGTTAGTTGCCAAATGATTTTTCCAAGTTGAAGTAATTGACTATAATGAAACCTTTGCCCCTGTAGCAAAAATGAATTCCATATGCCTTGTTCTTTCCCTTCCTACCTCACATAAATGGGAGTTCCATGAGATGGATGTTAAATCTACCTTATTTCACGAATATTTTCAAGAAGAAATCTACATGGAACAACCTCCTGGCTATGTCCAGAATGACTCTAGCCTTGTTTGTCACCTCAAGAAATCTCTTTCTAGTCTCAAGCAAGCTCCCCGAGCTTGGTATGCCAAAATGGATATCCTTCTTATTGCCACTGGATTCTCTAGATGTCATTATGATCCTAATGTCTATACCAAGAAAGTAGGAAGCCATCTCATAATCCTTGTCCTTTATGTTGATGACCTTATCCTTATTGGTAGTGACTCAAAAATTTTAAACCATGTGAAAACCAACCTTAAGAAGAAATTTGAAATGACAGACTTAGGCTTTTTGCACTATTTCCTTGGCCTCCAAGTTTTGCAAACCAATGAAGGAATTTGTATTTCCCAGTCTAAGTATCCATGTGACCTTCTTCGTTGCTTTCACATGGACGATTGTAAACCAACCCCTTCTCCCTTCCAGTCTGGAGTCAAGCTTTCTTCCACCTGTACTTCTCCTGAAGTTGATGCCACCCTGTATTGTCAGTTAGTTGGTAGCCTCTTATACTTGACTCATACCTGTTCTGATCCTTCCTTTGTTGTTGGTCTTGTTTCCCGATATATGCAAACACCCCATGAAAGCCATTGGAAAGCAGCTAAAAGGATACTTTGCTATGTTCATGGTACAGTTCATTTCGGGATACATTATAGTTCAGGGGGGACTCCTTTATTGGTTGGTTTCACTGATTCAGATTGGGACGGAGACCCCAATGATCGGAATTCTACTACAGGTTATGTTTTCAACCTTGGTTCAGGATATTTCACTTTCTTCAGCAGAAGCAGAGTACCGAGAAGCGGTAAATGCAAGTCAGGAAGCCCTGTGGCTTCGACAGATCCTTTCAGAGTTTGGATTCCAGCACCAGGATCCAACCAGCCTTTGGTGTGACAATCGGAGTTCCATCAAGCTCCCCAAATACCCAATTCAACATTAGCGTAGAAAACACATCGAGCTACACATGCACTTCATCAAAAATCTCATTCATGATCAAGTTATTGAAGTTCTCTTTTGCCCTACAAAAGATCATGTTGCAGACATTTTCACAAAGTCTCTTACAAAAACAAAGTTTTCCAACCTTCGATCTATGTTAGGAGTTCAGGAAGTTGTCATTAAGGGGGGATAGGCTCTAATGCCTCCTTCCTTCTCCTATTGTGTCACTATTGTAAATCCTTCAATCCTATCCCAAGTTGTTCTTAAGGGGGGATGTTAGGATATTTAGACACTTAGGAGTTAGTAAGATCTACTTGGTCTATTGTGTCGTTAGGTAAAAGTGTGTTTTCTAGTGTGTTTCTTTAGTATGCATTAGTATGTATTTGTAGTTAGGAAATTCGACGGTCATGATATGTTCCCGACATAGAGTGATATGACGGTTCATACTCTCCTTGATCTTAATGACCATTGATTTGTGGCTTAACACCCGATTGGTCCATGATCTTTATTTAAAAATCATAGAGAGTCATTTGCCGATGATTGATTGTGAGAAACTCTCTTGTAAAATCTCTCTGTGATATTTTTCTTTGCATTAATAAACTACTCCAAGTGGCTGCGTTGGTTGGGGTCATGGATGTTTCCCCGTAGGGGTTTTACCACGTGAAAACATCGGTGTGTTGATCTTTGATCTGGTTATGTGAGTGGTTACTGAAGGTGTTCGTCCTCTGTTGGAATATCTATGTTGTCGAACATATTACACATCAATTTTTGATTTGGTATAGAATTTAACTGTTGGATATTGAGAATCTTAACACGTATCACCACATAGAGAATAAACTAAATAGATATCAACTACAAATAATATAAATAAGACTCAAAGGTTAGCTCAATTCATCATGATATAGGCATGATATCTCTCCTCCAAAGTTGGGGAGGTCATAATTTCAACTCTCTTGATATTTTAGATGAGGTGCTTGGAGCTTAGGCACTATAGGTTTACCCTAGTTAGCACCTATCAATGATAGTAAAGTCTCTAGGCATTTATCATGCTTGGTTATAAGGAGAAAAGTTACAAACAATATAAACATAATCCATTCATAGATCTACATGACAAGATATATAGAAACATAAAAAAATAGAGTAAGTTACAAATGAAGAACACAACCCAAACACACAAAAAAAAATATATATCATGATTCATGGGTTGTAAAGGAGCCAAAAAAAAATTCTATGGAAATTTAGAAAAATAACATATCATACAAATATCACGTCCCATTTCCTTTTCATTGCAATTGTGGCCTATTTTTATATACTTAATAACTTAAGGGTCCACAAGTTAACCCCGAAATATTCATGAGTATGATCATTCAACTAACAAAGTGCATGTAATGTGCATCATGTGCATACGAAAATACATTAATCAATATATAATTATGGGGAGAAAAGGAATTTTAAAATGAGTGCTAATCCTATATCATTACTACCTATCCCTAAAAATACACTTTGTCGTGAAGCGTGTGTGCTTCAATACTATCTTGATCCAATAGATTACACGTTCATTATGGTTCTCACCCTATTAGGATAGAACCATCCTAAGTGAGGATTAAAATGTAGCTAGGTACAAGATGAGATCTCTTTCAAAGTCAGGTGTACTCATTCATTATGGTTCTCATCCTCTTAGGATAGAACCATCCTAAGTGAGGATTCAAATGTGTACTTATTCATTATGGTTCTCATCCTCTTAGGCTATAACCATCCTAAGTGAGGATTTAAATGTAGCTAGGTACAAGATGAGATCTCTTTCAAAGTCAGGTGTATTGATAAGTGGGATTAATGCTAGTTCTTTCTTTCTTAATGTGTTTAATTATATTTCCTCATAGTCATATCATATGAATGGAACATCCTTCCATAGCATGTGCACAAATCCCTTTATCATGTTCTCATATTTAGGAACAAACCATTGCAAAAAAAATCCTTTCATTGCATGCTTTATCTCTCTATAATTGTGTGTGGAGGAAAATCAAGGATTTCCTTCACTTTTAAGGATTAGTCATGATTTCATTCTTGGATACAATCAATATAAACAATCACCCTATTATAACAAAAAAACAAATTTCTTTTGATTGAGTTGAATTTTGTAAAAATGGCATCATTTAAATGCATCTCTTAAGTCCCTTACATGATCCCCTCTTTTCTTTGACCACATAGAAAGATCATATAAATAAGCCTAATGATATATTTTCAATCATGACACATAAGATATGGCTCACTAAAAGTGTTTCTCCAACATTTTCTAGACTAAATGGAATCACACTAGAAGCAAAGGTACCCCAAGGCATTGTGAAAGTTATTTTATATTGATCCTTCTTATGGATCCATATTTGATTATATTTGGAAAATCCATCCATAAAAAAATAGAATTTAATTTGGCATAAGAATTAATATTCTAATAATTAAAATGAGTAGAACATTTTTTGTTGGGACATTCCTTATTTGGATGATCATCCCTACCCTCATGGATTTTTAAACAATTTTTTTACTTCTTCACTAATGGAGGGTGTTTTAACCAAATGCATCTCTTTTTGCTTATTTCTTATCATTTTTATATCCGTTAGGTATTAAGTCTATGTGGAATGATCTAGGGATCAATGTTGGGAATTTTGGAACATCATTTTTTTACGGTTCATCGCACTTCTCCTGGAATCAGAAAAGATCTTTTAAAGACAATGGTTGAGTTTTTAAAACATGAGTTATTTAACCATTTAGGAATTTAATGAAAGAGGAAGAATTATAGAAGAAACATGGCATCCATAATGAAATATATAGGTCTAGAAATAAGCATAAAAAAACAACAACCATAACAACAAAGTTGCTAACGGAGTTTGGTAATTTTGCCTACGTCTTCGGGCCTTTGCCTTAGTTGGTGAGGCTTTATTATTTATCTTTAAATCTTCAAACATACATCATAAAAGTGCCAAATGGATTACAAACTGATCCAGCTGTGTTCTTCTAGATCTTAAGAACCCATCAAAATTGACGGCACTGAAAACGAATGAACGAAGCTCACAAAAATGGCCCGCAAAGGTGCTCTCCTCAATGGTTTCCCTACATAAAAATGGCTTTGGCTCAACAATTCTTCAACATTTTATTGTTCTGAACCTCCTTCAATAGCTTCACGAACCTCTGTTTTATATAGACTTGAAGTTGGCAACAAACTCCCAACTTCCCCCAAGATCTGGCCTAAAAAAGGGCTCTAGATCCCCCAATATTGGCCAAAATCTCTCAAAACTGTTGAAAAATCAATTAAAAATCTTATAATAAAGTGGAAAACCCCACTTTGGAAAAAATATAAGGTGCAACCCCTTTTCTCCAGGCCTCTGGGCATATGTGCACGCTCCATGTGGCCAAGCACTAGAAGTTGTGTGTTGGCCCCCTATCCATCGACTCCTGGTCCTGTGGTCAGTCATATGGTTGCAGGCTAAACCTTCCACACGCTCCTCTGCAAGTTATCTTTTCCCCTGGTTACGCACCTGGTCATGCGCCCTGGTCGGCAGGCTAGCTCGGTCGATTGGGTGCTAACTCCATACCTCTCTGCTAACAATAGAAGTCTGGATCATATGCAAGGTTATGTGGAATATTGTCGAAACTCGGGGCTATGCCAAACAACTTCGCATCGAAGGTTATATGGAACAAACACATGCAAAGCAATGAGGCTGGGGCTAGGCCCCATCCCTAAAATCTAACCAAATTACAACTTATTCCAATTCAAATATTTAATTTGAACTATGGTTGTTAAGACCCACCGTGGGCGGGTTGGTAGCCTAGCCTTGCCCAGAACATTCTTCCCGAAACGGAAGTCATGGGTTCAACTCTGGTGCGCTACATAAATAAAAATCCCAAGCTGTCCAATGAAGGGGTGCCATGTGGCAACCCAAAACTAGGCCACGTGGCACCATACTATTTGTCCAGATAAATGCCACATGTCAAACACTCATTCGACCACTTGTCTACCCACATTCCTGTCCAGTCAACGTACATGCAACATCAGTCAGTTTCCATGTGTCGTACAGTTGTACGGACCTTGCCATGTGTCGTATGGTTGTACGGACCTTGCCACATCAGCATGTGCCATGTGTCACCCTTGTAGTGGTGTCACGTGTCACAATCTGACTCGTCCAACTGCACTTGTCCACATCGTCTTTCCAACTCAGTTCCACATCACTGTAAGGTTGTACAACCTATATAGTCAGCTACCACATCAACACTATACGGACTACATAGTTATCAATTTTTTGTCTGTTTGGAAAAATGAACAGACTACAATATCTTTCGCATAAGACGTGTGTTTGAGCTCGTTCAAGTTGCATTGGGTCCGTATCGATGAGGCCTACACACACGTCCATTTTGAATCCATTCCGAGCACTTCTATTTTTAGGCCTTCGTGGACCCATTTTGGTTCCTGGATCCATTCTAGATCACACCTCCCCACTAAAGAGATTTTTCTCCTCCAAAATGTTACAAAATTGACCTTTTTTATTACATATTCATAAGGATAAAACAAAACACTCTATTGTTCAAAATGATGTTATAACAGGTCATCATTCAGCATGTCTAATTACATTAATGGAAGCAAAATACAATGAATATGTGACATCCACTTATGGAAAAACCAAGTGAATGGTTTATTTCCTTCATGTTGTTCCTCTTGATTTGTTGGAAATGCCTCTTCCTTTGCGAGTACATGCGCAATCCTTTTTCCCTTCTTTGGACGAAGCTTCAAATTAAGCTTCTAACATTTAGCCTTTTGATGTCCACCCTTGTTGCAACAAGTGCAGTGGGTTTTTGACATCCACACTTGCTTTCCCTTCTCTTTGTTTCGTTGTGGAGTTGAATCTTTATGTCGTGTCTCCTTCCTGGTCGACATAAATTTCTTGTACAAATATTGTCTCTTCCAACACTTGGCCACACAATGCTTGGGTGAATGAAAAAATGTACAAGGATACATATTCCACAAGTTTTGAATTACATCATTATGTTTTTTATAATCAAAAAGAGATTTGGAAAAACCATGACCATTATACCTTTCTTGTTGATCTTCACTTTTCTTTGGAGATGACTTGCATTCACTATCACCATAATGGAGTGATACACCATCACCTTTCGTGAATTGATCCCGCAATGACTTAAGTTGGTCATTTGAAGCATTACTTGCTTCCAATGTTTTGGAGCATTCTCCAATATCCAATTCACCATATCCTAATCCTAAATAATGAGGTTTTTCCACAACCTCTATGGGATTAACAATACCTTGTCCCTTATTTCCAAGGCCCTTTCCTTCATAACCCATCTTGGTTATCAATATCAAACCTATACCTCTTGTATGTTTTTCAAATGCACCAAAAGAACCATCTTGATGGGAACAATGCGAAATTGATGAATGACTTCCATTGCATACCTCAGAGATAATTTTTGAACCAGGTGTAGAAGGAAATTCCTTCAATTATTCTTCTCTTTTGTCGTTCTTTGAAGATTCCTCTTGAACCGATCTCTTTCGTTCCAAGTAATCTTCATACGACACTTTCACCATCTCTGTCATGGAAAAGAGAGTAGTTCACATATCCTTCTCATCTTGAGAAAGTCCCTCTTTAGATGCCATTTTCCTGGTAGTCATGCAAACTCAAAAACCAACCGTCAACTAGCTCTGATACCACTTGATCCGAAAAGATGTTTTAAAGACAATGGTTGAGTTTTTAAAACATGAGTTATTTAACCATTTAGGAATTTAATGAAAGAGGGATAATTATAGAAGAAATATGGAAACCATAATGAAATATACAGATCTAGAAATAAGCATAAGGAAACAACAACCATAACAGCTCAGTTGTTAATGAAGTTCAACAATCTCGCCTACGTCTCTGGGCCTTTCTCTCAATGGGTGAGGCTTTCTTATTTCTCTTTAAATATTAAAACGTACATCATAAAGTGCCAAATGGATTACAAATGGATCTAGTTTTGTTATGCTAGATCTCAAGAACCCATCAAAACTGATAGCACTAAAAATGGATGAATGAAGCTCCCAGAAATGGCCTACAAAGGTGATCTCCTCAATGGCTTCCCTGCATAAAAATGGCTTTGTCTCAACAATTATTCATCATTTTCCTATTCTGAACCTCCTTCAATAGCTTCAAGAACCTATGGTTTATATAGACTTGAAGTTGGCAACAAACTCCCAACTTATCCCCAAGATCTGGCCTAAAAAAGGGCTCCAGATCCCCCAATATTGGCCTAAATCTCTCAAAACTATTGAAAAATCAATTAAAAATCTTATAATAAAGTGGAAAAACCCACTTTGGAAAACATATAGGGTGCAACCCCTTTTCTCCATGCCCCTGGGCATATGTACGCGCTCCATGTGGTCAAGCGCTAGAATTTGTTCTCTGCCCCCCTATCTGTCGGCTCCTGGTCCTGTGGTTGGTCATATGGTCGCAGGCTAAACCTTCCATGTTGCCCCTATGCAAGTTATATCTTCCCCTGGTTACGTTCCTGGTCGCATGTCTTGGTCGCTAGCCTAGCCCAGCTGATCGGGCGTTGACTCCATGCCTCTGCGCTAATAATAGAAGTTTGGGTCATATGTAAGGTTATGTGGAATAATGCCAAAACTGGGGGCTATGCCAAACAATTCTGTGTCGAAGTTTATATGGAACAGACACATGAAAAGAGTCGGGGCTAGGGCTAGGCCCCAACCCTAAACTCTGACTAAATTATAACTTATTCCAATTCAAATATTTAATTTGAACTATGTTTGTTAAGACCCACTATGGGTGGGATGGTAGCCCAGTCCTGCCCAGAAAATTTCACCCGGAGCGGAGGTCATGGGTTCAACTCCGGCATGCTACATAAAAAAAAATCCCAAACTGTCCAATGAAGGGGTGCCAGGTGGCAGCCCAAGACTAGGACACGTGGCACCATACTATTTGTCCAGAGAAATGACACGTGTCAAACACTCATTCGACCACTTGTCTACCCACATGTCTTCCTAGTCAACTCACCTACCACATGATCCAGTTGCCACATGTCATACAGTTGTACATACCTTGCCACATCAGCTAGCTACCACGTGTCGTACAGCTGTACGAACCTTGCCACATTAGCCCGTGCCACATGTCACCCTTGCAGTGGTGTCATGTGTCACAATATGACTCGTCCACCTACACTTGCCCACATCAGCACATGTCCACATCATATTTCCAACTCACTGCCACATCACTGTACGGTCATATGGCCTGTAAAGTCACTGCAACATCAACACTATACGAACTGCACAGACTGCAGAGTCATCAACGTTTTTGTTTTTTCGGAAAAATGAACAGACTGCAATATCTTTGGCATACGATGTCTGTTTGAGCCCGTTCAAGTGGCGTTGGGTTAGTATCAACTAGGTCTACGCACACATCCGTTTTGAAGCCATTCTGAACACTTTTATTTTTAGTCCTTCCTGGATCCATTCTGGATCACCCCATGCTTTTTCAATAACTTTTTTACTTCTTCACTAATGGAGGGTGTTTTAACCAAATGCATCTTTATTTGCTTATTTCCTATCATTTTTACATCGGTTAGGTATTAATTCTATGTGGAATGATTCAGGGATCAATGTTGGCAATTTTGGAACATCAAGTTCTGATGGTTCATCACACTTCTCCTGGAATCAGTCAGTCGGGCGTTCGACCTACATATGGAAACAGTCAATTGAAAAATCGAATAGATATCTACATCATTCAATCAAGTAGTTGACAAGCATGTCGTTCAGAAAGTTGACCAGTAGTCAAAGAAATTCAGTCAGTGGATTGGCTAGCTGAGCAATCGACTATGAGTTAGATGCATGGGTCGTTGGGTCAAGCATCCTTGTCGATCCAACTAGACAATGCAGATTTGACGGAGTCAACTCTAACCACCGAAGGTTGTATGTGGACAATATCCTATTGATTTCAAGGAATTTGGTTAGATCTTGAAGCTATAAATAGAAGACCCAATGGGTCATTATCATCATGTCAATATCATTTTTGTATCCAATATTTCCAATATTCATTGTGATTTTTCTGATCACAATGAATTTTCCTTAAGTGTTGTAACATTACCTTTAGACACCACCTTCTATCTTTGAAATATTATTTATCTTTGATTATATACAGTTTTATTTGTTTGTTTCGTATCAGGTTACACCCAATCCCCAACATGCTACCAGAGTTGATGTTTTGAAACCTTGCCTATTGTCTGCAAATATTGTTGAGTCTGACATTTTGTGTGATTGACTCTGGGCCAGTGATTTGTAGATTGTAACTTGTGGAAACATATATGATATATTTAGATATCAAATATGGCTTCAAATATTGATCATGTAATTCTAAATTGGTCAAAATATGCAGTATGGGCACCAGACATGGAAACCCTACTGAAGATTTTTGGATTGTGGAAGTATATGAAGACTATGACTCTAGATCCAACAGATGATAAAAAAAAAAATTATTTTGATAAAAAGAAGAATGAGGATGTATGGATCATCACGACCTATATCTTGCGGGAAATTGTTTTCACATCATTGGAATCGACTTCCCTCATCAAGTCTGGAAGAAGATGAAGTCATTCTTTGAAAGAGTTGATGAAAGTTGCATCATGCAATTGGAGAAAGAGTTGATCTCTCTTGTTCATCATTACTTTGATAGAATGAAGGACTATTTGGTGCATGTTAAAGAACTGTAGTTGAAATTGGGAAAACATGGAAATAATTACTAGAATAAAGAAAGACAAATCATTGAGTTGGTCCTGATGAATTTGAGAACACCATTCTACGTGTTTGTTTCAAATTTCCACACCAACTGGAAATCATGCAAGGAATATAGTAAGGATTACACGTGTGAATCTTTCTATGGTATTTTGATCACTAATCAGCATAGATTGCTTGACGAATGTAATCTTGGTGGAAAACATCAAGCCCACTTGATCAAGGGAAAGGGAAAGTCAAATCACAAAAAAAGGGATGGTTCAATACCCCTATACAGAGACTTGGATGCCTCGACCAAAAATCAAAAGGGCGGATAGATGCACCCCATCAAAGTAGAAAGAAAAAGACATGTCAATGTTGTGGAAAGACTGTACATGTGGAAAATCTTTTTTATAAGAAGAGATATGATTTATAGGAGAAGGTTAAATGACTTGAAGGGGATGTTTCCGTTTTTCATCAACCCACTGATATTTTACCTTCCAAGTCAAAATGTCTCAATCCTTGTTTTCTCATTATGCACAGAACGAATGGGCTGTTGAGTTTGGGTGCACTCATCACATGTTTAAGGATGATTCCTTGTTCACCTCCTTGAATGAAGCTAAGGAGAGGAAGATTTATGTTGTTGATGATTTTTCTCTTGATATTGTTGGTAAAGGTGATGTTTCCCGTCGACATCAGAGAGTTGTCGACGTCTATCATGTACCGAACCTCAGTGCCAATTTGTTGTATATTTATCAATTAATAGAGATAGGTAATACTCTGGAGTTTTTTCCATATCAATTCTTTTTTTGATATTTGAAGAAAGGTTAGTCTATTTTTGCGGGAGGCTTTCTTGACCTGGAGGATAGTTTGTACAAATTTTGTGACACAACTCGACCTGACTCTAAACCAACTGCACATTTTTCTCACATTGGTGAATGAACTAAAACTTGGCATGAATGAATCAAACACCTAAAATTTTGAAGCATGGAGTCGATGGAAACTCATAATATGGTTGTTATTTTACCTAAAGTTTTTCCCCTTGATGGAGTCTGTAAACGATGTGTGCTCGACAAGCATCACTAGATACCTTTTGACTTTAGAAAAGCATGGTGAGCACATAACCTCCTAGAGATAGTTCACAGTGATGTATACTGCATCAATCTACCTTCCCTATCATGTTAAAGGTATATATTGACTTTCATTGATGATCTCTCTCATTTAACTTGGGCTTATTTTCTGAAGAATAAGAATATTTTCTATGAAAAGTTCAAATAATTTAGAGCCTTTGTTGAAAAAAAAATGTAGATGATCCATCAAATGCATCAAATCAAACAATGGTGGTGAGTATGTAAATCGATCTTTTGAAGAATACCTGGTGTGATCTAGTATTGACTGGAAGTGATCAATTCCTCATACACCCCAGCAAAATGGCATTGTAGAACACAAGAATCGAATGTTGTTGAAATGGCTAGACATCTTTTACAGGAAAAATATTTTCCTCCTTACTTTTAGGATGAAGTTGTCTATTGTGTAATATATCTTCTCAATTGCATATCAACTCAATTTGTTCCTTTTGTGATTCCATTAAAATGATGGTGTGGGAGGAATCCCTCAATTTTCCACCTCCCTGTGTTTGGATGTGTTTCATGGGATCACATTTTCGATGATTGAATAAATAAGTTGGATGAAAAAAGTCATGCTTGCATCCTGATGGGATTCTCTAAAGATTTTGAGTCCTATCGATCATTTGATCATGTCAAATGATAAACATTTATCAAATGAAATGCTTAGTTTGATGAGAAGTCTTATGGCATCCAATTTTTGAATACCTCCTTTGGATTGTTACAGGATCACTTTGATGGTGTTTTTTACTATGTTTCTCTTATTCCATTTTTTCAGTTCCTCGAATGGACATCTGAACCCTGTTCAGGTTTTGACTAGACTATCGACCTTTGAGAATATTAGTCCACTGATATATATTTCGATTGGTCCATCATATTAACCTATTGAAATTGTTTTGACTTTTTATCTACCTTCTACAGTGAACAATAGATTGCCTCTATTGTGTCTACCTATATGGGCTACCAGGACTCTTGAATTTGTTGGACCTAGTGTCGGTGATATTTCTTCAGGATGACAAACTCAAAGTCAAAAGAAACATGCCAATGTTGCATTGATGACTTTTTTACTTGAAACTTATGACCCTATTACCTACTTATATTCCCAAGGTCAACATGAATGGGAGTATATTCCATGCAGCCAGAACTAAATTCTTTGTCGAAGAATCACACTTGGGAATTAATTCCTCGACCACAAGGAAAGAAAGTTGTGAAGTGTCGATGAGTCTACAGGACCAAATTTACCTATGAAGGTGTTTTTGAGCGTCACAAATATCACTTGGTTGTAAAGGGATTTTCTCAACAAGAAGGCATTAACTACACTAACTCACATTTTCCCTTGTTGCAAAGATGAACTTTGTTCGACTAATTATTTCTCTTACTGCTCGATTTAGATGGAAGATCCATCAAATGGATGTGAAGAGTTCCTTTCTTCAGCAAGACATATCAAAATAAATTTTCATGAAACAACCTCCTAGTTTTGCGACACATTTTAACCTGGTTTGTCGACTAAATAAGTTCCTTTATGGTTTGAAGCAAGCTCCAATATCTTGGTATGCTAAGATTAACAGTTTCTTTCTTCGACTTGGTTTCAAACATTATGAATATGATCAAAACTTATATGTACTCCATACAAATGGAAACACTTTGATTGTTGTTGTATATGTTGATGACCTTGTCATCACTAGAAATAACATTGATCTCATTCTTAGATTGAAGAAGAAATTTGTTGACTCCTTTGACATGACAGATCTTGGTACTCTACACTATTTTTTGGGTCTTTAAGTATTACCATTGTGTGATGGTTTTTTCATTTCTCAATCTTAATATGTAATGGATATTTTGAAAATTTTTAAGATGGAAAATTGTAATCCTTGTGCTACTCCTTTTCAATCTAGAGTAAAGATGAATAAAACTTGACAAGCTCCCAAAGTCGATGCTACACTCTATCGACAACTAGTGGGTGGTCTCATTTATCTTACTCATAGTCAACCTCACATTTTGTTTGTTGTTAGTGTGGTTTCTTGGTCCATGCAGGACCCCATACAAAACCAATGGAAATAAGTTAAATGCATTGTCTGCTATCTCAAGGGTGCCACTTATTTTGGTATCAAATATTGTCAAAGTTCATATTCATTGGTTGGCTTCACCGAATCTGAATGAGTTGGCAAAAATGATGATAGGAAGTCCACTTATGGCTATGTTTTTCACTTCAAAATTGTATCGTTGGTTTGGTCATGCAAAAAATATAAGGTAGTCTCCTTGTCAACTATAGAAGAACAATATTGTGGCATTGTTCATGCAGGTATAGAGGCATCCTAGATTCGCCAAATTTTGGGTGAACATGACTTTCCTTTTCATACCTTGACTACAATCTACTATGAAAATTAGAGTTCCATTCAAGTTGAGACAACCCTATTTCCCACAGTAAGATAAAGCATGTTGAGATCCACGCTCACTATTTGAGATAGTTGTTTCATGAGAATGTTTTCTCTCTTTTCTATTGTAGAAAAAAAAATCAAGTAGCTAATATATTCACTAAACCTTTATCTGAATATAGATTGATAAAGATCCTTACGATGCTTGGGCTTCAGGAAGTTCCAATTATCGGGGGGGGTTGTCCTACTGATGTAATTTCACCTCTTGAATATATAGAGCCATTTTTTGATGGGGGGTGTTGTAAAATCAAGTTTTGATGGTTCATCACACTTCTCTTGGAATTAGTGGATTAGTCGGTCGACCTACATCTAGAAAGATTCGATTGGGTGATCGACCAAATATCTACATCAATCGGTCAGACGATCGACTAGATATCTACATCAATCAATCGAGTAGTTGACAAGCCTATCGATTAGATAGTTGACCACCGGCAGAATACATTTGGTTGGTGGATCAACCAATTGAGAAATCGAATACCATTTGGATGCATGGATGGTCAGGTCGAGCATCCTTGTCGAGTCGACTAGAAAAATTGGATTTGACAGAGTGAAATCTAACCACTCATGATTATATGTGGACAAGATCCTCCCGATTTCAAGGAATTTGGTTATATATTGAACCTATAAATAGAAGACCCAATGGGTCATTATCATCATGCCAATATCATTATTGTATATAAGATGTCCAATATGCATTGTGATGCTATGATCATAATATGATGTGCTTAAGTGTTGTAACGATGTCTTTAGACATCAAATTCTATCTTAGAAATATTGTTTCTCTTCAATTATCTGCAATTATTTTTTTTGTTTTGTATCAGGTTACACCCAATCCCTAATAAAGAATTTATTCATAAGACTAAGAAAATACATCATGTAAATCCATAAACAAGGTTGTTTAATATATTATTTTTTCAATAAAATATCCATCCCCTACCAATATATTATTTACAACACTTGATTTTGATGAAATGACAATTTTTATAGTCTTCATGATGTTTTCCAAGTTCCCTTCCTAAAGCACAATATTTACTAGGATAGGGTTCTATAAGTAGTCAACATTGTAACCCGAGATAAAATATTTGGAATTTATTTGTAACATACACAACCTCTATCTGAATAACATTACGATAAGAATACACATTAGATCATAAGATTTTATGCTAATTAATTTCATGTAGATTGCCAACTATAGATCACACACATATTTAACCAGTTGATTGAAATCACAGTTCTAAATGTATCTAGTAGCATACATTAAAAAATGAATGCAAGTTTTCAAGAAAACAACAAACACATAGCATTCATATAAACCATTTTCATAGAGGAATAAACAAAATAACATAACAGAGAACTTATCTGTAAGCATAATAAACAACTAGTTCCATACAAAGGATGAACCTCATAGCCATAGGCACTACTGTTCATTTCCTCTCAACAATAGGACATCCCTGAGCTAAGGCTAAGAGTCCACAAGGATATTCAACCCTTATGTCTTTCGAGTCTCCACACACAGCAACCACAAAACCTAAGTTCCAATCTTTTTCCCACAACCTGCACAACCCAAGGAATGGGATCCTCCTTCACTGCACCCAATCCATCAAGCCTTCCCACTTCCCTCCAGGGCTTCATCGCATCAATTTGACCAGAAATCCTCCCAACTACTCCAAGAGTGCTCACAATAGCCTTGATAAGGCTCTTGATCCATTTCCTCAACATAAAAACGCTTTAAGATCCTACAACCCGATTTACAATCACATGGGCCTCTCTTTTAGCATAAAACACAATCATAAAATGGTTTCCTTCAAGAACAACATGGATGGTTCTCTCTCCAACACTTATCCCTCCTCTTTTTGTACAAAAACTACATGTAAAAACTATCCATATTCTGCATACAAATTACCCTATGTATCCCTTTCTTTCTTGAGTCTCACTCTTCCCAAAGATGATTGTACTTCATCCCATGCTCTCGAATAAATATAGGATGTGACCACTCACACCCACTCTCTTACATTATTTAATTGGTTGTCTTTGGGAACACTCGACAACAAAAGTAGAATCTTATACACAATGATAACAATTTTAGGAATGTGGGTTGGATTAATACCCATGAATAATTCCCCTTGGACCCCCGCTTTCTTGTGGAATAATAGTCCACCCATCGTTCTTCATCCATTTTGTATTGCAACCAGTGATTACTATTTTTATTAGTTATTTTAATGCACATAATATACCATTCTTCCTTTCTCCACATTAAACCAGTATGGGCTCTTTTCGCCAACACATTGGCTCACTAGCCTAAATCACATTTATACAATTACATTATAATTAGAGGGGATTAAAATTGGGGATGTTGCATCCCCTCCCCCTTATTTTTAGACTATCCTCAGTGCACAATACCTTATATGTGTACATTCATCTTACAATTCTATCTCCCTGACCATAAATCAACATATAGGCTCTTCATCCATAATCACACAGGCATTCCAACTTAAACAAGATTACATAGGAACTTTGGCCCAAAATAATAGATACATAGGCACCCTGCCCCAAAAAAAATATGCATGCAAAGGCACTCTTACCCAAAAACCCATACATACTTAGGCTCCTTGGCCCAAACTATGTAATATGATTTCATGATTCATCATTCTAGTAGCAATTCCAACTAGTAGCCTCTCATTTTTTTTATGGCCTGCATCATCTTTATCTAGCTCCAACTGTAATATTCTTCATAATTTGTTGATTCCCACATAAATTTCAACCAACAAACTCTTATTCCCCTCAAACTGCACAATCCAAGGAAGTGTACCCCCTTCTCTGCACTGAATCCCTCAAACTGTACCACTTCCCTTCCATGGTTCTACCATAATGTTGGACATGAAGTCTCTGAGTTGTGGCTCCAAGAACTCCAGCTATGATAATGGAATATCCAACTTTAAAATATTTGTAATTATGCCTCGTGAACAACCTATTAACACAACTTTGGTGGAAAGAACATACACAATCATGACACAAAATCTCATGCAATTGTCCATAACAATCAAAACATAACACAATCAACTTAACCATATGTAGTGATGACTAAATAGACACACCAAAGCATTCAATCCTATAAAAAATAGATGCAGAGACGCCATTAAGGGACAAAAAGAAATAAGAAATAAGAAATAAGGGAAATCTTAAAACGCACTAAACAACAATGAATCCATATTTCATCATAATTAACTCAGTGATTACAATCACTTATTCATATGGTTGTTTCTCTATTTCATGAACAGTCACAACAAGAATTTAGCTCATTGTTCTTTTCATGATACTCCCTTATGAATCCAACCACCATGTCATATGCATTATTTAGTTTCCTCCCCCTTTTCATCCTCACCCTCCAATATAAGGAACCCCCTTCACTGCTACATAGCCCCTTAGGTGATCCATCATTTTCCAAGGTGTTCTTGCGCAAGGGGAGCACCAACTCACTATCATATTTTTCACTAGAAATTTGTAATTTGTTGAAATCATAGGGTTCTGGTGTCATAGCAGTAGCCTCCTTTCCAAGATTTCCAACTTTAATAGAAATCACTGCATTAGTATCACACACATACAATCATCATGAGATATCATCACAACAATTTTACATATGAATTTTTCAAATTTGTTTTACATATAGGAAACTAAGTTTCCCAAGCACAAGATTTATTCTCAATATGTTTTTCTCTTGCAACAAAAATCATCTGTCTTGCTTATGGGATTACACCACTACCATATTCGAGACCATTTTTCCTGTTGTTTTTCTCATTTTAATTCAACCAAACCTATTCTTAGCACTTAACAATTTTCAATTATTAATTTCTCAAGTTTGTTTTATACAAGAAAACAAAATTTCCCAAGCATGAGATTTTTGCTTATTATATTTGGTTCTTATAGTTGTATATTGTTGGTTGTGGAGCCTGATTATCTTCCTGACTCAAAGGTCTTTTACTTTCAGCCGTGTTTATACCCCATGAAGTATTTACACCCCATAAGTATGTACACTCTTCCACGCGGGGGAGTGCAGAGGGGGGGTACCCTCTCTGCGGGGTCTGGGGGGGGCTATCCCCATGGCTGGGGGGTATGGGGGCAAGCGGGCCCCCAGTGAGGGTTCGGGGGCGAATCCCCCAAAGGAAAAATTTCCTTGTAAAAGTATATTTAAATTTCATTGTAAATCTGGACCATTCATTATAAGGTCGCAGATCTAACGGTAGAAATTATGTTAGGGTTTTTTCCCTAGAAGGCAACCCTCTGTTATGAGGGAAATGTATTGCGGCTATGCATGATGGTGAGTATTGTATTTTGAGAGAGGATATTGTGAGAGAAATAAGAGGAAGTTACAGTGAGTTTTTATGTAGGTTGTATCCCTTCATTTGTTGGATAATAATAAAGGAAGGACCTGGCAATTTCTCTGGTGGACGTAGCCCACATTGGGTGAACCACGTAAATCTATGTCTCTATTGTATTGTGTATCTTCTGTGTTTTGTTTCCACATTTGTTTTATTTTATTTCTCTGCAGTCCTGTTTTTCTAACAACTGGTATCAGAGTGAAAGGTAACTCGCAGGAAAATAGGATTCCTGGTTCGAGTGGGAGTAATGTCGGAAGATGGAAAGTTTAGGGTCAAGAAATTTAACGACCAAAAATACCAATTATGGAAGATGCAGATGGAAGACTATTTATATAAGAAGGATCTATTCCTACCATTGGGCGGAATAACAAAGAATCTGACGGCTACGAAGGAAGAAGAATGGGAGATTCTTGACAGAAAGGCTCTAGGAACGATACGGTTGAGCCTGGCAGTGTCGGTGGCTTTCAATATTTCGAAAGAAAAGACAACGAAGGGTTTGATGGATGCATTGGCCAAATTGTATGAAAAACCCTTGGCGTCCAATAAGGTATTTCTAATGAAGAGATTATTTAATATAAATATGTCGGAAGGTGGGTCAGTTACAGATCATTTAAATGATTTTAATACGGTTACTAATCAACTAAGTTCTGTAAAATTGGACTTTGATTATGAGGTTAGGGATCTTCTAATCTTGTGCTCATTGCCAGAAAGATGGAACAGCTTGGTCATGGTTGTAAGTAACTCTATCTCTGGTTCAAATACTTTAAAATTTGATGATGTCGTTGGTGTTATCCTTAGTGAGGAAATGCGAAGGAAAAGCACAGGTGATACATCAGGAAATACATTGAACATGGAGAACAGGAGAAGACAAAAGGATAGAGGAAAGGGTTTTAGGAACCATGGGAATTCTAGGAAGGGAATATCCAAATCCAGACTTGGAAAGATAGAGTGATGGAATTGTGGGAAGAAAGGACATTTGAAGAAAGACTGCAGAGCTCCAAAGAAACAAAGAGATGGACAGCAGGAGAGAAATCAAGAAGCAAATGTAACAGGTGATGTGTTACAAGATGCTTTGATTCTTTCTGTAGATAATATTTTTGAGTCTTGGGTAGTAGATTCAGGGGCTTCATGTCATGCCACACCCCATAGGAAACATTTTCTAGATTATGTTCAAGGTGATTTTGGACAAGTTCATTTGGGTGATGATGCACCATGCAAAATTGTTTGAATGGGAAAGGTAAAAATAAAGCAACGCAATGGAAACCAATGGTTGTTGAAAGAGGTAAGACATGTTCCATATTTAAGGAAAAATCTAATTTCAATAGGGCAGTTGGCAAGTGAAGGTTGTATATCCATATTTACAGATAAGACGTGGAAGGTCATCAAAGGATCATTGGTGATAGCGAAAGGAGAGAAGGTAGGTACATTGTATTTATGTATTGGTAATATTGACTCTTCTATCTCTTTAGCTTCTACAAGAGTGGATACATCACTGTGGCATCATAGGCTTGGACACATGAGTGAGAAGGGGATGCAGATACTTCACAAAAGAAATTTGTTTCCAGATCTTAAACAAATTGATTTGGATTTCTGTGAGCATTGTGTTTATGGAAAACATAAGAGAGTTAGATTTCTCAGAGTCGGAAAACAAAAGAAGAGTGAAAGGTTAGAGCTTGTGCATACAGATGTATGGGGAACAACTCATGTATCATCTCTTGGTGTCTCTAATTATTATGTTACTTTTATTGATGATGCAACTAGAAAAACTTGGGTTTATTGCATTCGACAAAAATCTAATGTTTTTGATACTTTTAAGAAATGGAAAGCTTTCGTTGAGAATGAGACAGGAAAAAAGTTGAAGTGTCTCAAATAAGATAATGGAGGTGAATATTGCAGCAAGGAGTTTGATGATTATTGTTCATACCATGGGATTTGTAGAGAGAAGACAGTTCCAAGAACACCACAAGAAAATGGTGTGTCAGAAAGGATGAATAGGACAATCAAGGAGTGTGCAAGGAGTATGAGATTGCATGCTGGTTTGCCCTTACAGTTTTGGGCAGATGTTGTAGATACTATTGTTTACTTAATAAATAGAGGACCTTCAAGCTCTTTGGATGGTAGAATTCCAGAGGAGGAATGGACAGGAAAAAGGGTAAACTATTCTTTTTTGAAAACTTTCGGTTGTGAAGCATTTGTCCATATTGATAATGAAAATAGAACAAAGATTGAGGCTAAATTCAAGAAGTGTACCTTTATTAGATACGATGTTAATGATTTTGGTTATCGCTTATGGGATTATGAAAATAAAAAAATCATTAGGAGTATAGATTTCATATTCAATGAGAAGGTCATGTACAAAGATCAGTTGCAGGGAAAGAAACAGGAAGAAGAAAAACAAGAATACACAGTGCTTGATGAGATCACTAAAAAAGAAATTCCAAAGGAACCTGAAAATCAAAATGTACAACAACAGGAGTAGTAGGTACCTCAAACACCTGCAAGTGTTGTTAGAAGATCTACCAGGTTAAGTATACCCCATGAACGATACTCTCCTTCATTGTATTATTTATTGTTGATTGATTCTGGTGAACCAGAATGTTATGAAGAGGTAATGCAGGTAGACACCAAAAATAAGTGGGAGCAAGGAATGAAAGAGGAAATGGATTCCTTGGAAAATAACCAGACTTGGGACTTGGTTTAGTTGCCTGCGGGAAAAAGAGCATTGCAAAATAAATGGGTTTACAAGTTGAAGGAAGAAGATGGAGGAGAAAAACAGTACAAGGCTAGACTTGTTGTAAAGGGGTTTGCACAAAAGAAAGGTATAGATTTTGATGAAATACTTTCTCCTATTGTTAAAATGACTTCAATTAGGACTATTTTAAGTCTTGCGGCAGTAGAAGATTTGAATCTTGAACAGTTAGATGTAAAAACATCTTTTCTCCATGGGGATTTTGAGGAAGAGATTTATATGCAGCAGCCACAAGGGCATGAGGTCAAAGGGAAGGAGAATTTGGTATGGCCTAAAGAAAGCTCCAAGGCAGTGGTGTTTGAAGTTTGACAGGTTTATGATAGAACATGGTTATAGTAGATGTCATTCTAATCACTGTGTTTATTTTAAAAGGCTAGAAAATGGAAGCTATATTATCTTGCTATTGTATGTAGATGGCATGCTTGTTGCAGGGTCTAATATGCAGGATATAAATATGCTCAAGAAGAAAATAGCCAATTTATTTGCGATGAAGGATTTTGGTGCTGCAAAGAAAATCCTTGGCATGAGAATAACAAGAGACAAGAAAAATAAAAAATTGACATTGTCTCAGGGTGAGTACATACAGAAGGTGTTTTAGAGGTTTAGAATGTATAATGCAAAACCAGTTAGTACACGTTTGGCCAGCCATTTCAAATTAACTAAGGAAATGTGTCCCAAAACACAGGAGGAGATAGAATACATGTCCAAGGTCCCTTAATCATTAGTAGTTGGAAGCTTGATGTATGCAATGGTTTGCACAAGACCAGATATTGCACATGTAGTGGGAGTTGTGAGCAGGTATATGAACAATCCAGGTAAAGAACATTGGGAGGAAGTAAAGTGGATTCTCAGGTATTTGAGATGTACTACTACTCATGCATTATGTTTTGGAGGTTCAAACACTTTTCTACAGGAATATGTTGACTCAGATATGGCAAGTGATAAAGACAACAGGAGGAGCACCACAGGGTATGTTTTTACTATATGTGGAACAACAGTGAGTTGGATTTTGAAACTACAAAAGGTTGTTGCACTTTCAACAACAGAGGCAGAGTATGTTGCTGCTACAGAGGCTAGTAAAGAGATGATTTGTTTACAAAGGTTTATGGAGGAATTGGGAAAGAAGAAGGAGAATAGCAGGTTGTACTGTGACAGTGAGAGTGAAATTCATCTTGCAAAGAACTCAGCCTTACATTCGAAGACTAAGCATATACATTTGAGGTACCACTTCATACGATCCACCTTGGAAGATGGACATTTGAAGTTGGAAAAGATACACACTAGCCAGAATCCTGCAGATATGTTAACAAAGGGAGTAACCAGAGAGAAACTAAGTTCCTGCTCAGTTTCAGTTGGTCTTCAAGAATGAAGATGAAGATGAGGAATTTTCTAGGTCTAAGAAGATTCAGATTCCAACATATACAACAGCGGTGAAGTTGTTGAGATCAGCCTCCAAGTGGGATATTGTTGGTTGTGGAGCCTAATTATCTTCTTGACTCAAAGGTATTTTACTTTCAGTCGTGTTTATACCCCATGAAGTATTTACACCCCAGAAGTATGTACACTCTTCCATGCGGGGGAGTGCAAAGGGGGGGTACCCCCTCTGCGGGGTCTAGGGGGGCTATCCCCCCGGTTGGGAGGTCTAGGGGCAAGCGGGGGTTCAGGGGCGAAGCCCCCGAAGGAAAAATTGCCTTGTAAAAGTATATTGTAATTTCATCGTGAATCTAGACCATTCATTATAAGGTCACAGATCTAACAGTAGAAATTATGTTAGGGTTTTTGCCCTAGAAGGCAACCCTCTGTTATGAGGGAAATGTATTGTGGTTATGCATGATGGCGAGTATTGTATTCTTAGAGAGGAGATGTGAGAGAAAGAAGAGGACATTACAATGGGTTTTGATGTAGGTTGTATCCCTTCATTTGCTGGATAATAATAAAGGAAGGACCTGGCAATTTCTCTGGTGGACGTAGCCCACACTAGGTGAACCACGTAAATCTGTGTCTCTATTGTATTGTGTATCTTTTGTGTTTTGTTTCTGCATTTGTTTTGTTTTATTGCTCTGTAGTCCTGTTTTTCTAACATATATATCAGTTTTCCTTATGAATTTACATCCTTGTCATATATAATACCAATCTTCCTGCATTTTTTCTCAAATTTCTTGCACCCAAACAATATTGTTAGAGCTCATGCACATTTTCAGCAGTTCATGAAATGATCTCAAAATTGTAATTTACAAGAAATTCAAGCATTTCCAGCCATTATTCACATTAGAAATGGAATTCAACCAGTAATCATACTATCTATAATGAAACCATCATTCACTGCAACATATGCATTTAGTCCACGATGTGATTTTTAGAATTATTTTATCTAAAATTTCCATCACTTCCAATTATTATTCATATTAAATAGAATGGAACCATCATTCCTCACATATGCATTACCAGCACCCAAATTTTTTATAATGCATTCAAACATCACCAATTAATAAACCCAATGTGCCAATTCCCATAGCCACATTTCCCAATGCATCCTTGCATTGACTCTAGAATACCATCTATCCATGTCATGTATTCCACCATGGCGATCTATAATGGAATTCATTACTACCATAGGAGTATGTATCTTGTCCTGACTTGGTTATGATAGCATAACCAAAATAACACAATATGCAATAAAATTTCACATAAATGCATTCAAGCATTACCCAGCATGTATATACTCAAGGCCTTTGCCTTTATATCAATCTAAATATTGAACTTTAACTGAGGGAATTGTTACCTTAATTCCCTTATGTATTTTCACATAATAAGCAACATCAGATGCATACATTCATGGATTTTATTTTATAAATTGATGATACCTAATCACTGCTTGTCACCCAACAAGAAATATATGGCACGTACTCTACCCATCGTGGGAGGTGTGGAATCCTTATTTCATAAATCAACTCCAGAACAATTCATTTTGCTACACAGCTCATCGCCTCCAAAATTATACAAAATTGTACCAAGGAAAAGTGACCATACAAGGTTGTTGTATCCACTGAGCACTGCATCATCGAGATCCAAATATCATGGGCCCGATATATAATGAATGAATTTATCAATGATTTCTTGGATGCCCAAAATTATGGCATGTATTTTCATTACAGTTGGATATTGTTATTACTAGCCATGGTACTCTGACACTCTCCTCATGGGTTTTAACGATCAGCTGGAATCCAACATGTCTTTGAAGCTCATCGCTTCCTGTGACTTCATGAAATAAAATAACCCTGAATCCAAGATTCACATAAAAACCTCTTTAGGTAATGCTATGATCAACTCAGGTAGACTATCTCATCCCAAGAATGCATCTCATTCATCCTTATTGATAGGTATGATGGTTACCTTGTTTTTAAATGTACATTACATAATGTATGGATTTATCCCAATGATGACCAGGGTGCTACAATGGCACTCTTACCTTCATGTATCTCTGAGGATGATATTCAACAAGGCGTGGTCGAATGTCCCACCCATATGAAACCCCTTCCATCTGATGACACTACGACTATAGATACATGAAATAAGCTCAATCAATATCACAAAAAGGCCAAAGAAGCCCAACGACAGGCTCATCATGCACCCTCCCAAGGTAGGGGTACTCAGGTTGAGGGCATCGAAAAATGGAGATGGAATCCCCCACCTGCACTACATATAACTCATCCAAATCCACCAAGTTCCAAGTGACAGTGAATGAACTCCTCCATTCTCTCTTCTGACATGTCCACTACGCCAGAACCTGATCAAATGATGCTCGAACTAGAAACACTAATAGATGCACTACGACATCAATTTTTGCTACAAAAACAACTACATTCCAAGGTTTTGTGCAACATTGACCATATTTTATGACAGCTTGGGGGTGTTACGCAACTACCAGTTCATTCGTCACAATTGTTTCCTTCTAGCACAACTACTGGTACTATCTCTCATTTACTTTGTACGAAACCCGCTTCATTGTTTTTTATCAATGCTTAGTGTGGGGTATTCATTTTTCTCCTATTCATACCCCTCTCGTATAAGAATGTGCCTCCATATTACTCTCTAAATTAGGAAAGCACAATGAGAGGCTTGGGTAGGCCCATGCCCAGATGCAACTACAACATCAAGTTGATATCATCGTGCACAATCAAGTGCATGAAAAGTATCAAAAAAAAATGGAAGCGTATCAAGCCTTGCAAAGGAAATATGTCACCGACATGGTAGTCCACATAGCCACCTAGGATTAGTACATCGATATCCATTCTTCTTTCAACAACCTATTGGGAGAGATGGAAAACTTATATTCCATCATTCCTACAACTTCTACTTTGATTCATGACACTTCCACGAGCCTCAATGTCTCCATAGTAAAGGATATCCTACAACATATGGAGTCACAGCTCACTACCAATGGTCACTCATTGCTTCATACCACCTCAACCCCCTTGACCCGCCCCATAATAATTCAGATAGCGCAAGAAGCATGCCACACCGGCCAATTCAGGGTGAAATCTTTCTCCTGGTGGGTGGACTATGTCTTGGCCCTGTGGACTCACCTCTTAGCTCCACCTAAAGTACCTAGAATTGCATCACAAATTAGCATAGTTGAAATCAAAGTCATATAGTAGAAACGATACCTTAATTCTCTACCTCCTTGGGAGCATGTCATTGCAATGTAGGCTATCTCTACTAGAAAAAAATAGATTACTGCAGCAAGATCATAGCACCAAAATACATCATATATATTTTTTGTCATGTTCAATACCGCCTTGTCTCTGTTCACACAATTATTTGATGTACTGGTTGCTTCCAGCCCTCTGATTAAGAAGCTCAACAATATCAATCACATGGCTTCGAAAGTCACAGCGGAGGTCACGGAAATGGTTGTCCAACTTACACAGGGACTGCAAGAGCATTTTTCTGAGCCTAAGCATCAATTTCTAGGATCTTCGATTACATCATTCCATAAAGTTGTAGGCTCGAGGATGAGCTAGGTAATAGTGGTGGGGCCCTGTTGGCACCCAAATTTTTGGGTCCAATTTTTTACGCATGCACCAAAGAAGGAGTGCATCCCTATTTCATATTTTTACATGCACCTGAGTAAGTGCGCAAGGATTTCCAAGAAGTGCACATTGGAATAAGTTTTTTCAGTGGCACGTAGAGTATAAATACTACCAAGTGTGTGTCGGTCTAAGCTCTTTTAGTTGCACAAGAAATGAAGAATATTCCCACCGGCATAAATAAAGGAATCATAGAGAAATCTCCCCAAATGATTATTTCCATCAGCATACAAAGACATGGGGTGGCCAAAAGATGAGCTAGCTAGGGAGTTAAGACTACTCCTGATGTAGAAAGTCTACATGGAGCACTAGTAGGTAATTTAAGTGTATGAGGCAGTTGGATCAAACAAGAAAGTGGAGAATAATAGAAAGAGACAATGTTCCCCAACAGTGAAGGATATAAAAGGATCTTTAATCTCATATCAAGAGGTTGGCTAACACATTAATGAGTATATGTAGAGGCCATTCAGCTAGTTCAAGAGTATAGAGTTAGCTACCATGATCGATCTCACTATGAGCCAGTTGTGATATTTTAATGTCTTGAATATATTCATGTATCTTGATATGTTTGAGCCTTAAGGAAAAGTGCATGGTTCATTATGTTTTATTCTCACTGTTGATATAGTAATTATGTGAAGTTCGATTTTTACGTGCACTTTATATCTATGTTGTGATGGAATACTCCCAGGAATGAATATATGGCAGTTCTGACCTATTATGTGTCTATTATGAATGAGTTTACCATGTGTGTGCATAGTGTTAATTCTTATTCTTTAATGGGTTATCATATATGATTTGTATGGATTCCAATCACAGTAATGTTTAGTATGTTTAATCCTTCATCCTTGACACAAGACCTTATGGTCTTTGTGATCCTCTTTGCATATCGGGTGAGACCTTTCTCGGCCCTGGACGAGGAATGATATGTCAATGCTTTGGAGTTTTGTTGGACATGCCCTAGAAAAACCCTAGGTCTAAACCTCCCCGATGTTAAGAAGGTCGATTCACGTGCAAGCATGAACTGAAAATGACGAAAAATAGTCCAACAATACCTATACTTTATTTTTCCTTTTATAAAGAAAACAAGTCTAGTTATTTTCATTACTTTTATTCATTTTAGGGTTGTTTCTTACTCATTCAAGCATTGAAGGAAGTTCAAATGATGTTTTTTTTAAATGTTTTAAAATCATATAAACTAGTTGCTTTCAAATAAAATAAACAACAATTTGTAATCTTTTTTGAAAAATACTTCTTACACAACAACAAGAATATTCACTTATGAATTCTTAAAATAAATTTCATATTTTTTATCATGCTCTTATAAATCAAATTGAACACCGATGAAGAAAACTTCAATTATGAAATTTATATTCTCATTGACACTTTTTAAGGTTGTCAATGCAAAATATTGTGCATATTGAAAAATTAAGTCAAGGTTAGGGTATCTTGTCTAAAAATAACAACAATGTGTTAGAATTATTTGTACATGTAGTAGTAGGTTATGTTTATATATGAGTGTAGTTTACTATGACCTAGTAGAGATGATGGATCAATCCATTGACGATATATTTTGCATGCTTTAAAAAGAAGGGATTATGCAAGAATTGGAGCTATTTTGAGGTCCAATTAGTGTAGAAGATTCTTAGCGTGTATAAACCTCTTACTAAAATTGGTGATTTCTGATAGTTGGGTATTAAATGAAATATTTTCCTATGAATTGGGTTATTATGATCATTCTATTCAAATCGTGAGATGGACATCCCATAGATAGGTCAGTTGGATGAGAAGTACTATCTTTGAGAAGGAAAAGCACTTGTCCTTATTATCCTAGTATGAAATCAATCCCATTGGACTTCGCATTATTTTCATAACAAAGAACATGTATTTTTTATATTCAACATTTGTTTGAACAACAAAATGTGATTATTCATACACATTTATTCTGGTCATTTTTCCAATTCCAATGGATGGGGGATTATATGTTATTCTTGAGGGTTTACCCGTGACTTATTAGTGCAAGTTATTACATGAGTTTGACTTGTTACAATGGGTTGGAGCTTCTAGTCACTATTTCAAGACAAACTTCATGCATGTGTTGAGAAACCCTCTAATGTTGACTTTTTAGGAATTGACTGAGGATCAAACCACCTAAAGCAAAATAGTCTCTTCTACATTAATTTAGAATTCTCTTAGGGTTTCTATTTTGGGTCTTGTAATACTCTAGGAAAATTCATATCCATTTTCAGTCTATAAGAGATGGAAAATTGATTGAGATAGAAATTAACGACTTTCGAATCCTCCCATTATTAATTATTACACATCCATACTCCATCTTTTGAGTCCTTTTGTGTCAAATTATTGACTGAAATTGTGATCGAGTGTTGGAATCTACCCCATGGTGTTCATGTGAGTGTTTCCCTAAGAGTTGTGAAAGTAAAGAACATAATAAGTGATCATTCATCCCCTTTTTATGGTGTCAATCTAATATTCTCAAACTTTGTATTTTCAACTTTGAAATAAAGGAAAAACTCCTTTGGTGGCCAAGTCTTTTTTATCTATGAATTTAATGTTTCTCTATGGAATTGTCTAAATTGATGATCTCGGAGTAAAAGTTTCCTCATAAATTATGTTCTCTTATTATTCCATTTCCATTGGATTAAATCTATAAGTATGAAAAATAAGTAAAATTAATAAGATTATCCTCTAATTGTATGGGTTTTACTTTTATATAAGCAATTTTTTGTCACATATCTAAAGTGTAGTTTTAAATATTTATAGGGGAAATGTGTTAGTATATTTAGACACTTAGGAGTTAATTAAAATCAACTTGATCTATTTTCCTTAGGTAAAGTGTGTGTTTCCTTAGTATGCATTAGTATGCATTTGTAGTGTTTCCTTAGTATGCATTACTATGCATTCGTAGTGTTTCCTTAGTATGCATCAGTATTGCTTAAAGCATGAAGGAATCTGTCACTTCACGTAAAATCAAATACAACTACCCACCCAACTGTAACACCCCGGGTTTTGAACCCCCATTTTAAATAATGTATTGTTACATTGTTGAGAGGCCACAATGCCCAAACAATTATTAAAAGGCCAGCGTGCCCAAGACATGTAATGTTTTTCTGTCATTACTAATAATAAATACATCATTGGTTGCTAGACGGACACAGACTAGAGTTATAGGGGGCTATGATTCCATAAGAGAGGGGGATTGAGGGGCTAAGTGTTTATTCCTATGCTAATTACCCTTTTTGCCTAAGGGAGGGGATCGGTTATGGGAGATTCTTTGGGAAGGCCAAAAGGTTCTTGATTTCCCCACGTAGTTACTTAAACCTGCCTCTGGTCTGATGGGGGGGGTTCGACTGATGGCTTGTTCATTGATTTCCTATACAATTCACTCATTTCCCTCACGCACTCCCATACACGAATTTACCCATCCATTGATCCATCATCATATGTGTCTTGGCTCAGGAAAGGGATTCGAACTGTTGAAGAATTAGCCACAAATAGTTGGTTGTACTGGTCATTGGTGTGATCCAGCCATGACCTGAGGCCACATGTCTGAGATGTGTTGGCCTGTGTCCAGTGTTTCTCACGACTGTGAGTCCTGAGAGTTCTAGCATTGAGATTCTGGACTAGTTGCATTGGAGCCTGAATAAGGAGAAGGACTGTCTGAGGGACTGCATGGCAGAGAAAGGTGGAGGTTCGTTCTCTCGGGTTTTGCAAGCTGGGTAGAAGAGAGATGGGTACTTGGATTGTTGTGAGAGATGGAAACCCTCTGAGAGCTTGGGTGTTGACTGGTTTGGGAAGCCAAGTACACTCTAGAACCATCCTTGTAGATATATAGCCCTAGCTTGGGGGTGACACTGTTGTTGATATTTGGAGCGGTGGTGTCTACGGTTGGGTGGAATGTCCTTGGTCTGCATCCAGTTGGTGTATCTTTAATAAACATAAGTGCTCTATGTTATGGTATCATTTGCATGTATATGAATGTATTATGTTGTATATTTAATTATCATTTAATTGAATCTTTAGACTATGCATGCTTGTTTCTTACTGTTGTGCATGTCGTTAAAGTCTTTTCTTTTATGCATCCTTAAATAATGAAAAAGTTATAGATAAGAGAAAGAAGTCCAAGGGAAGGCTTAAAGGTAGCGTACCCGGGCCTGTGGGTGGCTGGGTATGTTACATTTTGGTATCATAGCTTCTGGTTGAAACACCGAGCTGGTATGGGTCGGGTCTGTTGGTCAGAGTCTCGGGGTCGAGATCGAATTCTGACTGTGGAGTTGAAAAGATCGGGAGGAATGGCATTGCAATTATGCAAGAGATAGATTGTTAGAGATCAGTGGTAAGGGGTTTGAAGGATCGTGATAGTCCCCCTTCGAATCCAGGAGCCATCACCATTGTAGGATCGGGAGAGATCCATGATTGTTGGATCAGAGGACAGGAAAACATGGGTCATCCAATGCAAAGGAAGCAGGTGAGAGCACTCCAGGAAAGAGAGAGCAGGAGAAGTTGAGAATTGAGATTTCTGGACCCCAGAGATTCAGAGTGAATCTCAGTCATTCGATCCAGAAGGACACACGATAGAAATCTGCGCACTTCCAGGAAAGAGAAGGTTGAGAGTTGAGTTCTCTAAAGTAGAAAGACCCAAAAGGATCTTGGTCATCGATCTGTCGAGAGTGACATGTTACCAAATCCAGAGCTTCGGATAAAAGCTAGTGGGGCCAGACAAGTTTTGAAATTTGATATTTTCGAAGTTTGAAGAATTGAAGTAAGCCTCAACCATTGGATTAAGGAGGACATGCGATGTAAATCCATGGACTCCAAGTGAAGACCCAAAGTGAATCTTAGTCATCCAATCTAGGAGGACACATGGCGACAGATTGGCCAGTTCAAGAATTCAGAGTTCGGGAGTGTTAGCGACATTTCTTGTAAGGGGGGTTATAATGCACAAGAGTGGGTGAAAAACCCACTTATCCTAAGTTCAGGATGAAAATGCGCCTGTGGTAAGAAGCAAGTGGATCTGGATGGCAGGAATCCACGCACCCAAATCAACGGCGNTACCTTTAAGCGGAGGGGGGGGGGGGGTCCGGAATCTGGGGCACATCTCTCCAATGGCTACGATCTTAGTGCCCAGATCAACGGCGCGCGAGACGATTCCGGAAACCCCCCACCTTTCTACCTTTAAGAGGAGGGGGGGGTCCGGAATCTAGGGCGCATCTCTCCAACGGCTATGATCATAGAGAATGGATCAACGGTGCACAGGCGATCCAGCCTCCTGCTGTCTTTCTGCATTAACCATGTGGGGGGCCCCCCTTCCTACTGTGTCATTCCTTGTACCATTCTTCCCCCTACCACCTGTTCTCCACCTGACCATGTGGCAAGGTTTATTCCCTTTAGCCTCTCCTCTTTTCATCTATATGGCCCATCCCACATCTCACCATCCACTCATTACTTGCCACATGTCTCGTTCCCTTCCCCGTCAGCCTCCTATAAACAATGCAACCATTATACCCCATTTCCTATCACCCCATCCACTTGTTGTCTCACGTCGTGTGTCTTCCCCTATCACACCTTCCACAGCTCATCACCTCTCGTCTCCCCCTCATAGTCTTGGCACCACCACTCCCATCACGCCCCCCAACCTTTATGGTGGCCTCCACGTCAATTTCATCAGGCCATTCAGCTAATCCAGGTGGTAGCGCGGTAGGCCTTCCACGTCCCAAAAGTGTCGAGTTGGTTGGGTCATCCTCAATCCCCATGAAGCAGTTATTTAGGTAGTTGGTGGTGGTTAGACATCATCTCCGCCATAATGGGAAGGTCCGGCGCCGAATTAAAGCACGTCGTTTCACCCACGGAACGTCAGGAGTTCGATTGCGTCTGCCACAGGTGCACAATCATTCAGAGACTGCAGGTGCAGATTGTCAGTGGCCATGCAGACGCAAAGTCTTTAATGCGACGTCTCGATTTCGTTGCCATTGTGATTTTGAGTATATGTAGGCGTTTTCTCCATTTTTGTATCTATCGATGGTAGAGCCGAGCTCCCGATTGTAAAGTTTTAGCATAGACTCTAGTTCTCTGGTTATGTATTTACATGTAAGATTTCTTATTTAATGACATATAGTCTCTTCACTCCATCTGGTTTTCATCTTATGCTAAGAGAGTTTGTGACCCACTGATTCACACGAATTATGGCAATTATGTTGTGATAAAAGATTTATTGTGGCACTATTTTTTTCTCTGGTTTTCTACGTTTGAGCGTAAGAAGATCTTGCATTCATATGTATTCTTCCACAGTCTGTTAGGAACCTGATGTTCACTCCAAACCTTAGCATCTTTCTGATACAAGTCTTCCCCCCACTCACCCTTACTACAACTCACTATCTGAAGTTATCTAAGACCTCACTTGCCATGCATGCCTGGCCTAGTTTCGAAGTTAGAACCACATCGTTTTGATTTAACCTACATTTGATCACCCCATTAAAATTATCGTGACATAAAACTGATGGGTGTTGGGCTCTGCTCCTGCAAGCAATCCAGGAGTGACTTCCGACGCTAACATTTCTGGCGCCATTACCAGGGACGAAGTTGAAGATTTTCCCTTGGCAGAATGACAATGATCAACTGATTTTGAAGGTGCATCAGAAATCAGAATTATTCAGATTGCTACTGTGCACCTGGTGACTCCACTGTGGCGACTCCATTGTTTCCACTTTACTGTTTTAGTTGTGGCCATTGTTGGCACACCTGGAAGCTGACCCAGAGGAGCTTTCTCGAGAAGGCTTCAGCGGCTGCTTTCTCAGCCTGAGAAGTTTCCTGGGGTAACGATAATGTTAAGATCTAGCCTTTGATGGTGAACAAGGACCAGACACATTCGAAGCTGCACATCTTTCACCTAGTGCCTCCATGATTCAAGGATCAATTGATGACTCCACTGGTTTGATATGGAGAAAATCCTTGCTCGCAGGTTTGCTCCTTTTAATTTTTCTGCTATTCCTGGTTTTCCCAATGTCGTCCCCTCTCTGGATGAATGGGGCGATTATTTTCCCATATTTGGAAAGTGTGAAGAGGACAACCCTGCTCAGCACCTCAGTGATTTTCATGAAATCATGCGTCAGTGGGAGATACATCATGAGGATGTGTTACTGAAGATGTTCATGTTCTCGTTAACAGGGGATGCGCGTAAATGGTACCATTCTTTACCCCCTTCAAGCATCTCTTCACTCAACGGATTCCATGCAGCTTTCACCACCTATTGTTAGAGGCTGTATCCCCCTGAGTTAATTTGTCATAATTTTTGTGAGGGATACCACAACTCTATACAAGAGAAAGTTGTTTCTGACGTAAGCTGTGGGTAGGATCCTGATGACCTGGATCAGAACTCAGTCCTTTCTCCTCCCCATTCATCTGCATCCGAGGCAGGTTATGAAAGTGATGAAGTTCCTAGGGAGGAGGATGGCGCCCTGAGTAAGCTGATGGAGCAGGTGAAATATCTCTCTGCCCAATTAGAAGGGTTGAAATATGAAGACTGTGCAGAGGATTTTCCAGTCCTTGAGGCAGACGCTCTGAGCAACTCTTTTGAAGAGATTGTTGAAGATTTATTAGATGAGTTGGCATATGCCCCCGATGAGCTTGTTGTCTCAGATCAAAACAATTAAGAGGTAGTTGTGGAAGAGGATTTCTCTCTTTTCCTTCACAAGATTTCCCACGATGTGTTTACATTCGGGGTCGAAACGGAGGAGCGGAAGATAGTTCCATTTCTGCAAGTTGGAGAAGCTTTGTTCCCCCCCGACTTCAATGATTATCTGGAACAGGAGAAACAAAGCCCGACATCACCTTTTTCTTGTCATAGTAGCCATACCGCTTATGACAGTTACGAATCAGAGTCTGAGCTCGATATGCTAGATTTCCAAGAGCAGGTCGCAGAGCCTTATCCTCTATTCGCTAAAGAAAATTATCACGAGGAAATCAGCCACCTCAGTATTTTAGGGGATGCTGAGCAGTACAAGGAAGAACAGAACCACCCCAGGGTCCCTATTTATGATGAATACGAATCGGACCTGGGGGAGACCGAACCAGAGGAGCAGCATATTTCTTGTCTAGAGCCAGTCAGCGAGCAGCCTCTGCCCAAGAGCAGCGAGCCTACGTCAGTTGTCCACCACCAACCTGTGCTTATCAAAGATATTCAGCCACAGGTGAACAGCTGTGTAGCAGAGAAGGGTGTCTGTCCCCCATTTTCTGGAATTTGCCACTCATTCCATGACCCTGTCTGTAAGTACATGGAGTGGCATTTCCCCTATGCCTTGGAGCCTCCCTATTTCATCTGAACTCCAGCCTGTAAGGAGGAGTTGAAGAGTGTAACTGTTCTGCTGTCACGGCTACACCATTTGCTAATGATCATTGACAGAAAGAAGTAGCTTCTATCCAGGAAGCTGCTTGAATGGCTATGGTGAAAATCTGCTTTCACCTAGCCCCATGTGAAATACTTCATTAGAATTAGGATTGTATATAAATAAGCTTTTTCGAGCATGTATTTTATTTTGTTTTGCTTTATTTTTTCGGCCTATATTTTCAGAAGCGGGACGTTTTGAGCTTGACTCCATAGCCCAACAGCAAGGCACTGAAGCTACATAATGAGTCCTTAGAGCATCACAGGGACGACTCTATCCCCCATGGAGCCTAATGTTAGCGACATTTCTTGTAAGGGGGGTTAAAATGCGCAAGAGTGGGTGAAAAACCCACTTATCCTAAGTTCGGGACGCAAATGTGCCTATGGTAAGCAGCAAGCGGATCTGGATGGCAGGCATCCGCGCACCCGGATCAATGACATACAAGCGATTCTGGAGCCCCCCCGCTTTTCTACCTTTAATTGGAGAGGGGGGGTCCGGAATCCGGGGCGCATCTCTCCAACGGCTATGATCTTAGCGCCCGGATCAACAGCGCACGAGGCGATTCCGGACCCCCCTGCCTTTCTACCTTTAAGCGGAGGGGGGGGGTCTGGAATCTGGGGCGCATCTCTCCAATGGCTATGATCATAGCACCCGGATAAATGACGCACAAGCGATCCAGCCTCCCGCTGTCTTTCTACGTTAACCATGTGGGCCCCCCCCTTCATGCTGTGTCATTCCTTCTACCATTCTTCCCCCTGCCACCTGTTCTCCACCTGACCATGTGGAAAGGTTCGTTCCCTTTAGCCTCTCGTCTTTTTGTCTATATGGCCCATCCCACATCTCACCGTCCACTCATTACTCACCGCGTGTCCCATTCCCTTCCACGTCAGCCTCCTATAAATAATGCACCCATTATACCCCATTTCCTATCACCCCATTCGTTTGTTGTCTCCCGCCGTGTGTCTTCCCCTGTCATACCTTCCACAGCTCATCACCTCTTGTCTCCCCCTCATAGTCTTGGATCCACCACTCCCATCACGCCCCCCAGCCTTTATGGTGGCCTCCATGTTAATTTCATCAAGCCGTTCAGCTAATCCAGGTGGTAGCGCGGTAGGCCTTCCACGTCCCAAAAGTGTCGAGTTGTCCAGGTCATCCTCAATCCCCATGAAGCAGTTATTGAGGTAGTTGGTGTTGGTTAGACATCATCTCCGCCATAATGGGAAGGTCCAGCACCAAATTAAAGCACGTCGTTTCGCCCACGGAACTGTCAGGAGTTCGATTGCGTCTGCCACAGGTGCACGATCATTCAGAGACTGCAGGTGTAGATTGTCAGCGGCCATGCAGACACAAAGTCTTTAATGCGACGTCTTGATTTCGTTGCCATTATGATTTTGAGTATATGTAGGCGTTTTCGCCATTTTTGTATCTATCGATGGTAGAGCTGAGCTCCCGTTGTAAATTTTTAGCATAGACTCTAGTTCTCTGGTTATGTATTTACATGTAATATTTCTTGTTTAATAACATATAGTCTCTTCACTCCATCTGGTTTTCATCTTATGCTAAGAGAGTTCGTGACCAACTGATTCGCACGAATTATGGAAATTATGTTGTGATAAAAGATTTATTGTGGCACTATTGTTTTCTTTGGTTTTCTGCATTTGAGCGTAAGAAGATCTTGCGTTCAGATGTCTTCTTCCACAGTCTGTTAGGAGCCTGATGTTCACTCCAGACCTTAGCATCTTTCTGATACAAGTCTTCCCCCCACTCACCCTTACTACAACTCACTATCTGAAGTTATCTAAGACCTCACTTGACATGCATGCCTGGCCTAGTTTTGAAGTTAGAACCACATCGTTTTGAGTTAACCTCCATTTGATCACCCCATTAAAACTATCGTGACATAAAACTGATGGGTGTCGGGATCTGCTCCTGCAAGCAATCTAGGAGTGACTTCCGATGCTAATAGGGAGAATTGGAAGTGTGCTATTATGGAAACTCTCAAAGTCCCAAAGCCCAAAGAGCCGAAGTGATGGGGCACAATGATGTCACTAAGAGGTGATGTGGACCCCATAATTTTCTGAAGTAATGTGGATTGTGGACGTCATGTGGGATGACGTGAACACATGGAATGTGTGCCATGTGTCAGTAAGTTTTGAGCATTTGAATTATTGAAAAGTTAGTTAGAACGTGACATGTGTCACCCGCCTGATTGGGCCATGTGTCCCCTTTTAGTATTTTTCCACGCGGTCACATATCGTGCAATCTGAAGACTGGGCACTTCGGAGGGGAAATATCTGACAGGTTGCGTTGGGTCGAAAACTCCTGAAGGCCCGAAGGCTGGAGTACATATCAACCGTTGATTCCAGAAGACACACGTTGAAGGATCATCAACTTCGGGTGAAATCACTCTAGGAGAAAGTGCAGGAGGAAAGTTTGAAACTTTTGAAGCCCAAAGAGCCGAAGCGATTCATAGTCGTTGATCTGTGGGAGGACACCCATCGGAATATCATGAACTCTTGGTAAAAGCGTTTCGGGAGGAGGAAAGAAAGGAAAGTTGAGACTACCGAAGCGCAGAGTCCCAAAGTGGATCTCGATCATTGATGGTGAAAGAGGACGAGGATTGTTGATCCAGTCCTGGATGAAAGTTTCGAAGTATCAAAGCTCTAGACAAGCACTTTTTCAATTAAGCGCAGGGTCATGGTCATGGTCATATGCAGATTGAGAGCTGAGGGAAGGAGGGCTAAGGGACAAATTGGTTGTCTTCGAGACAGAAAAGTGCTAAGGAAGGATTTAGTCACGGTTTCTAGTCATGGTCACCTAGGAAGGTGGTTTGAAGGAAGCGCCTGCATAGGATGAGGTTTTGTGTTAGCCAAGGATAACAGGGCACTGTTATTTTTGGAGAACGGGGATATGATCTCCATGAACAAAAAAAAAGAAGAAAGAGACCTCTAGCATGGTTTGGCAATTTTGTTTATCATATGCATAATTCTAACAAAATGGTCGCTTGCACATTTTGTAGAATTAAGGGGTCTAAACACTTCAACTTAGGATGTGTATTGAGGAAATGGAAGAAGGCAAGGGAGCCTCCAGTCATGACAAGGAGGCTGAAGCCTAGAATACCATAGTTGGGTTTGAGTTTGATGGCACCTAAAACTTTCCTCATAAATTATGTTCTCTTATTATTCCTTTCCCATTGGATTAAATATATAAGTATGAAAAATAAGTAAAATTAATAAGATTATCCTCTAATTGTATGGGTTTTACTTCTAGATATGCAATTTTTTGTCACATATCTGAAGTGTAGTTTTAAATACTTATAGGGGAAATGTGTTAGTATATTTATACACTTCAGAGTTAATTAAAATCAACTTGATCTATTGTTGGGTACACGTGTATGTAGATATGAGTATTCATATTTCGGTCGTTCGGGAGGTGTGTTGAATTTGTGAAGGTGGAAAAGGTCCTGAACTTTTGAAGTCTGAAGTTAATCCTGATCGTTGCCAACGGATAATCAAGGGTCATCATATCTGAGGGTTTGGACTTCGTTAGTTCAAAGGAAAACCAGAGTTATAAAGATAAAGCTACTGAATTCCAGAGCCCCAAAGTATTGAAGTGTCAAAGCCCCTTCTCAGAGCTCTTGTCTGCTGACATGTCAAATGCCACCTATCAACGGATTCCACGTGACATGTGGAACTCATTTCGGGTACCTTGGGTTACATCATCTGTGCTATTTCACATGACACGTTTCACTCTCATTTTGTGACATGTCATCGAATTGGCAACATGGCTGCCAAGTCACTCTAGGATTTGAACCGAAAGTAAACCCAGTTCTTCGAAGTTTCGGATCTCTGAAATCATTTCTAGTCGTAGATGGGAGAAAGGTAAAGGGACTGTTGATCTCCAAGTTAAACAGGATTCGATTATCCAGCTAAGTTAAGAGGTAAAGGTTAAAGGTTACGATGACCTTGAATTTCCTAACTTTCAGAGTGAAGGAGATCCGTAGATCTGGTGAACAACAAGGACCGTTTGATCTTCAAGTATGATTCCTTTGGAGGGTCGAAAATTCGGTGCTCCAGAGGAAATAGGTTGTTGAGTAAAAAGAGATCCCCCGAGTTCCGAAATATGGAGTGGACTACAACCGTTAACTAAGGTAAAGTGTAAACCATTAGATCTCTGAGATCTACACTGGTTCGGTTACTCGGATGGGATAGTTTCAAGTTCTACTTGTGGAAAAACCTGAATTCCAGATGTTTTGTAGTGGATCTCCACCGTAGAACTCGTAAGAGGAAAATCAACGTTAGCTGATAGATTTGATTTCAAAATTTACAAAGGAAGGTGGTAGGGTATGGTAACCTACAACTCTCAGTCAGCTTAGCTATGATCGAATTCGGTTTGTTAGCAATTCAGAAAAAAGGAGTGTTGAGTTGAAGAAACCTTTGGAACATTGGAGTTCCAAAGCCCTGAATAGCGCCCCTTAGGACTAGAAATAGGTTTTGGCTCCTGGTCACATGCATATCTTGGTTTAGGAAAAATGGATAACACCTGGATTGGAATTAAAAAAAAATCTAAAAACCCATGAATGGGTATCCCACAAATATCGAAGTAAATGGATTTAAGTAACAAAAATTTTACAGAACTCCACACCCCTAGAAACTTCAGGTAAAACCAAAATCTAATCTGAAAAAAACACCAACCCAGGGTTTAATAAATTTAAAAAAAAATACACCATTCAACATAACTTAATTATCATAGGCTTAAAAGTAGTAGGGAACAATTTCAGATCTAGAATACAACCACAGAGATCCCATCATAAAATTGGTTTGGTAATTAATTAAAATTCAACATAGAATCAAAATATAACGTCGGAACAATCCTTAGTTTACCAGTGAACTATGCACTATTAAAATTTCCTATAATAACTCAACTATAACTCTAATAATCATATTCAGGTAAGGATGGAAATACAGCCTTAACATAAGCATTATGAATTATAATAATTAACTATATAATGAGGATCGGGTCGCTCATACAGAGTTCTGAAAATGTCTAAAATTTACAGTGAGGATTTAAAATATAACACGATAGCTATTATTTCTTTTTCATCAAACGTAACACTTGACATTTAGACCTTCCAAGGATTCTATAGCGACTCTATCAATCTATTGTATTGATACTCTTATGATATAAATAAATTCATCTTATAAATACTAGAAATCAATGAAACATGTGTGTTGAAGAAGTCCTTCCAGACCTTGCGCTCCTTCCTTTCCTTCACTTTCTAATCACAGAGACTTTGTCGGTACCTCCCATCCAGTTCTAGCGATAATATTCTTCCCCCTTAGCCCCCCGAGCCGCAAAGGGGTGAAGCACACAAAAACTAGAACACAATAGCTTCTAGGCTTTCCTCGCAAGGAAGAGCTTCCACTCTTTTCACAAGCCTAGAGTCCCAAATCTCACAAGTAAAAACACAGTCAATCTAAAATTCAGTAGCATAACAATGTCTTTCCCCAGGGTTTGATCCCCTTCCCTTCTATGTCCATTTATTTATAGAAATCTACCTCATGGACATATGTCCCTCATGCATAATTCATTAATTTTTAGAAATTCAATTCAAGGATTATTGATCCACTACATGTGTCACATTCTCGCCAGGTTGCACAAGTAATTTCTCTTTTATTTTTATTTAAAAGCCACATTTCCTCACATTTCCCCATGTGTTCCTAAATTTCCTTTATGTTGTCTCTTAGTTTCCCCAAATCCCCTTAATTAAAGGTTGTATCCTAACTAGGTTTTAGTTAGGTTTGGATTAAGAGTCTTCTTAGTTAGGCTAGGTTTGGTTGACTCAAATTATATGTTATGCATAACCCATTCTCTCAGGTTGTACTTATTTCTAAATAAGGATTTCTTTTTAGTAATTTCATGCACCCTTGTGTATTTTATCACTTCTTTAGTTATTTACTTACTATTTCCTAACATTTGATTTCCTTCAAATCTTTACTCATGTCACAATTTAATTAGTCCATTTATTGTAAAATTTATGGTCGCATTTAATAATTAATACTCTATCTTTTAATTAATTATTTTAATCCAAAAAGGTCTAATCATTCCAGTGTTTTTTAGGCCACCTATGTTTATTGACTCGGGTTTCAATTTTGCAACCTACCCTTCAAAATGCATCTTGTGCTCCAAGGGTGCCACTTGTGTTGACTTATTTTTGGAATTTTTTCCAACCCCTTGGAGTCAAAATTGTAAATGTGTTGAACCTACACATAATAGATCTAGCTAGAAAATACTACACACATTTGCAGAGAGAAATTGAGAAAGAAGAAGAAGGAGAGAAAGAATGGAAGAATTCTAATTAACCGTATTCCACACTCAAAGAGTGAATAATTTACAATAGATATAGGATACATGAGTAACTAATGAGCCATAGTAGTGATTTGGAGAGATCTAGGCACTCACTGACAAAAAATGGAGTGAACTGCCACCTAGTCCTAGTTAACTAATCCATGTAATCATCAATTAGCTTAGACAAATGTGTGGAAGTGAGAGAGACACATGCAACTTCTAGTGATAAAACTGAGGTTGTCATGCATGAATGACTTCCACTAGTCTAACTGAGTGTAACTGACTCTGAACTGAAGAGGAATGCCCTATTTTGTAGGGGAATATTCTCTAGAAAGAATATTCTCATATAAGGAAGAGTTATCAACATTGGATGGTAAAACTTAGGAAAATAATTATAGGTGAGTGTGTGATATCTCCAACACCCCCCCTGAACACTACTAGGGTGTACATGATGAATGGGTCCTGACAACCAAGGACATGTTAGGTACCCATTGTAGAATGCATATAAGAATGAGACACTGAAAAAACAAGGAAAGAGGGAAAACCTCGTGGGAAATCCCCCCCTCAAATTACAATGCATAAAAAAAAAAATGAGAAGGAACAAAAAGGAGTTGCTAAGCAACCTTGTCCTTCACTCCAAGAAGACCTCGCAACCATGCAAGTTTGTGTTTGTTGAATATTTTGTTGAAGATGTAGATTTTTTCACGGATCAGATGAAGTAGATGCACCATTTAGATTTCCATACACATCCACTTTCTCTCCTTGTAATGAAGAAGATCCAAATAAAGTTTGGATGAAACTTTGAAAACCGTGTGGACGTTTCTGGAAAAAACGTTGAAATTTTTTTGATTTTAAAACGATCATAAATTTACTTCTCAGACTCCATTTTGGACGATGTTTTTTTTTAAATTGGATATTTTTTCAAGATGAATTCAAATACCATTTTTTTTTCTGCAAATTGTTCTCCAAAAATATCATAATTAAATCTGATGTGTGCGGCTCCCTTTTTGTCTCCTAAGATGCATGCATTGCGCATGAAAAAGTGTCTACATGTGACCCCTGATATGCATGCCATATATATTCCACATGAAATTAAGAAAACAAATCTGAAATGGAGTATACATTATCTTCAATTAATGGAATACAAATTTGTACAAATACCTGTGTAGAAGACTCTTCAAAATAAAATGTTTGATCTTCTGATGGATTCTCTTCTGGCTCTATCTGTTCAACCTCCTACATGAAATCTTCACAATCTTATTTATTCCCGAATAGAACCTCCAATCTGTTCCATAATTCATTTGGAGTTGATTCTTGTGAGTCATCATATACTTGATGAAGAATTTCAAGAGAAATAAACCAGAGAATACATCTTATGGCCATATCTTGTCTATTGAGAAAATCATTTTTCTCATCAACAAAATCAGGCTCTACTTCCATTTCCATAGTTATTTGGTAAAAGCCTTTGCATCTTAGAAGAATCATAATTTTTGTCTTCCACTCCAAATAGTTATGAGGCATGACAATTATTGCCGGCGAATAATCCGTATTTGTTGTGTTCGTCAATCTGGGGTACCTGCAAAAAATAATTTGGTGTAGCTTTTGCTTAGCAATCTATTGACTCTGACACCATGTAAATGTGTTGAACCTACATAGAATAGATCTAGCTAGAAAATGATACACACATTTGCAGAGAGAAATTGAGAAAGAAGAAGAATGAGAGAAATAATGGAATAATTCTCATTAATCGTATTCCACACTCAAAGAATGAATATTTTATAATAGATATAGGATACATGAGTGACTAATGAGCCATAGTAGTGATCTAAAGATATCTAGACACTCACTGACAGACACTGGAGTGAACTGCCACCTATTCCTAGTTAATTGATCCATGTAATCATCAGTTAGCTAAGACACATGTGTGGAAGTGAGAGAGACACATGCAACTGTTGGTGATAAAACAAAGGTTTCCATGCATGAGTGACTTCCACTAGTATAATTGAGTGTAAATGACTCTGAACTGAAGTGAAACGCCCTATTTTGTAGGGGAATATTCTCTAGAGAGAATATGCTCATCTAAGGAAGAGTTCTCAACATTGGATGATAAAACTTAGGAAAATAATTATAGGTGAGTGTGTAATATCTCCAACAAAAACTCCATTCGGTCGAACTTGTGAGAGACTAAGGGATTATAAGGAATAAGTATTCTTCCTTATTGCATGCCCCTTATAAATATACATGAGTGATTGTCTTAGTATTCCCTCATGACATCATGGACCACCCAACTAGGTAATCGTGAACTTATAGTGTTGGCCATGGCAGGGGTGCTAGTAGGATGTGACAGGGATGTTTCCACCCTTCTCCCTCAAAATCTGTTTTTTTGTGCAAGTCCCCTTTACTCCTTATGTGAGTCAAATTAGCAAGCATTTTCAAGCCTACATCCACTGACAAAAACTGTGTCAAATATCCATATATAAATCATACTAAAATACATCATACATCATATGTGCATAACAATGAAATACTCAAAACATACAATCCACTCCCTGACTCAATATGGAGTCCAAGGAATCCCTTTGATGCCACCGACATCTATAACATGTCATGTGTCAACACATATATATACATCAATAAAATAAAGCATCTATAACACCTCAACATCATCATATACAACCCAAAATATGAATGAAATCATAGTTTTCCAATTTAGATCACTTGCAAGCAAGTGTCCTCGAATAATAAGTCAATAGTAGTATGCTCAGTAGAGTGGGATGTTACATACACACCCTCTTGTTTTAAAATTCGTCTCGAAGTTTGTACAGTATATGTAAAAGAAATTAAATAAATTTATATGATATAGATCTATATATCTAATCTATTAAACAAGTAAGGAAATTGTTTACGCATCTCATATGCGTCCTCCCAGGTAGTCGAGTGTGGACTATAATTGTCCCACTGGACCTTGATCTGATTGATTGTTCAACATCATAGTTGTCGAATGCGATGGTCCAAATTGTGGATTGGCTCTACCATGAGAGCACCCTCGTCTGACACCTACAAGGAACTCATGTAATTAACATGGGAAGGGTCACTAATATAATGTCTCAAAAAAGATACATGAAAAATAGTGTGCACATGCCTCAAAGAATCATTCAAGGCTAGTCGATAAGCCACACGTCCCTTATTTCCCACTACTTTGAAGGGTCCCACAAACCTAGGAGAGATTTTAGCACCCTTTCCAAACTTGGTCGAACTCTTCTATAGTTTTACCCACAAGAAGACTTTATCTCCAACTTCATAATTGTAGTCAACGCAATGCACATCAACATAACTCTTATGTCAATATTTTTCTTCTTTAATCCTATGTATGATTGATTGCATATGTTCTTCCATTTCTTGAATCACTTATGGTCCTACCAATACCCTTTCCTGAAGTCGATCCAAACTTAACGGTGTCTGACACGGTTTCCCATAAAGAAACTCAAACAGTGCCATCTCAATTGTACTCTGATAGATGTTGTTGTATGCAAATTATACTAGTGGTAAGAATTATTCCCAACTTTTTTGTTGGTCCATTACATACACATGCAACATATCCTCCAAAATCTGGTTTATCCGTTTTGTTTTTCCATCTGTCTATGGGTGATAAGTTGTGCTAAATTTTAATCGTGTTCCCAAAGCATCCTAGAAAATGGTCCAGAACCGTCATGTAAACATTGATCCTCAATCAGATATGATTCTTTTTGGCACCCCATGTAATCTCACAATCTCGTTGGAAAATACTCTAGATATGTCAAGTGCCTGATAAATCGTACTCACTAGAATAAAGTGTGCACTCTTCGGCACAGTGTCAACTGCCACAAAAATTGAATCATTTCTTCTTATCATTAGTGGCAATCCAACAATAAAGTCCATCGAAATGACTTCCCATTTCGATTCAGGAATAGAGTGTGGTTGTAACAATCTCGCTAGATGTCTATGTTGATCCTTCACTTGCTGACATTCTAGACATCTCGCCACGTAACTAACTATGTCTTATTTCATTCCCTTCCAGAAGAACAAAGGCTTAATATCTTCATTCATCTTCATGACTCCCAGATGAGCCATGTTTACTGCTTGATGCGCTTCACTTAAGATCAAGCTTCTTAGTTCATCATTAGGTGGTATGTAAATTCTTCTGTTAAAACTTTATAATCCATCGTCGTCTAGTGAATAACCTTCATACCTCGGTACCATCATGGTTACTTGTCTAATATTATTCTTAACTTCCTTATACCAGTCATCATCAATTTGTAGAGTTAGAATCTTTCTCGAAGGTTCTTCTTAAGAGGTAACACTGAAAATATGCATGGCCTCCTACTCAGTGCATCTTCCACTCAATTCATAGTTCCTTTAATGTAAGAAATTTCAAAATTGTATTCACTAAGCAATTCTAACCAATGCCTTTGTCGCACGTTCAGGCCGCTCTATGTAGAAATATGTTGCAATCCACAATGATTTGTCTTTAATTCGAATTTTCATCCAATCAAATAATGTATCCATACTCTCAAAGCATAAACAATAGCTAATAAATTCAAATCACTCGACCGTCTTGCATCAAAATTATGCCTAACCCTTCCTTGGATGCTTCCATGCATACCAAGAACTCCTTGTCCATGTCGGGGACTTTTAGTATCGATGTTGTCATCAACAACTCTTTGATCCCTTGAAATAATTTTGTACATTTCTCAATCCACAAGAAGTTCTTGTTCTTCTTTTGCAATTTCGAGATTGGTTTTGTTATCTTCGAAATAGACAAATTGTCAGTAATATCCTGCTAAACCCATAAAACTATGTACTTTGTGTACGTTTCTCGCTGTTGACCATTTCATAATAGCCTCCACTTTCGCTGGATCCACAATGATACCTTCGCTAGATATGATATGTCCCAAGTAGTGAATCTTAGATTGGTAAAGAGAGCATTTTGATCGCTTCCCGTACAATTTGATTTCTGTTAGGAACTAGAGGACCAACCTAAAGTGTGCATCATGCTCTTCCTTAGTCTAAGAATAAATCAATATGTCATCAATAAAACCTTGAACAAAATTTTCCAAGTATTCACAGAACACCCCATTCATCAAACGCATGAATACCCCTGAGGCGTTTGTCAATCTGAACGAAAAAACTATAAACTCATAGTGTCCAAATCTCATCTTAAAATAGGTCATAGGTATATCTTCTTCCTTAATCTACAATTGGTGATATCCTGATCTCAATTCAATCTTCTAAAATATCGTTGCCCCTTTCATCTAATCAAACAAATCATTTATTCTTGGCAATGGATATTGGTTCTTGATCGTCGCTTTGTTCAATTGATGATAATCAATACAAAGTCTCCATGATCCATCCTTCTTCCTCATGAAAATAACCGCTACACCCCAAGGTGACACACTTGGATGAATAAGTCCCAAATCCAAAAATTTCTTCAATTGCCTTTTCAAATCCTGCAATTTAGGCGTTGACATTCGGTAAGGAACTCTTGCAATAGGTTCAGTTCCTAATTTCAATTCTATTTTAAATTCCAACTCTATTTCGGGTGGTAAACAGGATAACTCTGCTGGAAAAATGCCTGCAAAATCTTTCACTATAGGAAGGTTTTATAGTCCCCTTTCTTCGCCCTTTTCATTCAGTGCTAAGATTGCATATAGCCTGCATCCCTTGAGCATACTCATCTGCAATTGTAGGGAAGAAATGAGCCTCAAGGACACTCCCTGGTTTCTTCCTACAATCACTCTACTTTGTCCCAAATTGTTCGTCAAACTTAACAGTTTCATCTTACAGTTAAGTATCACATCATGCAATTCCAACCAATCCATACCAATCACTATGTCATAAGATTCTAGTATCATGACATAAATATATACCTATGTTACAAATTCTCCCAATTTAAGGATACAACCTGTAACCGTTCCTCCAACCTTTTGTTTGGCACCTAATGCCATTTCTACGTACTTGAACTCATCCTTCTCTACAACCTTTACCTTAATTCTCTTCAGCACTGCACTAGAGATGAATCTCTCTATAGCACCTAGATCTATCAATACATTGTAGTTTTTGTCTATGATCATAACTGATGTCTCTAGAAGAGTGGGCTGATGTTCAACCTATAGGTTGTTCACTACTTCATGTATCTCAATCAGACAGTCTCGCTGGTAATGTGGCTCACCACATGTCCAACATCCAGTCTTCAGTCTAGTGCTCCTGGTTCCCGAAGTAGAAGTTGTTGATCTAACAGCCTATGATCCTAGTATGTTATGTTGAAAAATCCTAAACAGTTGTTGTGTTTGATGTTTTTTCTTTTGTGGTCCTCTATTGAGGAGTCTATCGTTGTCGTGTCCTAAACTCTAGTCCTCTAGGAATATCTCGATGCCTTGCAGTATGTCTAGATGGTTCTTGATGTTGTTTTGCTCCTAATGATGTTTTCCTGGTCTATCTGGAGGGAGTCCTTCCCTGACCCCCACCATTCATCTCTTCATTGGCTATGTGGGCCTTCTGAATTGTGTCATGTAAAGTTTGAGGCATTAAGATACTCACCTTCACACAAAGGTTGGATTTAAGGAAAAATATGGAATTGTTGACCTTCAACTTCTTTCTGTTCATATGTGGAGCATACCTAAGTAGGTCCATGAATCTGGCCTCATACTCTGGCACTGTACGATCACCCTGTCATAAGGCGTTGAACTCATTAAGTTGACGCTTAATGAATTATTCGGAAAAATACCTCTCTTGGAACCATTCCTCGAAATGTTCCCATGACACGTCTTCAACGGCCATGTTTAGTTGAGGTAGGATCATATTCCACCATAGAAGATCACTCCCCTTCAGCTGAAAGACCACCATGTGGAATTTCATGTTGGAGTTGTAATCACAAAGTGTGAAGCACATCGCCATGTTCTCCAACCATGCCTCAGTGGCTAAGTCGTCTGGGGCACCCCAAAACTTGGGAAATTTCACCTTCTCAAGTTCTCGGTGTATACTACTACTATGAGCTAGGGAGCATTGTGAACCCTCATTGGGTACAAATGCTCTGTCCTCATATCTATCCAGGAGGTTGATCAATGCCTTTGACATCCTTTGGAAGGATCTCATCATACTTACTACATCTCCCATAACAATCTGATCTTGCTCAACATTATGTTCATCTTCCTGGGGGTTAGAGATTTCAGGTATGGATGTTATCAGAGGTGTCACACCCCTTCCTCCAGCACCACGTCGTATACTTCCTCTACTTCCTCTAACCATGATTACTTACAAGAGCAATTTCCAGATTTTTATTAGCGATCTAATTCAATCATTTCGTTTAACATGGCAGATGGTGTAACAATCCAATGTTGTAGGGTTGAATTGACTCTGATACGATATGTAACATCCCCTATGTTACGTCATAGAAGTATTTGAGAAACAATATGATTTTTTTTTAAACATTAATAAACATCATTAGAATAGGAGAAACATCATAGTAACATACATCAGAAATACACATTCTACTTCTTTCAATCCATTTGCAAAACTAGATTTAGATACTTCTTAAAGCATGAAGGAATTTGTCACTTCATGTAAAATCAAATACAACTACCCAACCAACCTATCCTGCAAGGTTAGGACTTCCAAGACACATAATCAACGCTCAAGTCTAGGATTCGTCTTATTGATCTTGACCATTTAAGGTCTCAAGACTGGATACTGTTTTGAGGCAAAAGGAAGTGTCTAATTCCCATAATTTCAATTCATTCCACAATTTAAGTATAAATTACATTGTTCTTAACTACCTTTCTGCAAACAGAGAAGATCTGGTAACAAGGTTACTTCATCATAACATCATTGCATACTAATTCAATAATTTATCACCTTACTCATTTAAGGATAGGAAAAAATTCTAGAAACATCAAGACAATAACCTTAAACAGAAAAATAGAATCCTTTTAATCGACAATCTACCATTTACGATAGTTTTTAATCACTTAGATATAGTGAATAAATAACCTGTAACTAGGAAGTGAGTCTATTCTAATAAAGAGTTTAAGTTATGTAAGAAGCTTGAAGCTTCTCCTTGGGTACCATGGTGCCACACTTCTAGGGTCAAATCTAGAAGTGCGTGGATAGGCTCCTCAAAATCCCAAGTTCAAAAGAAACATTCCTAGGTATGCACAGAGATCCTCTCAAGTCGGGCATAGGTCTCTAAACTTCAAAACTACAAAGCTCAGAAGAGACAGTGCGAAAAAACACAGGGGAGGCACAAAATACGCACTCAACAATTAGAATCTAAATTTCAGGAGGTATGCGCTAAGAGAGTTGGACTTCAAATCAAGGAAAATATTAAGAGGGACAGAGTGTGCAAGGTTCAATGAGGAACCATAGTTTGAATTCCCTTCGAAGGGAACCAATGGAAAGGATTTTATCATGAGGAAATCAGAATCTCCATGACCGTCCGATTAGACTAAAGATGTGAACTTGTTAAAATCCTTAAGACCTTTGGGCTTCGCCACCTCGGTGGATCCAAGTCACTTGTCTTAAGAGAGCCTCGAAGCCCTAAGTCATGAGATGATCTACACTGTAGATCGATGAAACAATACTAGTGATTGGATCCCCAATGGTTCATATAATCATCTTAAAAGGTTCAAGGTGTTAAGTTTAAGGGACTCCCGGAGTCCCAAAATCCGAAGTACAACAGTACCGTCGAATGTTAGGTACACGTTTCTGTAGATCAGGGTATTCAGATTTCAGTCATTCGGGAGGTGTGTTGAAGTTGTGAAGGTGGAAAGGGTCCTGAACTACTAAATTCCAAAGTTAATCCTGACTGCTGCCAATGGATAATCAAGGGTTGTTAGATCTGAGGGTCTGGCCTTCGTTAGTTCAGAGGAAAACCATAGTTGCAAAGCTAAATCTTTCGAAGCCCTGAAGTATAGAAGTGTCGGAGCCCCTTCTCAAAGCTCTTGTCTGCTAACATGTCAAATGCCACCTATCAAATAATTTCAAGTCACACATGGCACTCATTTAGGGTACCTTGGGTTACATCATATGTGCCAATTCATGTGACATGTGTCACTCTCATTTTGTGACACATCATCGAATTGACAGCATGGCTACCACATCACTCCAAGAGGTTGTTACTCTGGGAGATTTGAACCCAAAGTAAACCCATTTCTTTGAAGTGTCGGATCTCTGAAATCACTTCTAGCCATAGATTGAAGCAAGGTAAAGGGATAATTGATCTTCAAGTTAAACATGATTTGGTTATCTGGCTAAGTTAAGAGGTAAAGGTTAAGGGTTACGAAGACCCTGAAGTTCTGAAATTCGGGAGTGAAGGAGATCCGTAGATCTGCTGAACAACAAGGATCATTCGATCTTCAAGTATGAGTCCTTTGGAGTGTCAACAATTCTACACTCTGGAGGAAATGGGTTGTTGATTAAAAATAGATCCCCAGAGTTCCGAACTCTAGAGTGGACTACAACCGTTAACTAAGGTGAAGTGTAAAATGTCAGATCTATGAGATCTGCGGTGGCTCGGTTACTCGGATGGGACGATTTCAAGTTATACAGATGAAAAACCCTGAAGTCCAAATGTTATGTAGTGGATCTCCACCGTAGAACTCATAAGAGGAAAATCACCACCAACCGTTAGATTTGATGCCAAAAGTTACGAAGGAAGGTGGTAGGGTAGGGTAACCTACAATTGTCAGTGAACTCACCTATGAACGAATTTGGTCGGTTATAAATTCAAAAGAAAGGAGTGTTGAGTTGAAGAAACCTCCAGAACGTCAGAGTTTTAGATCCTCGAATAGCGCCCCTTATGACTAGCACTAGGTTTTGGCTCCCGGTCACATGCCTATCTTGGTTTAGGAAAAAGGGCTAACACCTGGATTGGAAGTAAGTAAGAAAATTTCTTAAAACCCATGAAAGGGAATCCCATGAATATCGAAGTAAATGGATTTAAGTAACAAATTTTTTCCAGAACTCCACGCCCCTAGAAACTTCGGGTAAAACCAAAATCTAATCTGAGAAAAAAAATAACCCAAGGTTTAACAAATTTCACGAAAATCCACCATTCGACAGAATTGAATTATTATAGGATTAAAAGAAGTAGGGAACAATTTAGGATCTCAAATACAACGACAGAGATCCCATCATAAAATTTATTTGGTAATTAATTAAATTTCAACAGAGAATCAAAAAATAACGTCGAAACAATCCTTAGTTTACCAGTGAACTATGAATTGTTAAAATTTCCTAAACTAACTCAACTATAGCTCTGATCATCATATTCGGGTAAGGATGGAAATACATCCTTAACATTAGTGTTATGAATTATAACAATTAACTATACAATGAGAATCGGGTCGCTCATACAGAGTTCTGAAAATGTCTGAAAGTTACATTGAAGGTTTAAAATATAACATGGTAGATATTATTCATTTCTCATCAAACATAACACTTGACATTTATACCTTCCAAGGATTCTACAGTGACCCTATCAATCTACGGTACTGATACTCTTTTAATATAAATAAATTCAGCTCATAAATACCAGAAATCAATGAAACATGTGTGTTGAAGAAGTCCTTCCATACCTTGTGCTCCTTCCTTTCCTTCGCTTTCTAATCACAGAGAATTCATCGGTACCTCTGAGCCAACGCTAGGGGTAATATTCTTCCCCCTTATCCCCCTAATCCGCAAAGGGGCCAAGCACACAAAAAACAGAACACAATAGCTTCCAAGCTTGTCTCGCAAGGAAGAGCTTCCACTCTTTTCACAAGCCTGGAGTCCCAACTGTCACAAGTAAAAGCACAACCAATCTAAAATTTGGCATCATAACAGTGCCTTTCCCCAGGGTCTGATCCCCTTCCATTCTACATCCATTTCTTTATAGAATTATCCCTCACGGACATCTATCCGTCATTCATAATTCGTTAATTTTTATAAATTCAGTTCAAGGATTATTGATCCACTACATGTGTCACATTTCCCATGTTGCACAAGTAATTTCTCTTTTATTTTTATTTAAAAGCCACATTTCCTCAGATTTCCCCATGTGTTCCTAAATTTCCTCTTTATTCTCTCTTAGTTTCCCCAAATCCCCTTAATTAAAGGTTCTCTCCTAACTAGGTTTTAGTTAGGGTTGGATTATGAGTCTTCTTAGTTAGGCTAGGGTTGGTTGAATTAAATTCTATTCTATGCACAACCCATTCTCTCAAGTTGTAATTATTTCTAAATAAGGATTTATTTTTAGTAACTTCATGCACCCTTGTGTATTTTATCACTTCTTTAGGTCTTTACTTATTATTTCCTAACATTTGATTTCCTTCAAATATTTACTCATGTCACAATTTAATTAGTCCATTTATTTTAAAATTTATGGTGGGATTTAATAATTAATACTCTATTGTTTAATTTATTATTTTAATCCAGTAAGGTCTAATCATTCCAGTGTTTTCGAGGCAACCTATGTTTATTGACTTGGGTTTCAATTGTGCGACGTGCCCTTCAAGATGCATCTTGAGCTCCAAGGGTGCCACTCGCGTTGAATTGTTTTTGGAAGTTTGTCCAACCCCTTGGAGTCAAAACTCCATTCGGTCAACCTTATGAGAGACTAAGGGATTCTAAGGAATAAGGATTATGCCTTATTATGCACCCCTTAGAAATCTGCATGAGGGATTTTTTCAGTCTTCCCTCACAACATCGTGGACCACCCAACTAGGTAATCGTTAACCTTCAGTTCTGGCTATGAAGGGAGTGCTAGTAGGTTGTGACATGGATGTTTCCACCCCTCTCCCTCAATATATGGTTTTTTTTGCAAGGCCCCTTTACTCCTTATGTGAGTCGGATTAGCAAGCATCATCAAGCCTACACCCACTGACAAAAACAGTGTCAAAAATCCATATATAAATCATACTAAAATCCATCATACATCATATGTGCATAATAATGAAATACTCAAACCATACAATCTACTTCCTGACTCAATCTGGAGTCCAAGGAAGCTCTTTGATGCCACCAACATCCATAACCTGTCATGTGTCCTGTACACTCAAGACGACTTGTCAAAAGCACATGTCAACACATATATATACATCAATAAAATCAAGAAGCTATAACACCTCAACATCATCATATATAACCCAAAATCTGAATGAAATTACAATGTTCCATATCTGAATCACTTGCAAGCAAGTGTCCTCAAATAATAAGTCAATAATAGTATGATCAATAGAGTGGGATGTTACATAATGACTATACCGATCCATGTATTAACAACGGTTTAGTCCATGATCTCTATCTAAAGAGCATGGAGGGTCATTTTCTAAATATCGAATATTAGAAACTAACATGTAATTTTTTTTCTTTTTGTATTAATATATTTCCTCAAGTGTTCATGTTGGCTAGGCCATGGACCGTTTTTCTTCTCGAGGGTTTAACCACATAAAAAATGGTTTAATGATCATTTATTTGATTGTGTGAGAGGTTTCTTAAGGTGTTTGACCTATGTGGAAATACCTTGTTTTTTCAAATAGAAAGGATGAGATAATATTATTACATGTAAATTTGAATTTGTTTTCTTTTATCAAGTGTTTATGGGTGGAAATATGTGTAACTTCAAAGGTTTTAGTAAATACATTTTGTGTCTATGAAGTTTTTGTAGAGTCCACTTGAATATTTTTCACTTCATATCACTAGAGATTCTCTCTAAGGAAAGAAATCACAAGCCCAAAATGGATAAGGACACTGGGAGTGGGAGGTGACATTGCCACTTTCCTCAAATGTTCATTCAATCTTTAATTGGTACTAAGTTCCCCAATGAAATGAAAATTTGAATAATGCCACTAAAATTATAAATACAATTTGATTTTTCTTGATTACACTAATGATGGGCATGGATTAATTTAGGATTATAATTTTATAAGACTAGAAATAACAAGGCTATGTAGTAGCCATGCTGAAATAGTATGGAAATATAGATGCTACTGTATAATTTAAGTATAATTTAGGGAAAGCATATATGCCTAATTTTGTCTAATGATTTAGATACGAGTACAAAAGAACATGTGTTTAAAAGTCCCTTAGATGCTAAAGTACAGATTTCATGTGGAACACTGCCTCACCATAACCAAAGTGTCTTTATGCGTAGATTTAGTTTTGAGATGAGATGTGTATTTCAGGTCCTGGTCAAAATCAAACAATTTTTGACAAACAAGCATTTTTAAGTAAAAGTAAACATTGATTGGACTGTGAAGTAGTTATTTTTGTGTGAAACGACAATTAGCTTCGATTCTCATCGTTGATGAAAGCATCTTTCTGGATCAAACCCAAACTTACGACGACCTAGAGCAATCAATCGGTTGGACTGTGGAGAAATAATTGTTGTTGTAGATGGATTTTCAAACAAGACAATATATACCCATATGCAAACTAATCCATTCCTCATGCCATCAGTTACCAAAATAAGCCCCCTCCTCTTGCTCTTCCACTGCAAGGAGCAGTGTAAATGTTTTCATAGACCTTTAAAAAAAGCTTGTCACTTTGAGCCGTGCTATATCATGGGTCTTTGTATGATTTTTTGAATTCAAAAATAGTATCGGTTTATTCAGTATTCTGCTTGCATCTTCTAAATGGGCTTGCATCCAAAAAAGAAAGTTGTGCCTCTTCATCTGACCCAGCTAGCATGTTGAATTGATATCAATACAGTGCATTTAGAGCATTATAATGGACAAAGATATATTAGATACCAAATCCCTGATTGTATATTAAAACCATCTAGATTCCCAGTTCCATAGCCTAAATCAATCAATCCCAAAATTGTATGAACTGAACCCTAGACTGATCAGGATTTAATCAGGTGTGAAATTTAACTTACTAAACTCTTTGCTATTCAATAGTCATTCATGGGTTGTAAATGAATTATACCATGCATCTGGGTAGGCATGAACCGTGGCGAAATCGATCAGTCAAAGCTTATTATTTTTTATGAAATTTTTTCTCACCTCGTAGCCCTCTGAGTTCATCCGATGAACTTTTTCGAGGGTTGAGTTTCCATAAAATCATTCCATGCCAACTTCAACAAGGTGGTTTCTATCAATTGACTTCACGTACTTAGCCATTTCTTTTATCCATTTCTAGAATTGAAAAGAATATTATGAAAAAACCCAATGAAAACATCATATAGTTTAATAAAACAATCAAGTCAGTGCAAGATTTATATTTTGTTTGACCTTCGAGGTTCGTTGATGAGTTCCCATACAAATATTGTAGGGTCGTTCATGTATCTCTAATCAATCTTCAAGTGAGAAGCAAAGTGATTTACAATCTAAGCGAGAGATGTTGATTGCTTCATGTATTATGGACTTAAAATTCTTGGTAACTTAGGCTAGATTATTGGAGTCTGAAAGCCCCAATTTTTGGAGACACTTCTAGCTGGAATAAGGAACTTCAATCATGGTTCTACTTAGAATTATGAATAGGGAGTTTTGACTATAGTTTCACCTAAAATTAAGATCTACACGTTTAACGTTTAAAGGGTTTGGTGTTCCACCATTTGAAAGTTTTTGGATTTTCATGATTTCAAAAACATTAAAAACCATACCATGAAAAATCATTTCACCAGATTTGAAAATGGAAACTGTGAATAGTTTTACCGGGGTAAAACCAAGACCTAAAGTTTTTTGGGTTGTTTAATGAACACAAAACCCGAAAATTTTTGGTTTTCTAATCGACCAATGACTCAAAGGAATTATTTATATCTGATCCCTTCAAAATTTTACTAAACATATAAACGTATAAATTCCCTCAATGCTCGACCTTGAAAGGGTTAATCCATAACTACCTTGGTGTGGCTTCTGTTCACAGTGGGATTAGTGTAGAAATCGTCATCAGAGTTGATATTTAACCCTGCCTCCCATCCCCATTGAACGTATTGTTCCCTTCCTCCATAATCCTTGTAGTTGTTTACCAAGCTCAGTATGATTTTGATGCCATACTTTTTGGCTTTCCAGACCACGAAGTCCAAGGCTTGCAATATGCCAGATAAAAAAAAATGAGAATTAAATTCATTATGCATGTATTGTGTATTGAATGTATCTCACCATACTGAAGACCTGAAAGGCTTGTTCATTGTATACGTTTGGAATGCTCTAGATCTATTTTCGTCGTTGAAATCCCATGTACGACAAAAAGTCAGACCTTGATCTATAGAAAATGACATGGATTTGAAATAAGTTGAGGTGGACGAAAACCAAACCATTATGAGAGAAATACAAAGAAAGTAAGAATGAATACATATCTGATGCATGGGAACAACCATGCCAAAAATAGAGAAAAGCATTGATAAAAAGCATAAAAAAATCTATCAAATGAGAAAGGCATGAACTAAAATGAAATGAGAAAGGCATAAACTTAAATGAAAACCCAAATTAGATAAAATCATCTTGATCATTGCAGATACAACTGCAGAAGATAGACTGCAATTGAGATGTTCATATTTTTTTTTTGTATTTATGTACAAAGATGGCTTGAGGTGGCAGGCAGTCTAAGAGGCTCATGCTATGAGAGAAGCTTTGCAATGGAGCGAGCACGACATATTGCTTCTGGCAGTATGGTGAAGCAAACTCTCTTCCACTCAAAATCCCACCGCTATGTTCCTTGGACGCCCAATGCTACTGTGGGCACAGAGAATCCTTGGTCTTTTCTCTATCACAAAGAGTCTTCACAACGTTTTTTGATTTTTTTCCATATTTGTCATTACGTTAATTGAAGATGTTAGCATATTTTTAGTCAGCCTTCTAAATCAATGAAAGAAATCTAATGTTCATAACTTTCTAGCATTTTTAAAAGCTTCCGTTAACCTATTTACTTTTTAACATTTACTTAATATAATTAAAAAATTATTACCTAATCATCTAATTGTCATATTCAAATGATTAACAAACTTAATTAAAATTACAAATTTACTTCACTATTAACTTTTTATCATTTTACAATATTAAATATACATTTGTACCACATTTACTTATTACAACCTCATAATTATAATAAACAAAATTAACTGCTATGCTGATATATATATCTAGTACATTTCTCTAGAGAATATCGTCGTAAATCCCACCGCCACAGTCCTTCGACACCCAATGCTACCATCGGCACATAGAATCCTTTGTCTTTTCCCTGCCACACACTGATGCGATTCTCTGTCTTTTCTATGCCACGTAGTGCTCTGATTTCTGCCTATACCTGCTATATATCTCGATTATTGTGATAAGTAAATTTCTCCTAAGAAAGCCGTCGTCCGTCTTGCAATAAGACCCTAATTTTATCGGCCAATAACATAACAAATAAATATATTTAAATATTTAAAAAATAATAAAATCTAACACTTAGTCTAAAACTATCACAATTCTATTCTATCGGCCAATAACATAACAAACAAATATATTTAAATATTTAAAAAATAATAAAATCTAACACTTAGTCTAAAATTATAAAAACAATGTACACATTTTGGTCTAACAACAAATTAATATTAATAGGTGTTCAGCGGACTAACTCATAGAAACAATGTACACATTTTGGTCTAACAACAAATTAATATTAATAGGTGGTCAGCGGACTAACTCATCGCTATATAGCATACTTCGGCAAGTATAATAAGACTAATATGAAAAATAATAAAAACAAGATGTTTCTAGATTCATTATGAAACGTAAACTAACCTTTTTAATAATGGTTTTATTTTATTTGCAAAGTAACATCTACTATAAATGGTGGTTTTACTTTAAAGGATTGTTTCAACTCCAATTTATAGAACTTAAGGGATTAGAAGTAAGATAGGGGTAGAAATAACTAGACTTGTATTGTTCCTTAAGAAAACACTAAGTCGATCCCATGGAACATGATACACTATATTGAAACCAAGGTTACATTATTGTGGTTATTTTCTTTTCCGATAAAAATATATCTAAAATATATCTATTATCTCTTATAGGTTCATTCAATTTTTTTTTTAAATTAATTTTATTTTGTTTTGTTTAAAGGATAAATTTTAATTTTAATTTATTATTATAAATATTAATATTAATATTCACAAGAAATCAAAAGTTTTTATTGAAACTTAGAAAATAATATATACAAAAGGAAGTAGGGATTTCTTAATAAGAATTAAAAATGAGACTACATTAAGATATGGTTAGATAAGGATTTTAAGAATAGTTATGATGGAAGATATAGAGTTTAAGAAGAAAGAGAAAGAGGTTTTTTTTTCTCATTTAAGGTTGAGAAAAAGTGAGTAGTACAACACAATTAACATGTAATGTGAGAAAAAATCAAGTTTTGTGGTATATAAGATGTCTAGTATTAAGTGTTCTTTTGGAAATTTGGAAACCCACAATATTTAGGTTTTCTTTCAATATCAATGAATAATATGCTAGTAAGACAAAATATCCCAAATGAATATGGATTTGGAGGTATATAACAATTTCTATTCTATTTGAATTGAGTAAGATATCTAATGAAAAGGAGAGCATACATCTTCAATCTTCATAATAAACCCATGTTCTCAAAGAAATATATTTAATGCAAATCTAATAATAGGGTGAATAGGATAAAATATTGTTCTTTTAATTATATGATAGTTTACATATACATTGATTAGTAGGTGTATGATTCATGAGCAGCAGGTGTATGATTTATGAGTTTCCATCCACCCACAATTAAAGTGAAATATATGAAAGAGATGGATACTAAAATATTTCGGAATGATGATAGAATAATTCTATATTTTGAAAAGATATGTATAAAAATAATGAATATTTTTTAAGGAGAAGTTGGATCTCCACGTGATATCTAAGTATATCTTATACATGTTCTCCATGATTTATCCATTATAAATAGCTTTTTTGATACACTATATAATCAATATTAATAAAGATATTAGTTGGTGTAAGAATGTCAATATCCATTAAAAGATAGTGAACATTTTTACATTTCTAAATACATGGAACATTGAAACACAAAAAAATCTATTCATGTGATAATAAGGTGAGTACTCTTAACAAAAAAAACATCTATTTATCTAATTCCAATACAAAAAATATCACATCAATATAATAAATGTGGTAAGATAAGGTTGTGGAAATTGTTGATGTTAGATCAGTGATCTTTCCAAAAGTGATAAAGTAAAATTTGTTGATTTGTCTTTGACAAATATTTAAATCCATAGTTAGTAATCTTTAATCCTTAATTTTTAGTGCATGAGAGTTGTCGAAGCCACATAGAGAATACAACTAATTTTGGAGATCCTTAATGTTATAAGACATAAGGATGATGTTATTTAAAAAAATGATAATATTATTAATGAATAAGGATAATACAACCTCAACACACACGTGTTCATCAATATACACTAGTTATCCATCTTAACCTTGAGTTTATTAAGAGATAATAGAGATCAAAACTAAATAAAGACACAATTCTCTTAGTGCTTGATCTAGGTTAGGCACCTCAAAACAAAATTTGGCCCCACTACAAAGGACCGTGAAAAAATTAGACTGTGTGAAAGAATCAAAGGTATAATGTTTGTGAAATTGATTCAATATTGGGAAGGACATGAGAGATTCAATTGAGAAAATCATGATTTTCTAGGAAGGAAGCTTCTCCATTAGTGTGAAATACAATCATGAAAGGATCAAGGATTGTGCCAATACATAACACAATGAGAGTATTCTCTAGGGAAGGTAACCTTGACCCATGGAATAATATCCTAATTTATTATATATCAAACAAAAATATGTCTAGGGATGGGTGAGACACCCCATATCTCTTATATTATATCAAACATCTCCATGAAATTCAAAGAAGGATGCCCAAAAGTGAATTGCATAGTAGCATGAGATGTATGAATCTAGTTATGTTAATTCTTAGACAAAGCTCATGTTAAGTATAAAACCCCTTATTAATCCCTAGATATTGAATTATTACATTTCTAGTGTTATATTAGTAGTTCGACTAGAACCCTTCATTGTGCATGTTCATTATAATTGTACCACTTGTCTTCTATATATACACTAAGGAGACCTAGTCTTAGGATCATCTTATCTCATATTGTACATTGAATATATTGTAAAAGGACGTTTCCCCCTCAAATTGGACTATTATTCATTGACTTTTTATCAATCTCAAGACATTGTTTCATAACATTTGGTTTCAGAGAATCAATCCTAGCATTTTTTTTCTTCAAGTGAGCCATCTTGGAATTTTCACTATAACTTTTTTTATGGGATGTTTCACAAAACACAATTTTTAGGATACTATGTAAATATGTTGAAGAATAGGTGGTAATAATTTCAGGTTCGGATTCATTACAGTTTCAGAGATATATCCTTTGGAAGTTAGGTTTGTGACTAGTTATGAAATTAGTCTCAAATGAGTCATCTTTATATTTTCTCTATAAAACAAATTAGGTGAAATTTCAGACTTTGGAATTTTTAGAATCCTAAGGATACATATTTAATTACATGTGAAAAAAAATTAGATTTTAAATCATTACAAATTGAGAGATATATCTTTTGGAAGTTGGGGTTCTTTACTAATCCTAATATTAGTCATAAAAAAGACATTTTGGTATTTTTGCTATAAATTTTTATTAGTGAAGGTTTAGACTGTGAAATTTTTAGTAGTTTAAGAAGTAATATCAAAGTAATATAGGCCAAAATTTTATACTCATAAGGGTTTAAATTTCATATATATATATATAAAGAAAAAGGTTAGTGATCCAAACATTCTCCAAAATAGGGTTTGAAAAGTATGTAATTTACATTGGGCATAATTTTCGATTGGAATATCTATTTTTGGTGATTCAAAAATTGTGATGAACAGGAAAAAGAGGAGAATTATTGTTTTATCACATGGCTCCAAATATTCCTCCAAAAAAAATTTTACCTAATAAAACTCCAGAGATATCAACCATGACTCAAGAAGAAAGAAAAGAAATTTTTCACTAGATTGGAAAGGTGGGAAAGAAGATGGATGAGGTGGAAAAAATATGGATGAAAATAGGAAAGAGATGTAAAATAAGAATGATGAAAATTAGGATTATATGGGGAAATAATATGTTATAATTGTAAAATTCCATGTCTTCCATGATCTTACATACTCTAGATGAGAGACTCTCCAAAGGAGATATCAAAATGCAAGGAAACCATGAAAATGTAGAGGAAATAAAGATTGAGTGAGAATCATGATTTTTCATCACTTCAAGATCCGCAACATCAAGGTTTCAATGTGGCACCAAGGAAATACTTGATTCCAAAGATCGATATGAGGAAGTTTGATGGTAAAGATCTGATAACATGGATATTCCAGATGGAGCAATTATTTTATCTACACCAAGTTCCAAGATTACTAAAGGTACGTATTGCATCCTTGTGTTTATAAAATGATAAATGTTTTTGGTATCAATGGCTTTGTGAAAGAAAAAACAATTATGTTATCTCTTGGTCCATTTTTACGGATGAAATGATATCACATTATGGGGATATTAAGAGAAATACCTTATTTAGTCAATTTATAAATCTTCGACAAAATTTCCAATTACAGAGCACATTCAACAATTCCAAAATATCAGTCCCAAGGTAAAGAACATTCATGAGGACAATTTGTTATATCTCTTTATGAGTACTTTAAAGGAGAACATTCAACATAAGGTGTGTCACTTTGGACCTAAATATCTAGAGAAAGATTTCAATATGGAAAGGGAAGTGGAAAACAAAAATATGGCTACTAGAAGAGTGGCCACTAACAACTATAAAGAGAACCATGCTCCCCCTCCTAACCTCACTCAATTGAAAAGGTTAACACCTCAACAAATGGATGAAATAAGAGAAAAGGGACTATGTTTCAATTGTAATATAAATTACAGTAAGGGGCATAAATGTGGTGAAAAGAAATTATTCTACATAGACTGTGAAAAGAAAGAAAATCAAGAATTGGAACCATCACAAAATCTAGATCTAGAAGAGACTACTCCAATGATATATTATCATGCATTGGTTGGCATCCGTATTCTACAAACCCTCAAGATATAAGGATATATCAAAAAGAAAAATGTAACAATGTTGATTAATTCTAGTAGTACCCATAACTTCATCAATTACAAATTAGCAAAAAGCCTCAATTGCTTTGTATTTCCAACACCAAAGTTTCAAGTAATGATTTCAAATGGAGGTACCATAAATTGTTCAAGGAAGTGTCATAGTATTAAGCCCAATATGGGGGAGTATTTATTAGATGGTCCAATGGTTATAATCATTGGGAACAATGGCCCTTAATTTTCAATACCTTTTCATGATATTTTCCTTAAAAGGAAAGGAAATTGAGCTCAGAGGTATCCAAGGGAAACCCTCTAAGTTAATAATCTCTAATAGCATGAAAAAATTACTCAAAATGGGACACTATGGTGTAATTGAACAATTATGCTCACTAGTTGTTCAAATATCTATATCCACTTCTCCATTAGATATCCAAATAGTTACCAACGATCAGTCCAAGGTGTTTGGAGAAATTCCTTAGGGTATTTTGCATACTCGAGATCATGGCCATGCTATAATTTGCAACCAAGAAGTCTACCACCTAATATTATTCCTTACAGGTATCCATATGCATATAAGAGTGACATTGAGCGTATGATACAAGAAATGTTATAGAACATATCCATTCAACCTAGCCAAAGTTATTTCTCATCATCAGTGGTGGTGGTTATGAAAAAGGATGTTTCATGGCATATGTGTCCATATTATTGACAGCTCAACAAAACTAACCATCAAAGATAAATTTCCTATCCCTGTCAATGATGAATTATTAGATGAATTGCATGGAGAAATATTTTTTACTAAGTTTGATCTTCATTTGAGATATCATCAAATCAAAATGAGACGGGAAGACATTCCTAAAATATCCTTTAGAACACATGAAAGTCATTATGAGTTGTTGGTTATTCCATTTCGACTTACTAGTGCACATTCAAAATTTCAAAGCTTGATGAATTATGTTTTCAAACACTTAGAAAAATTGTGTTAGTATTTTTTTATGACATACTAATCTACAACAAATATCAGGAAGAGCATGTAAAACATGTTGAAAAATTATTACAACTATTGGAAGAGAAATAAATTTATGCAAATCCTTTCAAGTGTTCTTTTGGGGTTCAATAAGTGGAATATTTGGGTCATATTGTAACTCATCAAGGTGTAAAATTGGACCCTGACAAAATTAAATCTATGAGAGAATGATCAATTCCTAAAACCTTGAAGAAACTTATAGGATTCTTAGGATTTATAGGATATTGCTACAAGTTTTCAAGAACTATGGTCAAATAGTAGCACCTCTAATAGCATTATTAAATAAGAAAGAATTTTCTTATACTCGAGAAGCAACCAATTCTTTTGAAAAACTTAAGGAGGCTTTGTGTACAACTCCTATCCTAGCCATACCTAACTTCACAAAAACATTTACTATAGAGTGTGAATCCTTAGGCTATGGCATGGGTGCAATTTTAATGCAAAAAGGAAGGGCCCTTTCCTTTGAAAGAAGCCAATTTAAAGGAATAAACTTACTCAAACCCATTTGTGAAAAATAAATGTTTCTCATACTACACGCAGTTAAGAAATGGTTCCCTTACCTAATAGAAAGACACTTCAAAGTAAAAATGGATCATGATAGTTTGAAGTACTTCTTATACCAACGATTATCTTAAGAAGAGAAACAAAAATGGGTTACAAATATGTTGGGTTATGACTTTGAATTTATATACAAAAATTAAAAATATAATATTGTTTTAGATGCACTTTAAAGGAAAGAATAATAAATAGAGGGTTCATTGTGTGTTATTTCTATTATCCAATATGATTGGGTGGAAGAAGCAAGGATATAACGGAAGCAAGATCAAGAGGTATGCCAAATCATTCAACAACTACAATAGGACCCCATTTATTTAGATAAATTTGTATGGAAGAATGATTGTATATGGCATCATGATTGCCTATATTTATGTAAGAATTCTCAACTCAAACAGAAGGTCCTTCTCGAATTGCACACTTATTCTATAGGAGTACATTCAAGATTCTTGAAAACTTACCATGGGATCAATCAAGATTTTTTCTAGGAAGGTATTAACACCAATATTCAAAAGTATGTGTCTAAATGTGTGGTATTCCAATAGAATAAGGGAGAGACAATCGAGACTCCATGTCTCCTACAACCATTAGCTATACCAAGTTAATGTTGGGAATAAATTTCAATGGGATTTATTACAGGTTTACCCAAATCTGAAGGAAATACTATCATCATGGTAGTAGTGGATCAATGGACAAAGTATGCCAATTTTTTTGTCTCTCTAATCTTTTTAAAGTAAGTACAAGAGTTGCAAGATTCATGAAAACAGTTCAAAAGATACAAGGAGTCCCCAAGATTATTGTAAGTGGCACAGATCCAATTTTCACTGGAAATATTTGGAATAAATTATTTTCTTGTTTTGGTACTCAATTGGTTGACATATCATATTATCATCCTCAATCTGATGGGGAAAATGAGATTGTGAATAAATGTCTAAAAGGGTGTCTTTGTTTATTTACATATGATAAATAGACACAATGTGTCAAGTGGTTTCCCTTGGAAGAATGGTGGTACAACACATTCTTTCATACTTCATCAAAAATTTCCCCATTTCTATAACTTTATGGATATCATACACCATCCATCACATCTCCCTTGAAAGGTACTGCAAAGGTTCAAGTAGTAGAACCACATAGGTAACCAACAAAAGGTTCTAAAACTATTGAAGGAAAACTTGGTTATGGATAAAATATGATGAAACAAGAAGTAGATCAAAATCCCAATGAAACATAATTTGAAGTGGGGGATTGGGTATTTTTAGGCTAAAACCATATAAACAGATGTCCCTCAAGAAAAAAAATAAGGAAAAAAAATTAGCACCCAAATATTGTGGCCCATATAAGGTGTTGCAAGGATTGGAACTATGGATTACAAATTAAAGTTGCCTCCATATTCACATTTACACCGAGTCTTCAATGCTTATTTCTTAAAGAAGGTAATTGGTGACAAGATCCCATTCCAAACTATTTTACCAAATATTAATAAAGAAGGGAAAATATACTACAACCATAAACAACCCTTGAAACAAGGATTAAGTAGATGCAAAATTGAGCAATTACTGAGTACCTTGCCAATTGGAAGAACTTACTAGTAGAATAGACGGAATGGGAAGATGAGTTCTTCATGCAGAAATACTCACACTTAGAAAATTGTTTGGGACAACAATTGTTTGGATGAGAGAGGCATATTAATCCCTAAAAAAATTCCATGTCAAGTATAAAACCCCTTATTAAGCCCTAGATACATAATTATTACATTTCTAGTGTTATATTAGTAGATTGGCTAGAACCCTTCATTGTACCCTTTCATATAATTGTACTCTTTGTCTCCTATATGTGTGTGTGTGTGTGTACTAAGGAGACCTAGTCTTAGGACCATATTATTTCATCTTGTACATTGAATATAATATAAAAGGAGGTTTTCCCCTCAAAGTGGATTTTTATTCATTGGCTTTTTATCATTCTCAATGTGTTGTTTCATAACAAGTTCAAGCTAGAATGAGGGAATAATAGGCATTGGAAGTGATCAATGTAGTCTAGGAGAAGTTCACGAGGAAGAGAATAAAACCCTATAAGAAGAGGAATTTTTTGAAAGTAGAGAAATTTTTTGAAAGTAGAGAGAATCCTTACTAATGAAATAAGGGATGGAGATAAATTTAAAAGAGTTATCAATACGAAGGGTTTCACAAAACCTAAGAGGATACAGGGATAAAGTTTAATGAGTATGAAGGATGGTCTGTCCCAAAATCATAAGTTCCTTCTAGTTTAGCTAAATAATAAGGAAAGTGACAAGAGGGAGAGCATAGGGGAACCCAATAAATGGGAACAATTGAGGTGATATTTTTTTGAGCTCTCAACCCCCCTCCACCCCCCAAGTTTTGGTCAAAACTTGGAGCCCCTCCTTCCATTTATTAGTTTGAGTATGATTTATTCGTTTTGGTTTTACACTAACCTTGGTTCCTCATTTCCTTGTTGTATTGTTCATTCTTTTTAGATGGTTAAGTTATATGGTCCTTAATGTTTCACTTGTTTTGTTTTGACTTAGTTCATTTCCTTCCTTGAAATTTATTCCTCAATTAACTTTCTGTATTTCCTTCCTTGAAATTGATTTCTCAATTGATATTTTGTTTTATTCCCTTCCCTATTATTTTCATTCATTTTATTTGTTATAACTCTTTTGGCCTCCAATTTATATATCATGTTTGATCCTCAAATTGGGCCTCTTCTTATCCTCAATTTTGAATTTCTTCCCAAATTTGAAAATCAACTTGATTGTAAAATTAGGACCACTACTTATTCATTTTTGAGTGTGAGTTTTCTTTGAGTTTGGGATTGAGTCTTGGAACCTCAGGTTTTGATGGTTCATCGCACTTCTCCTAGAATCAGTTGGTCGAGTGGTTGACCAACATCTAGAAAAAGTTGGTGAGGAGATCAACTAGACACATGCATTAGCTGGTCGAGTAATCGACAAACTTGTTAGTCTGACAATCGACCAGTAGTCGAAGACAATAGATCGGTGTATTGACCAGCTGAGCAATTGACTATGACGCATGGATGATCAGGTCAAACATCATGTTGGACTATGATTGTCTTTATACCAAAAATCATAGGCATTAGTCTCCACCACAATCACCAAAGTTAGGATCCACCACAATCACCGAAGTTAGGACCTATGTTGTGAAACTCGTAGGAAGTGTTGAACCCAATGTCCAACAATATCCCCCCCAGCACATGCCAGGAGAGTTTTAAACTCAAGACCTATCACTCTCATACCATTTGTTGGACTACAATTGTCATTATACCTAAACCCGTGGGAGTTATTCTCCACCACAACATTCAAAGTTAGGATCCACAAGTGAGGGTTAACCCATGTCACGAAACTCACGGGAAGCGCTAAACCCAATGTCTAACATATCGTTTTCGAGTTGGATAGACAATGCAGATTTGAAGAAGTCAACTCTAACCTATTATGGTTGTATGTGGAAAATATATTCCTGGTTCCAAGGAAGGTGGTTAGATATTGAGGCTATAAAGAGTAGACCTAATGGGTCATTATCAAGCAATGTAATTGTGACATATGTGAATATTGAACATGGTGTACATGTTTAATATGCATTGTGATTTTCTAATAACAATACACTATGCTTAAGTGTTGTAACGGTGTCCTTAGACAACACCTATTTTCTTTTAAGGTTATTTCTTTTCAACTATCTACAGTTCTTATTTTTTTTGTATCATATTACACCCAATCCCCAACAGGGCATCAAATATGATGGCTTAGACCTCACCTATTGTTTGCAAATCTTGTTGAGTCGGATCTATTGTGTGATTGACTTTAGGCCAATGATTGTTGACTGTAACCTTTGGAAACAAATCCATTTTTTTATATATCAAAGATGTATTTGAAGATTGATCTTATTGTTTTGAATGGATCAAATTATGTTTTATGGGCTCCAAAAATGGAAACCCTCTTGAAGAGTAAAATATTGTGGAAATATATGAATATTGCAATTCCATATCTGATATACGATAAGATGAAGTTTGTTGTTGATGGAAATAAGGATGAGATTATGGGGGTCATCATGACCTATATCTTGTGGGAGATTCGTTTTCACACTAATGGAATTGACTGTCCTCATCAATTCTAGAATAAATTGAAGTATTTATTCGACGAAGTCGATGATAACCATGTCATGTAGTTGGAAAAAGAGTTGATCTTTCTCGATCATCATTCTTTCAACAAATCTATGGCACGTTGATATTGGAGAGAATGTGATATAACCGTATTTCATATTTTGAGATATAGATGACAAATCTATGGCACATTGATATTGGAGAGAATGTGAGGCGTAAGAAGAATTGTCGGTGAGTAATCCAACTTTCTTGCTGCTTTGTTCCATAATCGATACCTGAAAAAGAGTTTTGATGATGATCCTGGCTAGTGGATTGTGGGCTCTGATACCATGTAGAATGTGGTGAGTACCTGCACAAGAGATCTAGCTAGCAGAAGAATGAACACAACTTGCAAAAATAGAGAATACAAGAGAAACAATTGGAGAGAAAAGAATGAGAAAATGAATTAATGATAATTTACACATGATATACTATGTATACCTCAACTAATATACACTAGAAGAGAATTCAATGTACCATAGTGGTGGTCTAGAGAGATCTAGACACACGCAGGAAGTTACCAAAGTTAATTGCCACCTAGTCCTAGTTACCTAGTCATGTAGTCTTTAGTTAACTGAGTCACATGTGTGGAGGTGAGAGAAACACATCAAATATTGGTGATAAAATCGAGGTTTCCATGCATGAGTGAATTCCACTAGTCTAACTAAGTGTAACTCCAGCTCTAAACTGAAGAGAATATTCTCCTAGAAAGTAAGAGAGATTCCTCAAAGATAGGAGACCCTGCATAATGACTAATAAACATAGGAAAATAAGGAAAATATATCCTAGGTGTGTGTAATGTCTCCAACATCTATAACATCTATGGGTAATTTGGAAGGAGAAAATAACATGTTTCTTGCTTGAGAGGAATTCATTTGGAGATAGAAGAGACAAGATATTTGGATGAAACAAATAAATGAGAATATTGAATTATTCCAAATACACACTCAATATTGGAAGGCATGCAATACAATATGGTCCAGGGTAACATAGAAAAATGGAGTGGCCCTATAGAGAGGAAATTAAGGAATTTTAAAAGTAATTGTGGATAAATTTGAAGGTATCTACCTCAATCCAAGTAAAAAATACATTTTAGATATTGTTCAAATTATTCCCCTCTTCAACATTTTAGTAGCAAAAGAGACAAGTTGATTTGTGTTGAATTAATGTTATAGAATCACATACAATTAGTTCATTGGGGAACTAAACAGTAGTTTGGGAATTTTACCTCACCAGAATACTGAAGAAGAATATAACCTTATAATTAACCATGAAGGAGATTCAATATTTGTGTAGAGAGGGAGAAGTCTTCCAAAATGGTTTTTGGGTGAAAATATTATGGGGTAGAATAATGCCAAACATGTTTTTTGTCTACAACCATATGCTCTCTCTGGTTTGAAAGGTGAATCTTTGTTTCAAAGAAGAGGAAGACATTATTTAAATTTATTGGTCATAATCAAGAGAAAAAAAAATATTTGTTATACACCAATGTTTGCCTAAATATTCATATTAAGAGTATATTAAGGGTGGTATTTTTTCCTCTTTCCTTAATTCATCAATATACAAATGATATCTAGCACTAGATAGACATAATTTGTAACAAAGTATTTCATGAGATTCTTTGGAGATGAGAATCCTCCTCTTTGATGTTTATTTTCCTATTTGGATTTCCATGGTAAATCCTATGGTGTGTGATTACATGATTTCATTGTTTAGATGCATAATAAAATATAAAGATAGCAATATAATAGTTATAAGATAACTACACAATAGTAATTGACAAAAACGAGACATTGCAAGGTTAAATAAACTTGAAAAGTAAATAACATTTAATTTCCACAATTTAAAAGTTAATAGTATCTTTGTGGGTGAAATGACTTGTCCATAGAATGATTGATTACATATCATATTGGTACCATAGTGGCATATCCCTTTTATTTTCACATTGAAGCAAAGAAATTACAGTGAAGGCTTTGAGAATAAAAGGATCGAAAGAATTGAAATTCAATAATGAGCATATTCAGTAATAGAATCAACATATGAGGGAGAACTTGTAGTGTCTATAGAAGAAGATTAAATACTTGTAGTGTGATCTCCGAGACTCAAAAAACTTAATAGATTCGATGAGGTAATAGTTGGTATGACACCGAGGATCTTCTACCAATTCAATGAAGAACTAGGATTTATTTAGTGTTTAGATTATGAATTTATGATAGAGGGTGAATTAGTTGTATGGTAACCAAGAGAAGAGGTGGAGCCAAATGATGTGATAGTTGTAACAAGAAATAGCAATCGAGGAAATGTTCAATTTTTTTTTGGTAGAATTAAAAGTGATGAAGGAAGAGAAAAATCCTTCTAATTCTATAGTAGATTCTTGCACCATGAATAATGAAAACATAGCAAGCACATTCTTTAAATACCTTTTTCATTCTAATTCAACATAAGAGCCTTTTGGTAGTTTGAATTGCATTCTAGGGGCATAATCTCTAAGTCAATGAAGCAAATAGAATACAATTTACAAGGGATTGACATAAAAGGTCATGTATCAAATACCCCATTGTAATGAAGCCTAGGTTGAAGTGTGAACGCTTAGGATGTGGTGGTAAAGAGGAAGTGGATGAATGCTCCAAAGTTGTAAAATGTTGCTAGCATGTGGAAGAAAAAGAATGCAACCCATCCCTAAAAACAAAATCTTTCAAAGAAACTAAGATCAACAATATCACCTTTTTCAAGGAAAAGGAGAAGCAATGGCCACTTCATCTGAATAAAAGACAACATCAAATGTAGTAGAAAGAAAACAATTAATTCAACAATCTTGTGAATAATTAAAGAAGGAAACAATAAGATGACCCAACATCTAATACTACACCAACACTTGGTAAACCAAGTTATCCTCCAAGGACAACTAGATAAAACCCAAGAGTAATATACAACCCAAGTCACTTCTTGTTTCTCTTTTTTGTAATAAGAAGGGACACAAAGGTATGGATTGTTGGTATTCTGATACATGCTCTTTTTATGGATTAAGAGGCCACTATGTGGTTTCACACTATAAGAAACAAGCCTTATACAAAAGGGAATATGGTTTCCAAAAAAGGGAAGATCCCAAGAAAACTTCCTCAAAACAACAAAATGTCCTTAAGGGTGTAAACAAAAAAAGAGTTCCTTGCAATCACAATAATATCAAGAAATAGTGTTGCCTAACATCTAAGACTACACTAACACTTGAAGAACTAAGTAACCTAGCCTCCAAACACAAGAGAAAAACCAAGAGTGATATACAATCCAAGTCGTCTCTTGTTTGTTTAGTTTGCAACAACAAGGGCCACATAGTTATGGATTGTTGCTATTCTGATTCATGCCCTTTTTGTAGATTAAGAGGCCATTGTGTAGTTTCATCTTGGAAGAAACAATCATTATACAAAATTACATATTTTTTTCAAAAGAGGGAAAATCCCCAGAAAACTTCCTAAAATTAGAAGAATGCCCTTAAGGGAGAAAACAAGAAAAGAGTGCCTCACAGTCACAGTAATATAAAGAACTAGTGTAACCATTGTAACTTGACTATATATTGGGATGTCAAATGTTGAAGGTTGCATCTCAAGCTTCATCTGAAGGACTAAACATGCAAGACAAAGAGAAGGTAGGTAGAAACGTTCAGGGGAGAATAAGGCATGTTTACATCTGTATTTGAAAAGGAAATAGTATCCAAACATGAAAATCACACCAAGGAAGAGGTTAGTAAGGAAACACCATCACTAAGGGCATCCTCTTTAAGGTTCCTAGCCTCTAAGTTGCAAGGAATGTATCCAAATAAAATTCTTGCAGTATGGTGAATAACTTGGCTTAAATATGACTATTCAAACTTAGAAATTTCAACGTAATAAACTTTGTCCACATTCGTTAGCGAAGTAACATAGTCTCCTTAGCTATATCCTAAAGTAAAGGCATGTAGTGCTTTATGAGGGGATGAATGATAAGCATTGAACCCAAAAATTTGTTGGGTGCAACCCACAACATATCACAAAATGTAACTAAGCATCATAGTAGTATGAGCTAAGAAATATATACATCGGGAAAATTTGTTCACTCACAAATACTTCTCTATACAAAAAATTAATACATCATTGGTTGAGAGATGTGGCTCACAACAACATATAAGATCTAATATACCACAATCCATATTCCAATGGGGGGGACCATAATGGAGTGGTGCCTCATACTAACATAATGGTTGATTTAGTGATCTATGAAAGTTGGGAATTTAAGATGAATAGTCCCTAGTGGAAGCATTTAATTAGTTTCAAAACTTAGTTTTTTTCTTCCTTTGCATTTATAACTTCATTGATTTTGTAGAAGCATTTTAATGAGTTTCAAAACTTAGTTTTTGTCTTCCTTTGCATTTCTAACTTCATTTATTTAACATAAATCATAGATTGATTCAATTATGCATTCAAGAGTTTTTACCCTAAATCCACCTAGAGCTTAGATTAAATTCGTAACTTGTTGATAAGTGCTTAAATTATTTTTTTCATTATAGACAAAAGAAAGACAAATTATTTTATTTTTTGGCTGTGAAAGATTTCATAAAGAAAAATTATATGATTCAAAAAATGTTTGAACTAAAATTTTGAATTGTTGATGTTTCACAGACTCAGTTTATGCTTGACATGATTCAAGAGCTACACAAAAAGGTATATTATGAAAATCCTACACATTCTACAGAAATTATGTTTTCAATTAAGACAACTATTATTCCTTTCATGCATTTTCCATGGAAAGTATGCATATATACATTTCCCAAATATTTAGAGATATAAGTATAATTATGCATTAACCGTGATTCTTCGTTTCTTTATTATTTTCAATAGGAGTTACCTCTAAAAACCTTCTAGCAAAAAGACTAAACATTTTAGTCACATTGAAAGGAAAGATAAGTAATGTTACGAGTAGACATTATAGATGTATCTAAAGAAATAGTCAAATCCACTAAATTTCAACCAATGACCTTATCTGTGACATAAAAATGTCCTCCTTTGAAAAATGCAATTATCCATAAAAACATCTAAATCTAAATGCAATTATTCATAAAAACATCTAAATCTAGAATTGGCATATACCATGAACTTAGAGGTGCATATCAAACTCCTATTTAAATTGATTTGGGATATTATATATTCAAATTGATTTGAAATACTATATATTCAATGTATCATGAAAATCAGAAAGAATAAGTAGATTATCCTCCCACTCATGTTGTAAAATAGAATGAATTCATTTTTTTTCACTTCAATATTGATTTGATTTTTAATTTTCAATTGTTTAGATATTTTATACTGGGTATGTTAAATGTTTTCATAATTTTATGAAAAAGATTATAAAGTATTTATTAAATTTTAATTAAAGTAATTTAGTTTTAGTTGTCAATTGTCTAGATATTTTATACTTAGTATGTTAAATGTTTTCATAATTTTATGAAAAAGATTATAAAGTATTTATTAAATTTTAATTAAAATAATTTAACTTTATTAAATAATTGTTTTTCATTTATTAAGGTTTAAATTTGAAACTTATGATATCAATTTTTAAATTATAAATAATTAAAAAATTATTAAAAATTTAGTGAAATCAAAATTCAAAAATACAAATATTTATCAAATATGTGTAAAAGAGTTGAGAATGAGATAGATTTCACCTCTCTTTACGTTCAATAAATCTCTTTACACATAAGAAATATATTGTTCAAGGGCTCTCCAGCCAAATATATGAGATACTATCGTAGACTAAGTCATTACTCAACTGTTATAGACACCCACCTAACTTTTATATTTCAATTATGTAGCTTCCATATTTTACCCACCTAGCTTCTATGTTTATATTTCTTTGTTGGATTATGTATTTTCCATAATTCTGGTTGGATATGTAATATGAAGTTGTTGGATTATGTAATAATAAGTTATATAGAGAGAGTGTTTGGTTGGATTATGTAATATGAGGTTGTTGGATTATGTAATAATAAGTTTGATAGAGAGAGAGTTCTGGTTGGATTATGTAATATGAAGTTGTTGGTTACTTTTATGATGTTTTGTTGTTTCTGAACGTTTGGCATGGCAATTCTGGCAGGAGCAGTTGTTGCAGGTAGCAAACAAGTCACTCCATAACAAGGTAAGTAGAAAATTGAGGCCCTCGATATTGTCATCGTTCTAGCAAAGATGTGAATCATGGAATTGTTTGTTTTCCAAGACTTTAAATGATGAAATGGGGTTCCTAAAACCTGCTTCAGTTGTCTGAATTGGAAGGAAAACATCCATGTGATCAGTTTCCTATTCAAATATTCGGCGAGTCATGGCACTCTACTGCTGGAAACCAGAACACTCACTTCCACTCA
>ML784575.1:399350-428361 GCA_009831015.1 Picea engelmannii | reverse complement strand
GATGAAAATTAGGATTATATGGGGAAATAATATGTTATAATTGTAAAATTCCATGTCTTCCATGATCTTACATACTCTAGATGAGAGACTCTCCAAAGGAGATATCAAAATGCAAGGAAACCATGAAAATGTAGAGGAAATAAAGATTGAGTGAGAATCATGATTTTTCATCACTTCAAGATCCGCAACATCAAGGTTTCAATGTGGCACCAAGGAAATACTTGATTCCAAAGATCGATATGAGGAAGTTTGATGGTAAAGATCTGATAACATGGATATTCCAGATGGAGCAATTATTTTATCTACACCAAGTTCCAAGATTACTAAAGGTACGTATTGCATCCTTGTGTTTATAAAATGATAAATGTTTTTGGTATCAATGGCTTTGTGAAAGAAAAAACAATTATGTTATCTCTTGGTCCATTTTTACGGATGAAATGATATCACATTATGGGGATATTAAGAGAAATACCTTATTTAGTCAATTTATAAATCTTCGACAAAATTTCCAATTACAGAGCACATTCAACAATTCCAAAATATCAGTCCCAAGGTAAAGAACATTCATGAGGACAATTTGTTATATCTCTTTATGAGTACTTTAAAGGAGAACATTCAACATAAGGTGTGTCACTTTGGACCTAAATATCTAGAGAAAGATTTCAATATGGAAAGGGAAGTGGAAAACAAAAATATGGCTACTAGAAGAGTGGCCACTAACAACTATAAAGAGAACCATGCTCCCCCTCCTAACCTCACTCAATTGAAAAGGTTAACACCTCAACAAATGGATGAAATAAGAGAAAAGGGACTATGTTTCAATTGTAATATAAATTACAGTAAGGGGCATAAATGTGGTGAAAAGAAATTATTCTACATAGACTGTGAAAAGAAAGAAAATCAAGAATTGGAACCATCACAAAATCTAGATCTAGAAGAGACTACTCCAATGATATATTATCATGCATTGGTTGGCATCCGTATTCTACAAACCCTCAAGATATAAGGATATATCAAAAAGAAAAATGTAACAATGTTGATTAATTCTAGTAGTACCCATAACTTCATCAATTACAAATTAGCAAAAAGCCTCAATTGCTTTGTATTTCCAACACCAAAGTTTCAAGTAATGATTTCAAATGGAGGTACCATAAATTGTTCAAGGAAGTGTCATAGTATTAAGCCCAATATGGGGGAGTATTTATTAGATGGTCCAATGGTTATAATCATTGGGAACAATGGCCCTTAATTTTCAATACCTTTTCATGATATTTTCCTTAAAAGGAAAGGAAATTGAGCTCAGAGGTATCCAAGGGAAACCCTCTAAGTTAATAATCTCTAATAGCATGAAAAAATTACTCAAAATGGGACACTATGGTGTAATTGAACAATTATGCTCACTAGTTGTTCAAATATCTATATCCACTTCTCCATTAGATATCCAAATAGTTACCAACGATCAGTCCAAGGTGTTTGGAGAAATTCCTTAGGGTATTTTGCATACTCGAGATCATGGCCATGCTATAATTTGCAACCAAGAAGTCTACCACCTAATATTATTCCTTACAGGTATCCATATGCATATAAGAGTGACATTGAGCGTATGATACAAGAAATGTTATAGAACATATCCATTCAACCTAGCCAAAGTTATTTCTCATCATCAGTGGTGGTGGTTATGAAAAAGGATGTTTCATGGCATATGTGTCCATATTATTGACAGCTCAACAAAACTAACCATCAAAGATAAATTTCCTATCCCTGTCAATGATGAATTATTAGATGAATTGCATGGAGAAATATTTTTTACTAAGTTTGATCTTCATTTGAGATATCATCAAATCAAAATGAGACGGGAAGACATTCCTAAAATATCCTTTAGAACACATGAAAGTCATTATGAGTTGTTGGTTATTCCATTTCGACTTACTAGTGCACATTCAAAATTTCAAAGCTTGATGAATTATGTTTTCAAACACTTAGAAAAATTGTGTTAGTATTTTTTTATGACATACTAATCTACAACAAATATCAGGAAGAGCATGTAAAACATGTTGAAAAATTATTACAACTATTGGAAGAGAAATAAATTTATGCAAATCCTTTCAAGTGTTCTTTTGGGGTTCAATAAGTGGAATATTTGGGTCATATTGTAACTCATCAAGGTGTAAAATTGGACCCTGACAAAATTAAATCTATGAGAGAATGATCAATTCCTAAAACCTTGAAGAAACTTATAGGATTCTTAGGATTTATAGGATATTGCTACAAGTTTTCAAGAACTATGGTCAAATAGTAGCACCTCTAATAGCATTATTAAATAAGAAAGAATTTTCTTATACTCGAGAAGCAACCAATTCTTTTGAAAAACTTAAGGAGGCTTTGTGTACAACTCCTATCCTAGCCATACCTAACTTCACAAAAACATTTACTATAGAGTGTGAATCCTTAGGCTATGGCATGGGTGCAATTTTAATGCAAAAAGGAAGGGCCCTTTCCTTTGAAAGAAGCCAATTTAAAGGAATAAACTTACTCAAACCCATTTGTGAAAAATAAATGTTTCTCATACTACACGCAGTTAAGAAATGGTTCCCTTACCTAATAGAAAGACACTTCAAAGTAAAAATGGATCATGATAGTTTGAAGTACTTCTTATACCAACGATTATCTTAAGAAGAGAAACAAAAATGGGTTACAAATATGTTGGGTTATGACTTTGAATTTATATACAAAAATTAAAAATATAATATTGTTTTAGATGCACTTTAAAGGAAAGAATAATAAATAGAGGGTTCATTGTGTGTTATTTCTATTATCCAATATGATTGGGTGGAAGAAGCAAGGATATAACGGAAGCAAGATCAAGAGGTATGCCAAATCATTCAACAACTACAATAGGACCCCATTTATTTAGATAAATTTGTATGGAAGAATGATTGTATATGGCATCATGATTGCCTATATTTATGTAAGAATTCTCAACTCAAACAGAAGGTCCTTCTCGAATTGCACACTTATTCTATAGGAGTACATTCAAGATTCTTGAAAACTTACCATGGGATCAATCAAGATTTTTTCTAGGAAGGTATTAACACCAATATTCAAAAGTATGTGTCTAAATGTGTGGTATTCCAATAGAATAAGGGAGAGACAATCGAGACTCCATGTCTCCTACAACCATTAGCTATACCAAGTTAATGTTGGGAATAAATTTCAATGGGATTTATTACAGGTTTACCCAAATCTGAAGGAAATACTATCATCATGGTAGTAGTGGATCAATGGACAAAGTATGCCAATTTTTTTGTCTCTCTAATCTTTTTAAAGTAAGTACAAGAGTTGCAAGATTCATGAAAACAGTTCAAAAGATACAAGGAGTCCCCAAGATTATTGTAAGTGGCACAGATCCAATTTTCACTGGAAATATTTGGAATAAATTATTTTCTTGTTTTGGTACTCAATTGGTTGACATATCATATTATCATCCTCAATCTGATGGGGAAAATGAGATTGTGAATAAATGTCTAAAAGGGTGTCTTTGTTTATTTACATATGATAAATAGACACAATGTGTCAAGTGGTTTCCCTTGGAAGAATGGTGGTACAACACATTCTTTCATACTTCATCAAAAATTTCCCCATTTCTATAACTTTATGGATATCATACACCATCCATCACATCTCCCTTGAAAGGTACTGCAAAGGTTCAAGTAGTAGAACCACATAGGTAACCAACAAAAGGTTCTAAAACTATTGAAGGAAAACTTGGTTATGGATAAAATATGATGAAACAAGAAGTAGATCAAAATCCCAATGAAACATAATTTGAAGTGGGGGATTGGGTATTTTTAGGCTAAAACCATATAAACAGATGTCCCTCAAGAAAAAAAATAAGGAAAAAAAATTAGCACCCAAATATTGTGGCCCATATAAGGTGTTGCAAGGATTGGAACTATGGATTACAAATTAAAGTTGCCTCCATATTCACATTTACACCGAGTCTTCAATGCTTATTTCTTAAAGAAGGTAATTGGTGACAAGATCCCATTCCAAACTATTTTACCAAATATTAATAAAGAAGGGAAAATATACTACAACCATAAACAACCCTTGAAACAAGGATTAAGTAGATGCAAAATTGAGCAATTACTGAGTACCTTGCCAATTGGAAGAACTTACTAGTAGAATAGACGGAATGGGAAGATGAGTTCTTCATGCAGAAATACTCACACTTAGAAAATTGTTTGGGACAACAATTGTTTGGATGAGAGAGGCATATTAATCCCTAAAAAAATTCCATGTCAAGTATAAAACCCCTTATTAAGCCCTAGATACATAATTATTACATTTCTAGTGTTATATTAGTAGATTGGCTAGAACCCTTCATTGTACCCTTTCATATAATTGTACTCTTTGTCTCCTATATGTGTGTGTGTGTGTGTACTAAGGAGACCTAGTCTTAGGACCATATTATTTCATCTTGTACATTGAATATAATATAAAAGGAGGTTTTCCCCTCAAAGTGGATTTTTATTCATTGGCTTTTTATCATTCTCAATGTGTTGTTTCATAACAAGTTCAAGCTAGAATGAGGGAATAATAGGCATTGGAAGTGATCAATGTAGTCTAGGAGAAGTTCACGAGGAAGAGAATAAAACCCTATAAGAAGAGGAATTTTTTGAAAGTAGAGAAATTTTTTGAAAGTAGAGAGAATCCTTACTAATGAAATAAGGGATGGAGATAAATTTAAAAGAGTTATCAATACGAAGGGTTTCACAAAACCTAAGAGGATACAGGGATAAAGTTTAATGAGTATGAAGGATGGTCTGTCCCAAAATCATAAGTTCCTTCTAGTTTAGCTAAATAATAAGGAAAGTGACAAGAGGGAGAGCATAGGGGAACCCAATAAATGGGAACAATTGAGGTGATATTTTTTTGAGCTCTCAACCCCCCTCCACCCCCCAAGTTTTGGTCAAAACTTGGAGCCCCTCCTTCCATTTATTAGTTTGAGTATGATTTATTCGTTTTGGTTTTACACTAACCTTGGTTCCTCATTTCCTTGTTGTATTGTTCATTCTTTTTAGATGGTTAAGTTATATGGTCCTTAATGTTTCACTTGTTTTGTTTTGACTTAGTTCATTTCCTTCCTTGAAATTTATTCCTCAATTAACTTTCTGTATTTCCTTCCTTGAAATTGATTTCTCAATTGATATTTTGTTTTATTCCCTTCCCTATTATTTTCATTCATTTTATTTGTTATAACTCTTTTGGCCTCCAATTTATATATCATGTTTGATCCTCAAATTGGGCCTCTTCTTATCCTCAATTTTGAATTTCTTCCCAAATTTGAAAATCAACTTGATTGTAAAATTAGGACCACTACTTATTCATTTTTGAGTGTGAGTTTTCTTTGAGTTTGGGATTGAGTCTTGGAACCTCAGGTTTTGATGGTTCATCGCACTTCTCCTAGAATCAGTTGGTCGAGTGGTTGACCAACATCTAGAAAAAGTTGGTGAGGAGATCAACTAGACACATGCATTAGCTGGTCGAGTAATCGACAAACTTGTTAGTCTGACAATCGACCAGTAGTCGAAGACAATAGATCGGTGTATTGACCAGCTGAGCAATTGACTATGACGCATGGATGATCAGGTCAAACATCATGTTGGACTATGATTGTCTTTATACCAAAAATCATAGGCATTAGTCTCCACCACAATCACCAAAGTTAGGATCCACCACAATCACCGAAGTTAGGACCTATGTTGTGAAACTCGTAGGAAGTGTTGAACCCAATGTCCAACAATATCCCCCCCAGCACATGCCAGGAGAGTTTTAAACTCAAGACCTATCACTCTCATACCATTTGTTGGACTACAATTGTCATTATACCTAAACCCGTGGGAGTTATTCTCCACCACAACATTCAAAGTTAGGATCCACAAGTGAGGGTTAACCCATGTCACGAAACTCACGGGAAGCGCTAAACCCAATGTCTAACATATCGTTTTCGAGTTGGATAGACAATGCAGATTTGAAGAAGTCAACTCTAACCTATTATGGTTGTATGTGGAAAATATATTCCTGGTTCCAAGGAAGGTGGTTAGATATTGAGGCTATAAAGAGTAGACCTAATGGGTCATTATCAAGCAATGTAATTGTGACATATGTGAATATTGAACATGGTGTACATGTTTAATATGCATTGTGATTTTCTAATAACAATACACTATGCTTAAGTGTTGTAACGGTGTCCTTAGACAACACCTATTTTCTTTTAAGGTTATTTCTTTTCAACTATCTACAGTTCTTATTTTTTTTGTATCATATTACACCCAATCCCCAACAGGGCATCAAATATGATGGCTTAGACCTCACCTATTGTTTGCAAATCTTGTTGAGTCGGATCTATTGTGTGATTGACTTTAGGCCAATGATTGTTGACTGTAACCTTTGGAAACAAATCCATTTTTTTATATATCAAAGATGTATTTGAAGATTGATCTTATTGTTTTGAATGGATCAAATTATGTTTTATGGGCTCCAAAAATGGAAACCCTCTTGAAGAGTAAAATATTGTGGAAATATATGAATATTGCAATTCCATATCTGATATACGATAAGATGAAGTTTGTTGTTGATGGAAATAAGGATGAGATTATGGGGGTCATCATGACCTATATCTTGTGGGAGATTCGTTTTCACACTAATGGAATTGACTGTCCTCATCAATTCTAGAATAAATTGAAGTATTTATTCGACGAAGTCGATGATAACCATGTCATGTAGTTGGAAAAAGAGTTGATCTTTCTCGATCATCATTCTTTCAACAAATCTATGGCACGTTGATATTGGAGAGAATGTGATATAACCGTATTTCATATTTTGAGATATAGATGACAAATCTATGGCACATTGATATTGGAGAGAATGTGAGGCGTAAGAAGAATTGTCGGTGAGTAATCCAACTTTCTTGCTGCTTTGTTCCATAATCGATACCTGAAAAAGAGTTTTGATGATGATCCTGGCTAGTGGATTGTGGGCTCTGATACCATGTAGAATGTGGTGAGTACCTGCACAAGAGATCTAGCTAGCAGAAGAATGAACACAACTTGCAAAAATAGAGAATACAAGAGAAACAATTGGAGAGAAAAGAATGAGAAAATGAATTAATGATAATTTACACATGATATACTATGTATACCTCAACTAATATACACTAGAAGAGAATTCAATGTACCATAGTGGTGGTCTAGAGAGATCTAGACACACGCAGGAAGTTACCAAAGTTAATTGCCACCTAGTCCTAGTTACCTAGTCATGTAGTCTTTAGTTAACTGAGTCACATGTGTGGAGGTGAGAGAAACACATCAAATATTGGTGATAAAATCGAGGTTTCCATGCATGAGTGAATTCCACTAGTCTAACTAAGTGTAACTCCAGCTCTAAACTGAAGAGAATATTCTCCTAGAAAGTAAGAGAGATTCCTCAAAGATAGGAGACCCTGCATAATGACTAATAAACATAGGAAAATAAGGAAAATATATCCTAGGTGTGTGTAATGTCTCCAACATCTATAACATCTATGGGTAATTTGGAAGGAGAAAATAACATGTTTCTTGCTTGAGAGGAATTCATTTGGAGATAGAAGAGACAAGATATTTGGATGAAACAAATAAATGAGAATATTGAATTATTCCAAATACACACTCAATATTGGAAGGCATGCAATACAATATGGTCCAGGGTAACATAGAAAAATGGAGTGGCCCTATAGAGAGGAAATTAAGGAATTTTAAAAGTAATTGTGGATAAATTTGAAGGTATCTACCTCAATCCAAGTAAAAAATACATTTTAGATATTGTTCAAATTATTCCCCTCTTCAACATTTTAGTAGCAAAAGAGACAAGTTGATTTGTGTTGAATTAATGTTATAGAATCACATACAATTAGTTCATTGGGGAACTAAACAGTAGTTTGGGAATTTTACCTCACCAGAATACTGAAGAAGAATATAACCTTATAATTAACCATGAAGGAGATTCAATATTTGTGTAGAGAGGGAGAAGTCTTCCAAAATGGTTTTTGGGTGAAAATATTATGGGGTAGAATAATGCCAAACATGTTTTTTGTCTACAACCATATGCTCTCTCTGGTTTGAAAGGTGAATCTTTGTTTCAAAGAAGAGGAAGACATTATTTAAATTTATTGGTCATAATCAAGAGAAAAAAAAATATTTGTTATACACCAATGTTTGCCTAAATATTCATATTAAGAGTATATTAAGGGTGGTATTTTTTCCTCTTTCCTTAATTCATCAATATACAAATGATATCTAGCACTAGATAGACATAATTTGTAACAAAGTATTTCATGAGATTCTTTGGAGATGAGAATCCTCCTCTTTGATGTTTATTTTCCTATTTGGATTTCCATGGTAAATCCTATGGTGTGTGATTACATGATTTCATTGTTTAGATGCATAATAAAATATAAAGATAGCAATATAATAGTTATAAGATAACTACACAATAGTAATTGACAAAAACGAGACATTGCAAGGTTAAATAAACTTGAAAAGTAAATAACATTTAATTTCCACAATTTAAAAGTTAATAGTATCTTTGTGGGTGAAATGACTTGTCCATAGAATGATTGATTACATATCATATTGGTACCATAGTGGCATATCCCTTTTATTTTCACATTGAAGCAAAGAAATTACAGTGAAGGCTTTGAGAATAAAAGGATCGAAAGAATTGAAATTCAATAATGAGCATATTCAGTAATAGAATCAACATATGAGGGAGAACTTGTAGTGTCTATAGAAGAAGATTAAATACTTGTAGTGTGATCTCCGAGACTCAAAAAACTTAATAGATTCGATGAGGTAATAGTTGGTATGACACCGAGGATCTTCTACCAATTCAATGAAGAACTAGGATTTATTTAGTGTTTAGATTATGAATTTATGATAGAGGGTGAATTAGTTGTATGGTAACCAAGAGAAGAGGTGGAGCCAAATGATGTGATAGTTGTAACAAGAAATAGCAATCGAGGAAATGTTCAATTTTTTTTTGGTAGAATTAAAAGTGATGAAGGAAGAGAAAAATCCTTCTAATTCTATAGTAGATTCTTGCACCATGAATAATGAAAACATAGCAAGCACATTCTTTAAATACCTTTTTCATTCTAATTCAACATAAGAGCCTTTTGGTAGTTTGAATTGCATTCTAGGGGCATAATCTCTAAGTCAATGAAGCAAATAGAATACAATTTACAAGGGATTGACATAAAAGGTCATGTATCAAATACCCCATTGTAATGAAGCCTAGGTTGAAGTGTGAACGCTTAGGATGTGGTGGTAAAGAGGAAGTGGATGAATGCTCCAAAGTTGTAAAATGTTGCTAGCATGTGGAAGAAAAAGAATGCAACCCATCCCTAAAAACAAAATCTTTCAAAGAAACTAAGATCAACAATATCACCTTTTTCAAGGAAAAGGAGAAGCAATGGCCACTTCATCTGAATAAAAGACAACATCAAATGTAGTAGAAAGAAAACAATTAATTCAACAATCTTGTGAATAATTAAAGAAGGAAACAATAAGATGACCCAACATCTAATACTACACCAACACTTGGTAAACCAAGTTATCCTCCAAGGACAACTAGATAAAACCCAAGAGTAATATACAACCCAAGTCACTTCTTGTTTCTCTTTTTTGTAATAAGAAGGGACACAAAGGTATGGATTGTTGGTATTCTGATACATGCTCTTTTTATGGATTAAGAGGCCACTATGTGGTTTCACACTATAAGAAACAAGCCTTATACAAAAGGGAATATGGTTTCCAAAAAAGGGAAGATCCCAAGAAAACTTCCTCAAAACAACAAAATGTCCTTAAGGGTGTAAACAAAAAAAGAGTTCCTTGCAATCACAATAATATCAAGAAATAGTGTTGCCTAACATCTAAGACTACACTAACACTTGAAGAACTAAGTAACCTAGCCTCCAAACACAAGAGAAAAACCAAGAGTGATATACAATCCAAGTCGTCTCTTGTTTGTTTAGTTTGCAACAACAAGGGCCACATAGTTATGGATTGTTGCTATTCTGATTCATGCCCTTTTTGTAGATTAAGAGGCCATTGTGTAGTTTCATCTTGGAAGAAACAATCATTATACAAAATTACATATTTTTTTCAAAAGAGGGAAAATCCCCAGAAAACTTCCTAAAATTAGAAGAATGCCCTTAAGGGAGAAAACAAGAAAAGAGTGCCTCACAGTCACAGTAATATAAAGAACTAGTGTAACCATTGTAACTTGACTATATATTGGGATGTCAAATGTTGAAGGTTGCATCTCAAGCTTCATCTGAAGGACTAAACATGCAAGACAAAGAGAAGGTAGGTAGAAACGTTCAGGGGAGAATAAGGCATGTTTACATCTGTATTTGAAAAGGAAATAGTATCCAAACATGAAAATCACACCAAGGAAGAGGTTAGTAAGGAAACACCATCACTAAGGGCATCCTCTTTAAGGTTCCTAGCCTCTAAGTTGCAAGGAATGTATCCAAATAAAATTCTTGCAGTATGGTGAATAACTTGGCTTAAATATGACTATTCAAACTTAGAAATTTCAACGTAATAAACTTTGTCCACATTCGTTAGCGAAGTAACATAGTCTCCTTAGCTATATCCTAAAGTAAAGGCATGTAGTGCTTTATGAGGGGATGAATGATAAGCATTGAACCCAAAAATTTGTTGGGTGCAACCCACAACATATCACAAAATGTAACTAAGCATCATAGTAGTATGAGCTAAGAAATATATACATCGGGAAAATTTGTTCACTCACAAATACTTCTCTATACAAAAAATTAATACATCATTGGTTGAGAGATGTGGCTCACAACAACATATAAGATCTAATATACCACAATCCATATTCCAATGGGGGGGACCATAATGGAGTGGTGCCTCATACTAACATAATGGTTGATTTAGTGATCTATGAAAGTTGGGAATTTAAGATGAATAGTCCCTAGTGGAAGCATTTAATTAGTTTCAAAACTTAGTTTTTTTCTTCCTTTGCATTTATAACTTCATTGATTTTGTAGAAGCATTTTAATGAGTTTCAAAACTTAGTTTTTGTCTTCCTTTGCATTTCTAACTTCATTTATTTAACATAAATCATAGATTGATTCAATTATGCATTCAAGAGTTTTTACCCTAAATCCACCTAGAGCTTAGATTAAATTCGTAACTTGTTGATAAGTGCTTAAATTATTTTTTTCATTATAGACAAAAGAAAGACAAATTATTTTATTTTTTGGCTGTGAAAGATTTCATAAAGAAAAATTATATGATTCAAAAAATGTTTGAACTAAAATTTTGAATTGTTGATGTTTCACAGACTCAGTTTATGCTTGACATGATTCAAGAGCTACACAAAAAGGTATATTATGAAAATCCTACACATTCTACAGAAATTATGTTTTCAATTAAGACAACTATTATTCCTTTCATGCATTTTCCATGGAAAGTATGCATATATACATTTCCCAAATATTTAGAGATATAAGTATAATTATGCATTAACCGTGATTCTTCGTTTCTTTATTATTTTCAATAGGAGTTACCTCTAAAAACCTTCTAGCAAAAAGACTAAACATTTTAGTCACATTGAAAGGAAAGATAAGTAATGTTACGAGTAGACATTATAGATGTATCTAAAGAAATAGTCAAATCCACTAAATTTCAACCAATGACCTTATCTGTGACATAAAAATGTCCTCCTTTGAAAAATGCAATTATCCATAAAAACATCTAAATCTAAATGCAATTATTCATAAAAACATCTAAATCTAGAATTGGCATATACCATGAACTTAGAGGTGCATATCAAACTCCTATTTAAATTGATTTGGGATATTATATATTCAAATTGATTTGAAATACTATATATTCAATGTATCATGAAAATCAGAAAGAATAAGTAGATTATCCTCCCACTCATGTTGTAAAATAGAATGAATTCATTTTTTTTCACTTCAATATTGATTTGATTTTTAATTTTCAATTGTTTAGATATTTTATACTGGGTATGTTAAATGTTTTCATAATTTTATGAAAAAGATTATAAAGTATTTATTAAATTTTAATTAAAGTAATTTAGTTTTAGTTGTCAATTGTCTAGATATTTTATACTTAGTATGTTAAATGTTTTCATAATTTTATGAAAAAGATTATAAAGTATTTATTAAATTTTAATTAAAATAATTTAACTTTATTAAATAATTGTTTTTCATTTATTAAGGTTTAAATTTGAAACTTATGATATCAATTTTTAAATTATAAATAATTAAAAAATTATTAAAAATTTAGTGAAATCAAAATTCAAAAATACAAATATTTATCAAATATGTGTAAAAGAGTTGAGAATGAGATAGATTTCACCTCTCTTTACGTTCAATAAATCTCTTTACACATAAGAAATATATTGTTCAAGGGCTCTCCAGCCAAATATATGAGATACTATCGTAGACTAAGTCATTACTCAACTGTTATAGACACCCACCTAACTTTTATATTTCAATTATGTAGCTTCCATATTTTACCCACCTAGCTTCTATGTTTATATTTCTTTGTTGGATTATGTATTTTCCATAATTCTGGTTGGATATGTAATATGAAGTTGTTGGATTATGTAATAATAAGTTATATAGAGAGAGTGTTTGGTTGGATTATGTAATATGAGGTTGTTGGATTATGTAATAATAAGTTTGATAGAGAGAGAGTTCTGGTTGGATTATGTAATATGAAGTTGTTGGTTACTTTTATGATGTTTTGTTGTTTCTGAACGTTTGGCATGGCAATTCTGGCAGGAGCAGTTGTTGCAGGTAGCAAACAAGTCACTCCATAACAAGGTAAGTAGAAAATTGAGGCCCTCGATATTGTCATCGTTCTAGCAAAGATGTGAATCATGGAATTGTTTGTTTTCCAAGACTTTAAATGATGAAATGGGGTTCCTAAAACCTGCTTCAGTTGTCTGAATTGGAAGGAAAACATCCATGTGATCAGTTTCCTATTCAAATATTCGGCGAGTCATGGCACTCTACTGCTGGAAACCAGAACACTCACTTCCACTCAGCGTACTGCGAACCGACTCTACATATTGGGTAATTTTATCAATTCACTTTCGCTTTCAGATTGATTTTCTCCCTTTTACACACGCGTGGTGTAATCTGTCTACAATTCTCTTTAAGATTGATCGAGCCCTGTTGGATTCATTTCTGAAACATGATTATTTAAGCCTAGCACCAGATGCAGTAAATTTGTTGACACTAAGGCTAGCTCAATGGCTTTCCTTAGCCCCTTTCCACGTCCAAAATTCAGCTTCTTCTGCTCTGGCTTTATCTAATCATTTTCTGATTATCGTGGGATTTTTCAATGGTCTAACCGTTGCAAATTCGAGGATTGGGAAAGTGATTCTTCTTTCTTTTACATAGCTATTTTGTTTTAGGTTTTGAAATTGATATTCAATTTTAGAACATTGATATGAAAATGACCAATACCAGATTTCAGAAAATGTGGAACATACATACTCCGAGACTCGAAGAAAACCATGTACTGTAACTCCTCCGAATGGTCTGATTTTCCTCCGAGTTATATGCTAGTTTAGAATCGTACGTTTCAGTCAGTTTAGATAAGAAATTGTTCCGAAAAACAATAATTGATGTGTTAGGGTTAAAGTGCTATTTCTCGTTTCAGTGGAACTTACAACCTTTTGGGATACTTCAACAATGAATCAAGAACAAAATTTGTAATGACCTTCGGTATTTTTTTTACTAAGCAGGCGCCCGTCTGCCCCGACTGGAAGCACTGCTCCTGGCCAAAGGCAATCGGGAAATTACAACGCGCAGGGCTGGATGGTTTGAAAGTTTAATTCAGTACATGTTACGTGTATTATTTTACAGTCCGCTCATGATGGCTAATCTGGAAGCTGATAACTCGTCAATTTAATCGCCTTCCTTCAGTGATTTTGTAAAAAGTGTATTACTAGAACAATTACAAAAAGTTGATATCAATATCATCTGATAAGCATATGTGAACAAGCGCATAAATTATAGGATCTGTTTATGTCAAATTATGAAAGATTTGCCAGTAACACTAAACAACAATGACAAACAGTTTATGAAACCTTTTAAAGTTAAGGAATTATTTAATTTATTTTAAAATTTATTTTTATGTAATAAGTGTTTTAAGATAAATATTTCTAAATCATCATAATTATGATGAGTTAAAAGGTTAGGAAAGTTGTTATTGTAATAAATATTTTGAAATTGAGATTTAACATGAGTGTAAGTATGACATTTAAAAAGAAAGCATTTATCATTTTCAACTTTCTTAGTGTCACAAAGATGACAAATTCTTTGACCCATAAAGTTTTAGGAATTGTACAACATCTTGTTTAGCTATGGAGCTAGTGAGAGTTAGTTTTTATTTTAGAAAATTGATTTTCTTCTTTACAAAACAAAATTATACTTTTCATCTTTTAGATTAGGGTTAATCAACTAGTCCTAATATCTTAATTTTCTCTTATCTTCTAATTCTTTTTAGCACCACAATTTCTTGACCTCTTCCTTAATATCCCAAGGATTTAGCCAAGACTTGGCATCTTTGTGCCATCCTCACTTGAAGCACAAGTGGTAGTTTTGACTAGAGCTTGAAGAAACCTTAGGAAATCTCTTGCTTCTATGTTATTTTTCTTGTTCTTGTACACTAAGTACCTAGTCATAGCCATGCTCTTAATGGAGGAAAGACTTGCTTTTACTAGGATAGGATAGGGTTTATTGTCTTTAATTTTAAAAGTATACATTATAAAGTGCTATTGTATTTTATCTATCTTTCTCCACTATTTTCTAGAGATGTTAGAGTCATAAACTTCACATCACAGCAGAGAATCTTAAAGAGCAATTTCATCTTACCCCAAGCCAATTTTTTGATGATTTACCACTAATATCAAGACCATAATAAACTTTCCACCCTCCATTTATCATTTTATTAATGCTATAGCTCCAATTTATCTTAAAAAAAAAAATCCAAGATATTTGTATGAAGTCACTTCCTCCAAGTTATTTTTGTCAAACATGACATTTTTTATTTGAATATCATAATCTTTGTTTTGTGAATGTTAACAATCATACACATACTAAAGCAAAAATCCTTGAGAGCTTTTAGTTACTTGTTAACAATATCATTCGTTTAAAGAAGAAGGATGATGTCTATTCCAACTAGAGACTTGTGACACATGCTTCTTCCAAACAACACTCTAACTTATCTATACAATGTGTTTTACATCAAAAATCCACTTATATGTTCTGTGTTTGTGTAAATAATGGGTAAAGGATTTGAAATTTTTGTAAATAATGGATGTTCTATTTAAAAACTTATAAAGAATTAGGTTTTTTTTTTTTTTTTTTTTTTTNTTTAAATTTGGGTATCCAATTTGTGTTGAAAGTTATTATCAAATTTCTTAGAATTATAAAATTTGATGGAATAAATAAAATTAGTTACTTCAATCTCTAATTTACATATTTAATATTTGCAATTGTATAAAAAATAATAATAATAATTTCAATTAAAAAAGAATTTTAGAAATTTTTTATTAAAATTTATTTATTTACTTTTATATATTTTTTAAACATTAATTTATTATTCTATTACTTTAATATATACCATTTTACTTTCATATATATCATTGTAGAAAAAAAATAATTAAAAATCATTTATTTCATTTTCTTTTATTTTTTCTAAAAACATTAACATATATTATTCATAAACATTATAAACATTGTATTTAAAAAATTTAAATTTATTTAAAAAATCTAATTTACAATATAATATTTATTTAAAAATTACAATGTATTGTTTTTTGTGTTGATAAATTCAACAAAAATATATAAATGCTTTGTTATTCAGTTTTGAATGAAAGATAACTTTCTAATACATATAGGTTTGAAGCTATTACAACAAACTCATTATGAGATTTATTCATGTTATTTATGGAAATTGAATTTGCATGAAGAGAATAACAATCATTACTCACAATCATCTAAACTAAACCCAATTGATTCACACTTTATCCATATCCCTACACACTTTATTTATATTCATATAAATCTATGTAAACCACTAAAATCTTCAAGCTTATATAACATAAACACTGATTGATATATATTATTTTGTTTATACTATCCCTACCCATTTACAACTTATTATACTAATTGGCATGCAAAAGATGAACCATAAAAAGGGACGGAAAAAAATAGATACATCGAAATTTACAATATCCCTATCCATTTACAACTTGTTATGCTAATTGGCATGCAAGGGATGAACCATAAAAACGGACTGAAAGAAATAGATACATCGAAATTTGCAATAGAAATTTATTGTACATAGAATGAAATTAAAGTTCCTAGGTAGGACTAGGGGAAGTGAATAAACCAATATATTGTGAGTGAAATATTGTATCTCTATGTTTTGTTGAGTGTAAAAGATTATGATTATACATGAGATGGAAAGAAAAATTGTTTATTTGAATATGAAGTTTTCAAAATGTTTGTTTTGTTGAGAAGTAATCTTTCACAATGTAAAAACACGATCACGGTGTATTAGTATCTTTGTGAGTCTTTAATAGGAATAGACCAGGGAATGGATCTGTGGTTGTTTGTGGGAAACAAGTTCAACTAACGAAATTTGCAATAGAAATTTATTGTACATAGAATGAAATTAAAGTTCCTAGGTAGGACTAGGGGAAGTGAATAAACCAATATATTGTGAGTGAAATATTGTATCTCTATGTTTTGTTGAGTGTAAAAGATTATGATTATACATGAGATGGAAAGAAAAATTGTTTATTTCAATGTGAAGTTTTCAAAATGTTTATTTTGTTGAGTAGTAATCTTTCACAATGCAAAAACACATCACGGTGTATTAGTATCCTTGTGAGCCTTTAATAAGAATAGATCACGGAATGGATCTGTGGTTGTTTGTGGGAAACAAGTTTAACTAAATTATATTATTTTACATGTATTTGTTTAGGAATTAAATTCAATGGAGAGAATAATAATCATTTCTTTTATTTATTTAAGCTAAGTCTAACTCAAGTTAAATTCAATTGATTATTTACTTTATTTTATATTTACCTAAATAATTTAGACATGCATTAAAAAATTACATCATGATATTTTTAATAGCAAAGCATTAGCTATTTGTACAAACATGTGTGAAACACTATATGCTCAAATGATTATCACTATATGCTCAAATGGTTGTATATAGTACTTATCATTAACCCTAACTAACTTTCCTCTCTACATATTTTTAATAGCAAAGCATTAGCTATTTGTAGAAACATGTGTTAGTCACTATATGTTCAAATGGTTGTATATAGTATTGATCCTTAACCCTCACTAATTTTCCTTTATACATATGTAACATTTAATGTTATTAAAATTAAAAAATATATATATATATATTATTTTGATGATGATGATGATGATTAACATTCACTAAAACTTAAATAAAAAAATAAAAAGCGATTTTAATTTAAAGACTACATATATAAAATTCAATTTTATTAAACTTAAAAAATATGTAAAAATTAATTTTATTAAACTTTTAAAAAATAATTTTATATTATTAAACTAAAAAAATATTTTAATTTGAAAGACCACATTCCCTCTCATCACAAATGGTTGTCTTACAATTTTATTTCATTGTACCATTTTAGTTCTTGTCTTTAATACATTTAGTCCAATAAAATACCATAACGGTCACTTTAGAAGAGCATGTGTTTATATATTGATAAATAATTGATGCAGAGATATGATCTAGCATTATCAAATTTTAATTATTGATATAAATATATGTTTGTATATTGATAAATAATTGATGCCTAGAGATTAGATAATCTCTGGCCTAAGGTTGGCACCTTTTTCCGGCTTCTTTCGCATAATCGCATTCTCACCTGGGACAACTTCGGAAAACGAGGCTTCACAGGTCCATCGGTTTTACCTCTTTGCCACAAAAATGAGGAAACAATGGGACACCTCCTCAATCAATGTCAATTCAGCTGTATTTTTGGGATCAAGTAGCTCTGGCAATGCACAATAGTGATCGTCAGTAGCATAGTATAGTTGTCACAATTGAACAATGGAGACTCCTAGCCTTCAAAAATCCCATTCTAAATCATATCTATAGGTTGCTACCTGATTTCATGGTATCGCAGATATGAAGGGAATGAAACCAAAGAATTTTCTGATCTGAGCACTCACCAGCACCCGATATATGGCTCAAAATTCGAGGGAATGTGCGGGAAAATGTAAGAAATTAGAAATGGTCAATAGAGGATAAAACTTGCGAGTCCAATAAAAAAAAAATCATCCTCAAGTGGGACCTAGGCCTGAATTCTGCTACCTCTCTAGCTCTTTCTCATCCTCCCTCCTGGTGGAAAAGGCCCCCTCCAGGATTTACTCCCTCCTAGTGGAAAGGCCCCCTCTAGGATTTATTAAGCTTAATTTTGATGGGGCATCCAAATGTAATCCCAGTCTAGCAGGCTTTGGTGTTGTTTTAAGGGATGAAAACGGGGAAATTTGCAACATTCTTGTTGGCAGTCTGGGATATGATTCAAACAACTCCACAGAACTATGGGTCCTCCTTAAAGGAATTCAGGCTACCTCCATGTCTACCAGAGGGTATAGTAGAGGGTGACTCAGATTATTATCTGTTTATTATCCAAGCTTTTAAATGGAACGGATCCAAGTCGACGACTTCTCAGCAACATTGAATATTTAAATTCAATGTTATTACCCCATTTTGTTCTCATCCCTTCACATGTCAGGCATGAGGCCAACAAGATTGCGGACAAATTGGCTAATGCTGGAGTAGACTACCATGAGAAGGACATGGCATGTATTGCAAATCAAAGTCCTGCTCAACCCCTGTTTATGGAATGCAGACTCACCTCCCCCGGATCTGGTGTTATTACGTCCATAATGATGATGAGATTGGAGTTTTTTTGGTGCTACCACTGTGGTCAATATCTAGCTTGCTACTCAGCATTGAATGTTGTGGTAAGTGTATCAAAATGGCATGAATAAGAAGAGTTTCTTAGTATCACCACAATTGTCAATATCCATTCTACTAAGCAACATTGAATGTTGCAACAGATAGATTATAGGCCATAGGATCTAAAAGAAATTCAAATCTTACTACCTATAATCTACCTACAACGACATTGAATGCTATATAAAAGACTAGATGTTATTGATCGTGCCACCACATGCTACCCTTTTCTCCTTCTGAGGTCGACGAGTGGTGTCATGTTTATCCTCAAGATTATCCCCTATATCCAACAACCCTCCTTGAAGATTATTATGGTGATTGCAGTATCACATTAGAGTACAAGAGACTATAATAGCATTAACTATTTCGGCATGTCAACGGTTAATATACAAGACAAGTACAGGCACACCCTTGTTATCTATATGTTCGCGATGCAGAAAAAGAGTATTCCGTAAAGAGATGGTCGGATCACTCTCGTTGTCTCTAGTGTTAAATTTCCCAATTTGCTCTCAGGATTCTCAAATCTTCTCATCTTCTCTGGTATCTTTCCATTCTCCAGTATGCCACGCGAGAGAGGGTGGGTTGGTAGAGGTAGTGGTTTATGTATTAGTCTCAAAGGCAGGAGTGAACACACCTATCTAATGGATAGTGACAATGGGGATGGGCTCGGTGACACAGAGCAATAGATAGAAGAACCAAGCCAGTGTTTGAACCCAGTTGACAAAATGTAAGAGCCCTGCAGCAAAGAGGAAGAAGAATAGGTCTGGAGATGTAAGGTGGAGTGGGAGCATTTACCTCCTGCAATTCCCGAATTATCGAGAAAATGACTTTGTGAGTAAATAAAGTTATATGGGGGTGGACGAGAAAAAATATATATATATTTTTGGAAAATGTGTCTAGGTCGAAGATTTTTTGGTCTTTTTGTGTGTATATTTGCAACATGTCTATCGGGTTGATTGTTTCTATTTGGAAAAGATAAAACATTTTGAAGGTTTCTATTTATCTGGATATTCTTGCAGATTAATTTGTTAGCACTGAAACAACAATCTAACGAGGATGTCAATCCTAATGCGTTTTTTATAGACGTGATACTCATGTTTAAGAATTTTCCTAGGGCGTGTATAGTTCAAATATGAGACTTAGAAAATTTTCATCTTAATTACTTGAAGCAATACAAAAGGATTTTTTCTTTTTTTTTAAAGAAAGGTTCCTGGAAAATAGGACCAGGAATCACACACATTAAACATTCAAATTTAATAAACACAATTTCCTACATCCAACATAGTTGAAGATAAAAGTTTCTCATCACATAAAAATAAAAGAAAATGACTGATATGCATAAAGAGAACTAATTTAGCATTCCAAAAATAGGGTTACAAGGCACCATCAAGATTGTTCCCAAAGTAGTTTTCTTTGAAATTTATCAAAAAATAATAATGTGTGTTACATATTTTTGGAAATTTAAATGTGTGTCATATAGACTGAGATTAGGGATCCCACAAACCATAAAAGAAATAAGTACAAGAAATAGGACTGTAGAAAGAAGAACTGGGTGACGATAGAGAGCAAGCCTGAAAATAAGAAATTGGAAGTTATCAGTCTTTGGTTAGACATTTCTATTTAAAGAGGTGGAATAATCATATTGATAAAGAAAGCAAGATGTGATCAATATAGACTTACTATGATGGTATATATTTCTCCCTTTGTTGTTTTCTTGTTGATGCCTTTTTACTTCTTTTTTCGACAACCACTGAAATTGTGCCAACAGCTTGTTGCCCTTCGTCGGTGAGATTTTTGATTCCCCTTTGGAGCCATTCTTCAATGTAGCTTCTCATGGGGGCCACGTTGATCTCATCCCAGATTTTTATGTTGAAAAGATCGTTTTCTAATTTCCTTAGATCGATAGAAATATTATGCAGAGTTTGTTCAATTTCTTCATTATGTGTCGAATAGTCCACTAGCTAGTTGTCTACGTCATCTTGACCATATTCAAGGATGTCGTAAAAAATTTCTAAAGACAACCCCTTTAAAATATCAACTTATTCATTAAACGCTTTCTTGGTTAAGGACACAGACTTAAGGATTAAGTTTGGGTCCTGAACCTTGTTGGTACTTCCGACTAAGTCTATTTCGGTCAAGTTTCTGAATAATTCTTCTTTCTCTAATATGGCTTGTTCACATGATTCGACAATGAGATGTAGGTTCTCAACTGCTCTTTCCATCATGCTTTTAATTGTTTGATCTGGTTTGGGGAGGGGAGATCTTCGTGTCTTCATCTCAGATCTGACATGTTGGTGACATGGTTGCCAAAAGGGATGATCGTCTCTAGATAGAAACGTTCTTCATTTTTTAAATCCTCCTGCAAATGTTCGTGCAAAGCATATGCCCTCATTCCAAGGGAAGTTATATTTTGTGATGTTTCCCAGGCTTGAGTAATTAGCTCCATTATTTTATTTATATTCTTCTCCACATAGCCTCTACATGACGTGAGGAGGTTGGAGGATCCTTTTAACTTGGCTACAGGGGTGGAAAGAGTGGTTTTTTCTAAAGGACTCGCAAACAATGGGATAGGAATCAAATATCCATCCAATTCCTTGATTCAATCGTTCAGTCTAGCATTCTCTGCTTCAATGCCTCCAATGGAATCATCAAGAGCATCTCTAGTTGTTGAGTGAAGTTGGGAGATTTGGGATGGTTGCATGTTCCTAAGGTTAATCTCTGAACGATATTTCCCTTTCTTATTTCTTACATCTCTCTTTTCAATAATTAAATTTTTAGATTGGCTATCAAAAACAACGCTCTGGAATACAAAGGATTCATCTTCGTAAAAAATGTCGGTCTTTGTTATTTCCATTATGGAACTATGGTGCATCATGTCTGCGGGATGATCAATGTTGTGGAATACGTTATCTAGAGCAGTCTCAATTTCCATGTCCTCACTTTCAATTTCGGGATCTTCTACTTACCCTACAACGTTTTTTCTCTTCTTCGTCACGGGAATCTTGTGAGAACTATCAATTTTTCCACGAGGAGGGTTCTTATCTCCTTCTCCGTTTGAATAATTTTGGGTTGCTTTCTTACTGGGGTGGGTCGTTGGAGCGATGCTCCATGATGTCGTGCTCTTGGGAGTGCTAACCGGGGATTGGACACTCTTCTCATTAGAGCATTTTCCCTATTGATTGTACAATTCAGTTGTTCTTTGCAATGTCTCTACGTCGCCATCGTGAGGAGTAGGAGTGTTGTCATCATTGTCTCTGTCTTCGTTCAGGCATGTATGGATAAAAGAGTTGTTAAAGCCAACTTCTAGTAAATGTTCTAGAAAAATCCCATTAGGGTCGAACCCTCTTAGCCTTTCAACATATCTTAGGTTCAAGTTGCTGAAATGGCCTGCAAATTCATCAATCTTGTTGACGTTCCTAAACATGAAGTCCTAGTCTTTCCAAGGCATAGGAATGAACTACTTTTTTCTCTTCTCATGGAAAAAATGCAACCAATAGTTGTATCACCTTAGTATTTTTGTAACAAACATCTTGTCTGTGATGTGACATGGAAGGAAAGCAAGATTTTCCTTGGAGACAAAAATCATTATTACACTATAATTTTCATCTTGTTCAAGTGTCCCCTTCCTGTCCAAAAACTTGGTTTCCTAGTCAAACATCCAGGGAGCATCCTTTTCTAACAATAAATCTTTGAAAACCGAGACAAAGTCATTAAATACCTCATAAAAACAATGGGAGGCCTTGTGCCTCCACAAGGCCTGGTACCAGAAGGTTACTAGGTCGAATTCATAGTTTACCTTCTTTGAAAGACACAATTTTGGAAACAAACAGCAATTGGCTATCGCGAAAACCAAGTAGGATGACATATAAAAAAAATTCTCTTCTTTGAATCATGACAATTGGGAACAGATTTCAATGGAAATTAGGCTCCCCCAATCAAAAATGGATTGTTCCTTGAATGTGAAATACAAAATATAAAGAACCATGTAGGAAATGCTTGTTGTGGATTCCTATCATGTTATTCTTGTAAACAACCAGGCAATTTCCCGGAATGGATTTCTAAAAAAACTAACCTACAACTTTGTGATATCTTCAGGAACTGTTGTCGAGTCTTCCAGGAACTCGGGTAAGTGGTCCAACCTGTTATCATGGTTTTTTAGGAACTGCTTGCATTCTTGTCCTCTGAAGGTCAATGTTGGCTCCGACAATCTTAACATCTTGTAGAAGACCTGAGGTGACAAAGAAACAAGAGAATGGTCCTGTAGTGTAATAATTCATTAGCTTGAAATATATTTTTCGACGCACCAAGAGACCACCTCCTTACAGTCAAAAACTTCAGGGACGCAGCCTGCACAAGCGATTCTAGAGGTCCAAATTACCTTTTTTTTGGGCGGAACGGGATGAATAGTAAGAGTATTCCCTGGACCATTGGAATTTTTGGTCCTGACACCCGAAGATATTCACTGTATCTCCACAGAATTGTTTTCGATTTTCTACCATAAGTTTACGAGAACATTTGTTTGCTTCAGACGATGTTTGAAATGAACATTTGGAAGGGATAATATAACCCTTGGTAAATCTTGGTCCAATGCATGTGAATGGGAGATCTCCTCGAACCTTTCTCTCATTAATGACAATCTCGATGGTTGTTGCATGATGAGTTGTTAGCATTAAAGACTAGTAATTGCATACTTAGAAGTGCGAAGGTGGTGGGTACGGTGAAGAGCAATTAAGGATTGGATATTTCGTGAACCCACCAACGCGACGACCCACAAAAGACATTCCATGTTGTTTGAGATGAAAAATCAAAAGGGATAATATAACCCTCCACAGATCTTGGTTTAATGCATATTAATGGGAGATCTCCTCGAGTGTTTCGCTCATTAATGACAATATTAACGGTTCCTGCATGATGAATTGTTAGCATTAAAGATTACTAATTGCATATCTAGAAAGAAGTACAAAGGTAGAGGGGATGGGGAAGAGTAATTAAGGAATGGCTAATTATCGAAAGCGCTCGGTCAGGATTCAAAATAGGGTTACAAGGTATAACCAGGAGAGGTGAGGGCCCGATGGTCAAATTGTATGTCTCAGAAGTTTTGAGTGCAAAACGCATAACATGGAAGAGGGCATGATGGGGCAGTCCAGTGGTCAATTTGTATATTGCGGAACTCCGGGTACTATTTGAAGGTCACGGAAAATTGGAAGCACAATCGTGAGGCCACCTGTCTGGGAACCCACAATCGAAAAAGGAGCTAAGTATGGAATAGGGAAATAGTAGTCCGGACTCATTTTCTCTAATATATTGAAATTTGTAATAGATATTTCATTACCTGGAAAGATCTTTTATGCATGTTTATGGACAAGTTGTGTAGCGATAGTCAATGTGACTGTCTCATTGGGCCTTTTTCTTATTAATGACAATCTTTTCAGTTGTTGCATGATGAACTGTTAGCATTAAACCTTAGTTGTTGCATACTTGGAAAGAAGTGCAAAGGTGGCAGGCACATGAAATAGTGACTAGGAATTGGAGATTTTGTGAACCCGCCAACTCGAGGATCCGTGAAAGAGATTCCAAGAAATGGGCAAGTATGGAAAGCAGTCGAATAGGCTTCAAACTAGGGTGACAAGGGTTCCCCAGGAGACGTGACACCCCGACGGTCAAATTGTATGTCTCGAAACTTTTGAGTGAAAAATGTGTAACATGGAAGAGGGGATGATGTGGGATTCTGGTAGTCAATTCGTATAGCCATAGGCTAAAGATTCTATGAAATGAATATTTTTTCTGGGGATATTTGCCCAAAATCCGGGGAGAAATTGTTGGATTCATAGATTTAAGTGATTATTTCTATAAAATACGAGTGCCCTGGAAGTTTTTCATCATGTTGAATCCATTTATGCATTCAGAAATGGATTCTAAACAACAAAAAATAGTGATTCATGTAAATTTATATTGCCGCATTCCGTCAAAAAAATCCATTTCGTAGAACAGCTAGCCAACGCCATTTGTATATTGCGGAAGTCTCGGAGATCTCCTTGAGCCTTTCACTCATTAATGGCAATCTTTACGGTTCATGAATGACGACTTGTTAGCATTAAATATTACTAATTGCATATACAGAAAAAAGTACGAAGGTGGCGGGGACGAGAAACAACAATTAAGGAATGGATAATTATAGAAAGTGGTCGGTCGGGCTTCAAAATAGGGTTACAAGGTATAACTAGTAGAGGTGAAGGCCTGACAGTCAAATTCTATGTCTCAAAAGTTTTGAGTGAAAAATGTGTAACACATAAGAGGGCATGATGGGGCAGGCGAGCGGTCAATTTGTATATCGCGAAACTCCGGGTATTGTTTGCAAGTCACAAAACATTGGAAATGCAATCTTGAGCCCGTCTGTCCAGGAACCCACAATTGAAAAAGTGGCCAAGTATGGAATAGGGAAATAGTAGGTCAGACTTGTTTTCGCTAATATATTGAAATTTGTAATAGATATCCCATTACCTGGCAAGATCTTTTCTACATGTTTCTGGACAAGTTGTGTAGGGATAGTCAGTGTGACTGTCTCCTCGAGCATTTTTCTTATTAATGATGATATTTATGGTTGTTGCATGATGAACTATTAGCATTAAACCTTAGTTGTTGCATATTTGGAAAGAAGTACGAAGGTGGCGGGCACAGGAAACAGTGACCAAGAATTGGAAATTTTGTGAACCCGCCAACCCGAGGATCCAAAATAGGGTGACAAGGGTTCCCCAGGAGACGTGAGGCCCCGACGGTCAAATTGTATGGCTCCAAACTTTTGAGTGAAAAATGTGTAACACGGAAGAGGGGATGATGTGGGAGTCTGGCAGTCAATTTGTATATCGCAGAGGTTCGGCTGTTGTTTGCAGGTCATGGAACAATGGAAGTGCAATCTAGATCTCGCTTTCCCGGGAATCCGTGATCAAAAAAGTGGCTGTGTATGGAATGGTGAAGCAGTCAGTAATAGGGAGGTCGATTTCATAGATTGTGTTGCGTAGTGGGCTGTAGATTGTGTTGTGTGCCATCTTGGTAAGCATAATTAATGTGCATTGGGAAGGGTGAAAATGTGGCGGGAATGGAAGCGAGCGATAAATGCTTTGAAGATTTTTGTGAACTCAGGTAGAGTGAATCTTGTGAGTTGGAGGATCCCAGGGTGGAATTGTAGATCAAAAAATTTGTGGGTGCAAGATGTATATCACAAAACAAGGGGAATAAGAGTTCGATAGTGCCAACCTGGGAACCAGCGACCATTAAATTGGATAAGTATGGAAAGGAACGATGGTCGATCAGACTCGTGATGTGAGGATATAGATGGAGATGAGGATCTGTCAGTCTGCTAACCCGAGAACCCACGATCATAGAAAGGTGACTAAGTATAGATCTAGAAAGGGATAATAGAGGGGAACATGAAAAGGGAAAAAGGGGTAAGTATCTCACACAACAACATCTATTGTTCGTTTATTAATGTCAATCTTTTCGAACCTGTGTGGTGAGTTGTCACTAGTAAAATCATAATGAATATGCATTGTGAAGGGCATGGATGTGGTGGGGATGTAAGGGAGCGATAAATGGTTTGAAACTTTTTTGAACCCGGGTATAGTGAATGTTGCAAGTTGGAGGAGTTTGGGGTCGAATTGTAGATCACGAAAGTTTTGGGTGCAAGATGTATATGATGGAACACGGGGCATAAGAGTTCGATAGTGCTAACCCACGACCCCGCGGTCAGGTAATTGGCTAAGTATTGAAAGGAATGGTGGTTGGTTGAGCTCATGATGTGACTATATAGATGGAGATGAGCATCTTCCAGTCTGCCAACTCGGGAACCCGTGATCATAGAAATATGACTAAGTATAGAACCAAAAAAGGATAATAGAGGGGAAGAAGACAAGGGAAAAATGGATAAGTATAGAGGAGGGAAAAGAAAGGGAGAAATAAACATTTAGTCTCGACTATGTAATATACTTGGAGGTCGACAAAGTCAGGTCCAAGTTTAAAGAGAATTTGTTTATATTTATTTGAATAGTATTCATATTAATATATCTTAATAGATTATTTGTGGTCCAAATGTAAACCATCTTCCAATTTGTAGGGTGTTTTGCGGCTCACAAATTTTGCTCAAACCCATCATAAGAAATAGAAAAAAAATATATGACGTAACATTTTATATGCTAGGGTATTCTCAAATACAAGAAGTTGTAATATATGCACAATATTAAATAGGAACATGATGTAAACACTTGAGTTTCCATGTCGAAATAGAGTCATTCATTGACTCTATTTCCGAGGCCCCGAAGAATGAAAACAGGATAGGCCTACCCATTGCTTTCTTAATTATAAGGTATGCACCACATAACTATGTCCTATCACCAATTATGCTTCCATGTAAAATGTAAGGAGCGAATAGGGTAGATTTTATTTAAATCGAAGTGCTCAACAGCAGAAAAAAAGATTATCTTGCATGTTTAACTACAGATCAAAGAGCGTCTTAAATTCTTGTAGAAAGAGGTTGAATTCATCTATCAATAGTTGTACAGGAAAATGAGTCAATTTAAAAAAACAATATTAAACATTGGAAAACACCATACAACAACCTCAAATATTTTATATTCATATAAACTGGGTTACAAAATATAGTTGAGATTATTTCCCAAAATAACTCTCTTGGAATTTGTAAAAAAATATATAGTTCAGCACATATTCTCTGAAATTTAAATGTGTTTTCCATAATGACTGGTATTGGGGCTCCCGTAGACCATAAATAAAATATGTACAAGAATCAAGCTTGTAGAAAGAAGAAAGTCGGTGATGGAAGACAACAAGACCTGGCAAGCAAAAAGACAAAATTGTCAGTCCTCGGTTAAGCCTTTCTATTTAAAGAGGTAGAGTAACTAGATGAATACATTGACAAAGATAGAAGAATGTGATTAGTATGAACTTACTATGATTCTATATCATTCCTTGTCATTTTCTCATTGATGTCCTTTATGGATTTCCTTGACGGTTATGGGAACCGTCTCAAGCATCATTTTCCCTTCATTGGCAATCTTGTCGACAGCCTTTTTGAACCACTCCTCGATGTAGCTCCTCATGGTCGCCACATTGATTTCATGATGGATTTTTATACTGAATAATTCACTTTCCAAGTCCCTTAGATCAATAGAGAGGTTGTGCAATGCTTCTTCAATATCTTGGTTTTTAATCCAATAATCAACTAGCCAATTTTTCATGCCATCTTCACCATATTCAAGAATTCCATAGAAATTTTCAAATGACAGTCTTTTATAGATTTAAACTTGATCATCAAATGCTTTCCTGGTTAAAAACAACGAGTTGAATATCGATTTTGGCTCTTGGAATTCATGGGTGCTTCCAGCTAGATCTATCTCAGTTATCTTCTTGAATAGTTTGTCTCTTCTAGATATGGCATGGCTACATTAGCTTTTTATTCAGCATTATGTTCTTTGATAAGTGTTAATTTCCCTCCATCATCGAAAACTTGGGGTTTAAGGTGCCTTCCTTATAATGTTCCCGGTCATCCACATATGAGACAACTTAGAGATGTGATTCAGGCCCAATTCAAAGATGAGGGACTGGTTTTATGTGACATCATCTTTGGGGGAAAAAATTATGTTAGCCAACAGAAGCTCAGACAAAAAATTCAAGTATCATATGATTGTTATTCTCCCTGTATTCAATCATTTGGTTGGTTGAAAGGCCTACCTAAAGATTTGTATGTTAAGAACCAAACATCAATATAGCATAGAAAAACCTCAAGAAAAGTACTCAACGCCTTGAAAAAGAGATAATTTCAGATAATAAGCCTCTTTGAGGGGGCAACCTCCTTTTACCCCACTTAA
>ML784575.1:359654-399300 GCA_009831015.1 Picea engelmannii | reverse complement strand
TAATGGCCTAAAGCCGACATAAATAAAATAACATTACTAATCTAAATTACAACTAATGGCCTAAAGCCGACATAAATAAAATAACATTACTAATCTAATATTCCCCAATTAAGTGGTAATGAGCCAATATTAGGGCTTAACATTGTATGTTGAATTTCTTTGTTTTATTGTTGTAAATTGGAAGGGACATTCAAGTCACCTGCAAAAATGCTCCTTTGTTGAAGTATATAGCTTCTTCCAACAACACAGATTTAGCAAGTGTCTCAAATGCTGCAGACCACACCAGAATCTATCTTTCGTCAGAGGAATGGCACATATCGTGGCTTAAAAAATGGTCTGGAATATTCAGAAGTGACGCTAAATATTACTCCATGCCCGAATATACTCAGAAGGAAATTATAAATTTGGATCCTCACGAAGGTGGGAAACTGTATGATTGGTTGAATCAACATTCTAAAATTACAGAACTTTCTATCTCAAAGTTTGTTGAGCAACTTCTGGATGTAGTAACAGACTCGTCAGACAAACAACTTCTATCTCAAAGTTTGTTGAGCGACCTCTGGATGTAGTAACAGACTCGACATACAATCAACTTTCGATCACTACTGGTACTAATTTAAAGTATATCAATTCGTGACTCCAAGCTCTAGGTAGCTTTAGCTTCATACATCGACATTGGTGGTTATTCCAGGCTCCATATAGCTTCAGCTTCAGACATTGACATTGGTGGTGGCAATGGGAACAATGTCATCGATTGCAAGGCGGTAATGCGGTGAACAAGTAGGCATGTCATTGGAAAATCACTTAGACTATAGGGTTTTCATACCTGCAAAAGAGCATCGACTTTAGCGTTTCTTTGTCATGACAATTACAATGTTGTTGTGAGTCCAGACATCTTTGGAGGTTGGGTTTCATGTGCGATGATGACCTCGACATTAGGTGCATGTCAGACATTTATTATCTGGACATTGTAGTGTTAATGCAATTTCCATAGTTGACAATGGATCGAATTCATTTCCACAAGCAATATTAATTGTGTAATTAATTTAGATTCTTGAAGGACATGAATCCCAAATAACGCCTGAAACTTTTCGACCAATCGTGTTTTAAAAAAATACATTATTTTATATTTTAAAAAATAAAAATTTGTATTTTCTATGTCTAACACTAGTTTGCACACATAAACATTTTTAAGTTAACTGAAATTAATATGTAGTCAAATCAGATCCCCGAAAGCGATCAAACTCCCTAGAGATATTTTATTTCCATCATGTTAGTTGGGATATAAGGATCCACCACCAGGACAAAGAGACAAGCTAGAAATAAAAGCATCTGCACAAACCCAAGCTGGGGATGGAAGCACTCTACGACCAGAAAGTCATGTTGTGCTTTTCGACCTGTGATCCTGATGAAAAAATCGAGAGATGCTTGCGGCAAGGTGATGGATATTTATTTGAAACAGACAAGTTAATACTTCAAGCATCATGCAACTTTTGTTTTTTTCAAATATCAGATCTACTGCAACATAAGAAATGCATTCTCCTTATTCAAAGAACGGGAAACAACAAGAATATTGATATTTCATGGAAATAGCTCTGGAATATCTACTACATCAAGTTCTCTTCTAAAGAATGAAACAAAATCATTACATGAAGGTGGTAGTAAAAGGTGATCTTCAGAAACCAAATCATTACCTAAATATGTCAAACTTCCTGTAGAAGGTGGTAGTATAAAGTAATCTCCAGAAAGTATTGCAAAGTCCATAGTCCATAATTACTTCCCATTAACTTTTCCCAGTTACTTGTCGATGCAGGCATCAGAAAATTTTGAGAGCCTTGTTTCCTGATTATATACCCACCTTCAACCACTAGGAGAATATTCTTGCAAAGAGTGGTAAGCTCTTCAACCCAGATGCAATTATTTGCATAGGAATAGTGAAAAAAATGTGTTGTAGTGATAGAAAGTTGATTGTATGTCGATTCTTCTCCTACATCCAAAGGTCGTTGAACAAACTTTGAGAAAGAAGATGACTTTCTTTCAAGTCTGTTACTACACCCAGAAGTCACTCAACAAACTTTGACATAGAAAGTTTTGTAATTTTAGGATGTTGATTCAACCACTCATACAGTTTCTCACCTTCGTGAGGATCCAAATTTATAATTTCATTCTGAGTATATTCGCGTATGGAGTAATATTTGGCATCACTTCCAAATATTCCAGACCATTTTGTAAGCCACGATATGTACGACTCCTCTGATGAAAGATCAATTCTAGTGTGGTCTACAACATTTGATACACTTTCCAAATCTTTGTTGTTGGAAGAAGATATATACTTCAACAAAGGAGCATTTTGTAGGTGACTTGAAAGTCTCTTCCAATTTCTAGCAATAAAACAAAGGATTTCAACATACAAATATTCAGGAAGGCCTTTCAACCAACCAAAGGATCGAATACAGGGAGAATACCAATCATAAGATACTTGAATTTTTTTTGTTTAAGTTTATGTTGGCTAAAATAATTTTTCTCCCTCAAAGTTGATGTCACATAAAACCACTCCCTCATATTTCAGATGTGGATGACTAGGAACATTACAAGGAAGGCACCTTAAAACCCAAATTTTCGATGATAGAGGGAAATGGGAATAAGTAGTTAAAATGAATGTTGGAGGATGATAATATAATCTTCTGTAAATATTGGTTTAATGTGTTTTAATGGGAGATGTCCTCGACCTTTTCACCTATTAATGCTAATATTTTTGAATATGTGTGGTGAGTTGTCACTAATAAAGGCATGATTAATGTGCATTGGGAAGGGCGTGAAGGTGATGGGGATGGATGGTAGTGAAAAATGATTTGAAATTTTTGTGAACCTCGGAGCTTGGGAACCTGCGAATCTGTGACAACAAGAGGTGAAGAATAGACTAAGAATGGAAAGGCGGGGCAGAGTGCCTTAAAAAAATAAAGTAAACAACAATTTTTCCAAGTTCAATATCCACAAAAAAAAAAATTCAGATCCCATAATATTGACCTTTGCCAATTCGATATCAGGCGACTTGGGTGCATCTGAGGTGCCTGTGAGAAAATCTAATGCTTTGATGAAGATTTGTTTGTATTGCAACATGTGATAGTAATTATGTCATGATAGTATTTAAAATGAACACTTGGGGATGATAATATAATCTCCCATAGATATTGGTTTAATGCATTTTAATGGGAGATGTCCTTGAGATTTTTGGTTATTAATGCCAATCTTTTCGAACATGTGTGGTGAGTTGTCACCAATTAAAAGCGTAAGTAATTTGCATTGAAAAGTGTGTGAAGGTGGCGTGGATGGACGGGAGCTTTAATATCCCCCGGTGGTGCCCCAGTGATATTATGAATGGTAATCATGTTTATGAATTGTAATCATGTTTTGTAGGCTGCTGAGTCAAGTATTGATAAGCTAGTGGGCTTATGTGTTTATTAGGCCGGAGAGCCTAAGTTTTAAGGCCAGGAGCCTAATTTTTGTATATGTAATTATGAATATCATTAATATAATATATAAACATCATTTTGTACCGACCGACAATGAAGAAAGAGTGATGGGGGACTAAGCTTCCACGGAATGGGTAAGGGAGAGGGGGATGAAAGGTTGGAAGAGGAGATAATATTGAGGGCTTAAGTCCTTGAATAATAATTTATTATTATTTCAAAGTGGTGTGAAAGGTATATTTTTTTATCCTAAGTTCCTGCAAAAAGGGAATGCATACTTGATGGAGTGCATGCAGCTTCATGGGTGACATGTGTCAGCCTAGGTACATGCAATTTAACCCAAGAATGGAGTCACGATGGGGGTTCGTCCTCCATTCTGTCATCCATGGTCTGAACCGTGTTACCTCTGCGTCTGATCGCTACATACCTCACGCAGCTTTGAAACCTGAAACCGTGAGACCTTTGTGATCGACTAGTGTATTCCCGTGAATTATGTCTGGTCTCTGCATTTGGCCTCCATCATCGACCTCTGCATAATTTCCTTGTCACACATATGAAAACTAGTGGCAAACACATATACGGAGCCATGTCTCTTGTGTGTCATGTGAACCCGGTTTATCCATTCTGCAAATCTGAGTTCATGCTTAACTGTCTAGGTCATTGTCTTTTGTGAAACCTGAGCATACCGTAATTGTCTATGCCACGTGTGTTTTAACTATGGGTTGTTGTGGCCACATAGTCACTTGGATGAGTGTGATTGGCTACCATCATTTGTTCCTTGATGAGCTATATTGTGGTCCTCCTTGCGTTGGAACGGAGCTGAAGAAGCAGGTTGCCAGGTCTGTGTGCAACATTCTCTCTAGTTGAGGGAGGTGGTTGTGGTTGAAGAGGAAGTTTGTCAGGCCTATGAGAGAATCTCTCCAGATGAGAGAGTGTGCGGAGGAAGTGAGAACTCCAGGAGGAGGTCCTGTAGCTGCAACAGAACTCGGAGAATTATTGTCCAGCCTATTATTGAAGCCCAAGGCAAGGGAGGTTTAGCAGTCAAAGGACTGTCTTGGTGACAATGAAGGTGTATACACCTAGGGTGGGACGGGCATGTGGGGAATGAGAGTCTGTGAGCAGTGGGCATAAGTGGCTCTTGGGAGAGAATCCTTCCTCATAAACTGTGTGTCTTCATGTTGACCATTCCTAGCCTAGGATTCCCTTTCCCGGTGGATCTTAGTCCCAACTCGGGGGTGAACTACTGGTGAGAGTGATGAGCATCGTGGTATAAGGATGGGAGGTTCGTGGAAGGTCTGCACGCAGTTGGTGGTGTTACACTAGTTTAAAAGATAAGTATTAATTATGTACTTAATTTATATGTGATGCATGTCTGTGTCTTGAAATGTTATCATGTATTCCGTTGCATGTTTGAATTGTTGTTAATTCTGTTTAAGTCTGTATGACAAAAGTAAATCCATGTTAAATATGTTAATTTGATTTAATGCATATTCTTTATAATTATATGTGTATATTTTCCACATAGTAGCATTGCCCATCAGTGGGGATGATGGTCGGGGACATTACAATATGGTATCAGAGCCATAGTTTCAATGTTGAGCCTAGATGGGCTAGATAAGTTGTCTTTGAACCCAAGTTGTCGAGTGAAAATGGTGTTTGGAGGAACCAATTTCGAACCTTAGAGTGTTTCCGAGTGCCAAGGGGTTATTTGGTCATGTTACGAAGCTTAGGAGGAGTAGTGGTAGAATAAAACCACAACCTACGTGGTATTTTACCACAGAGAGAGATCTCAACACTTGGGGTGTTGGAGCCATAGGATCAGTTGGGAAAATGAGAGTCATTTACGACCGTCAGATCTGGAGAAGGTGTAGGAAGTTTATCCTGGAATCCTTTTGAATTTTGGAAATTGGGAGAAGTGGAATGCGCTGAGGCATAAACTCCTGAAGGATATATACACCATAGATCATAGGAAAAGAGCCTGATCGTTAGATCCGTGTCCTGAAAGACAAAGGAAAATCACTTCGGAGGAGTTCTAGTGTGGAGTGTGACAAACTCTCAAAGTAGATCGCAATCGTCCATTATGAAGGACACGCGTCAATAGATCATGTACTTCGGGTGGAAGTACTTCATGAAGAGACAAGTGTTGTGAGTATGAAACACCCGAACGCTGAAGTGTCAAAGTCACTCATAGTCATTGATCGTGAAGGAGGGCACACGTCGGTAGACTGTGAACTCTGGGAGAAAGCGTTCCAAGCAAAAGTGAGTGTAGAGGAGTTAAAACTCCCAAAGTCCAAAGCTCTGAAGCCCAAAGTTTTGAAGTGAAAAGTTAGACATGGTGGGGCTAGGTGACATCACCTGGGGTGACGTGGACCTTTCTAGGTGTACCACGTTCCATTGCCTTAGTTGGTGATGGTTGTACTATGTGGGGCCCGAGGTTACATAATGTAGTTAAAGTTCGAAGGACCCACAATAGAATTGATCACAATACATCAAGATCAACAGCCATAAGGCATTGCAGGGACCCAAGTTGCACGGAAGATGATTCTCCAAGGCGGTCCCGCAATCCAAACCACAGTTTCACTGAAGGGTTATGTGTGAGCATTAGGAGAATTGCAAGATGAAAGGTGAGTTACTCCAAACTACCATTGCATGCCCCCACAATTGGGAAAATGTCAAGTGATGTAAAGAAACAACGTCACCTAAGGTGACGTGGGAGTGTTCGGAGATTAATGGTTCAGGGTGTGCGGATGTGAAATATTCTAAAGTCCCGAGGTCCCGAAACTCAGACATCTGAGGTTCCATAGTGAGTGTCATCTGTTGGATTCTAGGTAGACATGGACCATTGATCCACCCTACTGTGTGAGTTTGGTAACTCAGAACTCTGAGCGATTGTCATATTGCCCTTTGAAAATTTCTGAGGTCGAAGGCCCGAGTACGCGCTTATTGATCTAGTGCTTGGTCACGACCCATGGTCGCGTGGGTTGGGGACTGAGAGAAAGGGGCTAGTGCCCAAAAACTTAGCAGAGCAGAGCTCCGAAAGATGAAATCTGTGAGGATTCTTAATTGAACGAGAATCACAGAGAATGAAAACTAAGTGTTTTCTTGAATCAGATTTGTTTATGAATGTTGTGGGATTTGTTAAGGAATAATTGCCTGACAAATTCTGGTTGTATGCACATTATGTTTGCGGAAGTTAACGAGTTCTAGAATCGAATAGAGTTGCCACTGAGTGAAAATAAATGGAAGAGGCATGAACTGCTTCCAGTTTTGAGGATGAAGCAAAAGGAATGGATGTTCAATTTGGAGTTGAAGTGTCGAACTCCAATGAGCATGGAGAAGAGATAGATAAGGAAGGGAATATGATGAAAATCATTGAAAGATTTCAAAAAGATTCCCAAACTCATCGAGAAAATAGCATAAAGCTCATGAAAGATAAGGAACGACAGGGAGAATTCAGCTTAAAGTTGATGAAGAGTCTGGAGAGAATAGAAAAGAAGTTGGACAAGGAAAGAGAATTGAGCAAAACAGGGAATCACCATACTTATGAGGGAAGAAGATCAAGGAGTGTTGGCAAACACCATCATCACTCCCAAGGTCTCTCCAAGAGGAGGGCACATAGTAGTTCAAGCCCGTCTCCTACCAAAAATCACAGGAGATCTGGAGTGGATGAACTGAAGGGAGAAATTAACAAGATTAAGCCACCTACATTTGATGGAGAACACAAGAAGGAGGAATATGTCGAAACATGGTTGCTTGGAATGAGGAAATATTTCCAACTATAGAATTATTCCTCTCATGCAGAAGGAAGAATTATCAACTGAAGGGAAAGGAATCCATGTGGTGGGATCAGCTTGTGCAGGTACAACACATTAAAGATAAAGATATCACTTGGAAAGAATTCAAGAGTTATTTCGAGAAGAAATACTTGACTAAAAGATACTACGATAGAAAGATGAAAGAGTTCTTTGAACTCAACCTGGGTAGCACGACCATTGATGAATATGAACGAAGATTTTTGAAATTGCTGAAGTATGTCTCATTCATCAAGGATGAGACTGTCAAGATTCAAAGGTATCTGAGTGGACTACTACCTTCCATTGGATACAAGATTCAGTATGATGATCCTAAGACTATGGAAGAAATGATAAGGAAGGAGAAATGCTTATATGAGCAACAGAGAGAGAAGCCTACTTTTCAGAAGGCTTGGGAAGACAAGAAGAAATTCAATATGGATCATAGGAATAAGGGAACTAAGCCACCCTTTTTCAGAAATAGTCCTTAGGGATAGTCATCTTTTAGAGAGCCCAAGAAGGCTAAAGTAGGTGGGCAAATGTCAATACCGCCACCTATGGAATGTTGGGGTTGTAAAGGGAACCATAGGTACATATATTTCCTCCACAGAAATGATAAAGTGAGAGTTGTTCACAATGTACAACAGGTTGAAACAGTGGAGGACATGGGTAGTATAATTCCAAGGATCTACACAACCTTGGACAAAAAGCAAGTTGAATATCAATTGCACATGATTGAAGTGGAAGGTATGATCAACAACCATGCCTTTACTATTTTAATTGATTTAGGGGCTAGCCATAGTTATATAGATCCTAGAGTGGTGGAAAGTTCTCAATTATTGAGAAGCAAACATGAAAAATCTTGGTTAGTGTAGTTGGCTACAGGAACCAAGAGGAAAGTCACTGATTTAGTTAAGTGTTTTCCAGTGGACATGAATGGACTGAGCACAAAGGTTGAATTGAATGTTCTGCCTTTAGGTTCTTATGACTGTCTAATTGGAAGGATTGGTTGGACTAGCACCATTCCATCTTGGACTGTCAAAACAAGGAATTCACTTGCCTAGATGAGGAAGGAAATTGAAAAATAGTCCAAGGAATTCCAAAGTTGTTGCTATTAGAGAAATCTCAGGAATGCAGTTGAAGAAGTGCTACAGGAAAGGTTGTCAATTATTTGCAACCCATGTGGTGGAAGCATCTAAGGATGAGATCTCAAAGATTGAAGATCAGTCCGTACTAAAAGAGTTTGAAGATGTATTTCAGGAGGTACCCGAACTACCTCCAAAAAGAGATATTGACTTCTTTGTAAACTTGATGCCTGGAGTAGCTCCAGTGTCAAAAGCTCCTTATAGAATGAGTACGCCAGAGCTGAAAGAGTTGCAATTGCAGCTTGAAGAGCTTCTGAATAATGGGTATATATGCCCAAGTGTGTCACCTTGGGGGGCCTCGGTCCTGTTCGTGAAGAAGAAGGATGGGACATTGAGATTGTGTATCGATTTTAGACAATTGAACAAAGTAACTGTAAAGAACAAATATCCTATGTCGAGGATTGATGAACTCTTCGATTAGTTGAAGGATGCGAAGATATTTTCGAAGATAGACCTCAAGTCGGTATATCACCAGGTAAAGATAAAGGATGAAGACATCAGTAAGACCGCCTTTAGAACAAGGTATGGTCATTACAAGTTCACAATGGTGTCATTTGGGTTGTCAAACGCACCCACTATTTTTATGTGCTTAATGAATTGTGTATTCAGGGACTATCTAGACAAGTTTGTCATAGTATTCTTGGATGACATTCTGGTGTATTCCAAGTCATAGGAAGAGCATGAACAACATCTGAGGATGGTGTTGAAGGTGATAAGAGAGCACCAACTGTATGCCAAGTTGAGCAAGTGCTCATTTTATCAGGAGAAGATCCATTACTTGGGGCATATTATTTCGAAGGATGGGATAGTTGTAGATCCTGAGAAGATTGAGGCCATTAGAGAATGGTCAATGCCAAAGAACGTGATGGAAGTCAGATCCTTTATGGGTATAGTTAGCTATTACAGAAGGTTTATTGCATGGTTCTCGAGGATAGCTCACCCTATCACTTCCTTGCAAAGGAAGGAGAATAAATTTCAGTGGACAGAGGAATGTGAGAAAAGCTTCCAGCAATTGAAGCAAATGTTAACCAGTGCTCCAATCCTAAGGATTGCAAATCTGAATGAAGACTTTGTAGTGTGCACAGATGCATGCAAAGAAGGACTGGGAGGAGTCCTTAGTCAAAATGCATTTGTAATCTGTTATGAATCCATAAGGTTGAAAGAGCACAAAAATAACTATGTCACTCATTATTTGGATTTGGCAGCCATAGTACACGCTCTAAAGAAATGGAGACATTACCTCATGGGAAGGAGGTTCAAACTAAGAACAGACCATAACGGTCTGAAGTATTTTTTTTATCATCCAACCTTGAACGCTAGACAGAGTAGGTGGTTGGAGTTTCTCTGTGAGTACGATTTTGATATCAAGAATATCAAAGGGAAAGAGAATAAAGTGGTTGATGCACTCAACATTAGAGTACATGAATTACATGCTACAACCATTAGCATGTATCGAACTGATATTAAAAGAAGAATTTTGGAGGCTGCAAATACAAATTTGCAATACAGGGATTTGGTAGCAAAGCTACAGCAAGGCAAGATGCCACAAGAAGTGGTGAATTATAAATTAGGGGTTGATGGAATACTTTTGTACAAGAACAAAATTTATGTACCTAATGTCCAGGACTTGAAACTTGCAATTTTGAATGAAATGCATAATGTGCCTTATGTTGGGCACCCTGGATATCAGAAAATTGTGGCAGCAGTCAAGAGCCATTACTTTTTCCCAGCTATGAAGAGAGAAATTGATGGATACATCGCCATATGTATGGAGTTTCAGAAGGTTAAAGCTGAGCACAGACACCCAACAGGGTTGCTACAGCCTTTACCCATTCCTGAGTGGACGTGGAAAGTGGTGACAATGGATTTCATCACGGGATTTCCCAGAACATGAAAGAAGCATGATTCTATCATGGTGGTAGTGGACAAGATTACGAAATCTACCCATTTTATTCTATTAAAGTCTAATCACAAGGAAATGGATGTTGTCGACATATTTATGAAGGAAGTGGCATGACTGCACGGTATTCCCAAGACAATTGTGTCTGGCAGAGACCCAAAATTTACCTCAAATTTCTAAAAAGGGTTATTCAAGGGGTTTGGAACGAATATGAAATTTAGCACATCCTATCATCCTGAGTCTGATGGGCAGACAAAGCAGGTGAATCGAGTAATAGAAGACATACTAAGGATGTATGTGATGAAAAAACCATCGAAATGGGAAGACTACCTACACTTGGTAGAATTTGCCTACAATAATGGGTATCAAGCATCGTTGAAGATGAGTCAATTTGAAGCACTTTATGGAAGAAAGTGCAATACTCCGGTAAGTTGGGATAATCAAGTTGATAGGGAAGTAATTGGGCCAGAGTTGCTCAAGGAAATGGAAGAACAAATGCTAAAAATTAAACAGAATTTAAAGGTTGCCCAAGACAGGCAGAAAAGTTATGCTGATAAGAACAAAACCCATAGAGAGTTTAAATTGGGTGACCATGTTTTCCTAAAAGTGAAAGCTAACAGAAGTTTCCTGAAGCTGGAAAGTTGGTCCAAGTTGGCAGCCAAATTTTGTGGGCCATTTGAAATCCTAGAAAGGATTGGTCCAATTGGATATATGCTTGCATTACCTGTATCCATGATTGTACATAATGTGTTTCATGTTTCATTACTTAAGAATTATATACCTGATGCTAATCATGTAATTGATTGGAATGTGATTCAGGTGGACCAAGAAGGTGTCCTGCAAGTGCATCATGTGCACATATTGGACTGAAAAAGAAAGCAACTCTGGAATCAAGCCATAGGTCTTGTAAAGGTCCAGTGGACCTAGTATGGTCCTGAGGACATGACATGGGAGAATGAGGATGCTATGCGGACAGAATACCCACATATTTTTGAAAATTTTGAAAATCTTGTTGATGTTGTGTAAAAGTTGCACTGAGGACAGTGCAAAAATAAGGGGAGGGGATTGTAATATCCCCCGGTAATTCCCCAGTGATATTATGAATTGTAATCATGTTTTTTAGTCTAGTGAGTTGAGTATTGATAAGCTGGTGGGATTATGTGTTTATTAGGCCAGAGAGCCTAAGTGTTAAGGCTAGGAGCTTGATTTTTGTATATGTAATTATGAAGATCATTAATATAATATATAAACATCGTTGCGTGTTGACCGACCACGAAGAAAGAGTGATGGGGGACTAAGATTCCACATAATGGGTAAGGGAGAGGGGGATGAAAAGTTGGAAGAGGGGCTAAGATTGAGGGCTTAATTCCTTGAATAATAATTTATTATTATTCCAAAGTGGTGTGAAAGGTATTTTTTTATCCTAAGTTCATGGAAAAAGGGAACGCATACTTGATGGAGTGCATGCATCTTCATGGGAGACATGTATCAGCCTAGGCACATGCAATTTAACCCAAGAATGGAGTTGTGATGGGGGTTCATCCTCATTTCTTCCGTCTACGGTCTGAACAATGTTACCTCTGTGTCTGATCATTTCATACCTCACGCAACTCTGAAACCTGAAACCATGAAACCTTTGTGATCGACTGGTGTATTCCCATGAATTTCGTCTAGTCTTTGTGTTTGGCCTCCATCATCGACCTCTGCATAATTTCCTTGTCATGCATATGAAAACCAATAGCAAACCCATGGATGGAGTCGTGTCTCCTATGTGTCCTATGAACCTGGTTTATCCATTCTGCAAATCCAAGTTCGTTCTTCACTGGCTGGGTCACTTTCTTCTGTGAAACCTGAGCATACCGCAATTGTCTATGCCGTGTGTGTTTTAACTATGGGATGTTGTGGCCACGCAGTCCCTTGGTTGAGTGTGATTGGCTACTGTCATCCATTCCTTGTTGAGCCATACTGTGGTCCTCCTTGTGCTAGAATGGAGCTAAAGAAGCAGGTTGTCAGGCCTGTGTGCAACACTCTCTCTGGGTGAGGGAGGTGGTTGTGATTGAAGAGGTAGGTTGTTAGGCCTGTGAGAGACTCTCTCCAGGTGAGAGAGTGGATGAAGGAAGTGATAAATCCTGGAGGCGGTCCTATAGCTTCCACAGAGCTCGGAGAATTCTAGTATGGCCTGTTGTTGAAGCCCAAGGCAAGGGAGGTTTAGCAACCGAAGGACTGTCTTGGTGACAGTGAAGTTGTATACTCCTGGGGTGGGATAGGCATGTGGGGAATGAGAGTTTGTGAGAAGTGGGCATAAGTGGATCCTGGGAGAGAATCCTTCCTCATAAACTGTGTGTCTTCCTGTTGACCTTTCCTAGCCTAGTATTCCCTTGCCCGGTGGAGCTTAGTCCCAGCTCGAGGGTGACCTACTGCTGAGAGTGATGAGCAGTGCGGTCTAAGGCTGGGAAGTTCATGGAAGGTCTGCACACAATTGGTGGTGTTACACCAATTTAAAAGATAAGTATTAATTATGTAATTAATTTATATGTGATGCATTTATGTGTCTTGAAATGTTATCATGTATTTCGTTGCAAGTTTGAATTGTTGTTAATTCCATTTAAGTCTATATCACGGTAGTAAATCCATGTTAAATATGTTAATTTGATTTAATGCATATTCTTTATAAATACATGTGTACATGTTCCGCATAGTAGCATTGTCCGTCAGTGGGGATGATGGTCTGGGATGTTACAGGAGCGATAAATGCTTTCAAACTTCTTTGAACCTGGGAATTTGTGAACCCGCAAATATGTGAAAACAAGAGGTGAAGAATTGACTAAGTATGGAAAGGAGGGGCGGTCAAACGAACCGAGACAGACTCATCGTAGGTAGAGTGAAGCTTGTGAGTTCAAGGAGTCTGGGGTCGAATTGTAAATCACGGATTTTTTGGGTGCAAGATGTATATCACGGAACAGGGGGCATGAGAGTTCGATAGCGCCAATCCGAGAACTCATGGTCATAAACATTAACTATGGGAAAAACATTCTCTGCTATGGAATATACCTAGAGCTCGACAAACTTAGGTTCAATTTTAAAGATAATTTGTTTATATTTATTCCAATACTAGTCATATTATTTTGTTTTAATAGTATTTTTTTGTCCCAAATGTAAACCATGTTCCAATTTGAAGCGTGTTTTTGGCTCGCAAATTTTTCTCAAATGCATAGGCGATAGAGAAAATATATGAGTTAACATTTTCATACGCAATCATATTCTCAAATATGAAAACCTGTAATATATCCACAGTATTAAAGAGGGACATGACATCAACACCTTTGTAGACGACAGTGGGCTAGTATAATATTGCATTCTTACTATGATGATGCCTTAAAAAAACTAAAATAACCAAGCATTTTTTGCCAATTCAAGATCGACACAAAAAATCATCAAATCCCATAATATTCTCCCATTAATGTGTTTTAATGGGTGATGTCCTCGATCTTTCCGCTTATTAATTCCAATATTTTTGAACCTGTCTGGTGAGTTGTCACTAGTAAAATAATAATTAATGTGCATTGGGAAGAGGCAAAGGTGGCGAGGATGGAGGGGAGCGAAAAATTCTTTCAAACTTTTGTGAACCCGGGAGTCCGTGAACCCGTGAAACTTTGAAGATTTTTATAAGTATGGAAAGGCGAGGTGGTAAGACATAGTCATCGTAGGTAGATTGAGGCTTGCGATTTCGAGGAGTCCAGGGTCGAATTGTAGATCACCTAAGTTTTGGGTGCAAGATGTATACCCCGAACACGGGGCATGAAAGTTTGATAGCACCTACTCGAGAACTTGTGGCCATAAAATTGGATAAGTATGGAAACGAATGGTCGTCGGTTAGACTCATGATGTGAAGATATAGATGGAGATGAGGATTTGTGAGTTTGCCACCCCTGGAACCCGTGAGCATAGAAACGTGACTAAGTATAAATCCAGAAACAAATAATAGAGGGGAAGAAGAAAAGAGAAAAATGGGTAAGTATAGAAGAGGAAAAGAAAGGGAGAAAAGAACGCTATCCCTCATGCAACAACACTTAGTATGATAATTATCAAGCCATAGAAACACATTAACTATGGGAAAAACATTATCAGCTATGAAATATAGTTGGAGCTCGACAAACTCTGGTTCAAGTTCAAAGAGATGTTGTTTATATCCATTTCAACATTTTTCATATTATTTTATTTTAATAGTATTTTTGGTGTCCCAAATGTAAAACCATGTTCCAATTTGCATTTCTCAAGTGGAGATGTGTTTGTGAAAACACATTTCTTTGAACCACAGTCCAGGGGCAGGGAAAGTGCAATGTGGACTGCTTGTTGAACAAACATTTGTTGAAGATTAAGCAATGTACTTCCAAGTGCACGTATCATTTGCGTAGTATGAATATGATTTTTTTCATGTTCTTGCATATTTTTTTGAATGCACTTGTCATAGATTTGTAAACCTTTCTCATGTACGAGGTACAATATGATGATGTAGCATATGCATTAAGGACATTCTATGTGTCTATATTTACATTCCACATAACTGGATGGTCCTTGGAGAAACTATTGTTCCATATATGTAAAAGTTTTCGTTTAAGGAAAATTGTTGGTTGTTTAAGTGTAGATTGTATGCCTTGGATGTACTCATCTTCTGTTAGATTTGGCTCTGGCAATAATTCTTGGAAGATCATTAAGTCATCAAAGTCTCCTTGTTCTAGAAATGCGAACAAAGATTTAGATTTCTCAATGAGAACATTTTCCTCCAAACTAATTGTCTCTATGATTCTTGTTGTTATCATTGGTGGCACAGGGAAGTTGTATATGAAATGTGATTTTTTTTCATTTTTTACAGATTCTTGTATGATAATGTCTATGAACTTTGGCAAGCTCTGGATCCAAATGACATGTGTTGCATGTCATGTATTTGTCTAGAAACTGCTCATTATGTGAGTTGTTTTCATTTCCATAGACCAGTGCACCCTCTATCCACAACAGTGCATGGTCATGCTCACTCCCTCTATTGTAGAATCCGGTCACAAAATAGTAGTCTGATAGTAGTCACAAAACAGTGTCAGGTCAATTGACTCACTGGTTTGTTGTTTGTTTCTTTCTCTTGTTTGCTTCAAATTTTCAAGGTTGAAGCCGTGCATCCACAGTTGGACCTATTGTTGCAGTTTTCACTGTTTGGATTCTACATCCATGATTGGAACTGCGTTTCTGGCATTTCGCATTGGTGGGCAAGTTTCAATGCCAAGGTTGCACTCAAACGTATGGTTTTCAGGAACAAAAAATATGAATAGAACATTCGATTTCCTTTTTTATATCTCATTGTGGCTGCAACATAGGTGGGTTATGTTTCCATCATTGACATTCAAAGGGGAACAAGATGTTTTGGAAGGGAAATCACAACAACATGAAAAAAATGCACCAAACGTATGGTTTTTAGGAACAGAAAATACGAGGAGAAAATTTGATTTCCTTTTTTATATGTCACTATGGTTGTGATGGAGGTGGGATCTCTTTTGAACATCAACGTTCAAGAACAATACCAAGACAGCATCACACTCTTGTTTCTCTAGTCATAGTAGTCACATACGAAGATGGTCTGCAAGAGGATTTTAGCTCAGGTATTCCCAGTATTGAAAATTCTTACTTGCAAACTGGAAATAGAAAACAACAACCAATGAATAGGAATGAAACTATGGCACTGAGACTTACCGGTGAATGGGGAATGACAAAAGTGTAGTTCCAATCGAGGATGCAGAATCCCTACCGTGCAAACTGCAACAATGGGTCCAACTGCGGATGCAAGACCCCAACCTTGAAAAGTTGAAGAAAACAAGAGCAAGAAGCAAACAACAAGTCAGCCAACAAGCACCAAGAGGTCCAACTGCAGCTACAATACCTCAACGTTGCAAAGCTGAATCAAATAAAAATAAGCAACATCCAACAAACCAACGAGCAAGCATCAACTAGTCAACTAGTAATGTTGGTGAACAATATTGTCCAAATTCACTGCAGACAAGATTGTATCCAAAAATTAGAGGAAAATGTATTATAACATGCTTGTTAAGTAAACACCTAAGGCTGTGAGGCCTGTTAGGTAAACATTTAAGGCTGTGAGGACCGTCCAAGGGCCTCCGTCTGTGTAAAAATTTAAAAAAGTTGTATTTTTCACGGTTGGGATTTTGCATCCACGATTGGAGTTGTGCTTCTATTGTTCCCCATTCATGGGTTAGTTTCACTACCATGGTTGCATCCCTATTTGTTGTTTGTTTTTTCCAATTTGCAAGTAAGAATTTTCAATATTGGGAATGCCTAAGTCAAAATCCTCTTGCAAAACATCTTTGTATGTGACTACTACAACTAGAGAAATGGGACTATAATATTGTCTTGGTATTGTTCTTGAACGTCAATGTTCGACATAGAACCCACCTCTATCGCAACCATAGTGACATATAAAAAAGGAAATTGAATTTTCTCCTCACATTTTTTGTTCCTGAAAACCATATGATTGGCATTTTTTTCAGATTGTTCCTCATTTTTTTTTTGCATTGTTATTTTCCAACGAGTCTTGGTTTGATGTCCAGGACATGGAAGTGGGAACATGTGATTGGAAAGAAACAACCTGAAAAAAATGCACCAAACGTATGGTTTTAGGGAATAGAAAAAATGAGGAGAAAATTCGATTTCCTTTTTTATATGTCACTATGGTTGCAATAGTGGTGGGTTCTATGTTGAACATTGAAGTTCGATAAAAAGACCAAGACAGCATCACACTCCTGGTTCTCTATTCGTAGTAGTCACATACAAAGATGTTCTGCAAGGTGATTTTGACTCATGCATTCCCAGTATTGAAAATTTTTACTTGCAAACTAGAAATAAAAAACAACAAACAACGAATAGGAAGGAAACCATGGCACTGAAACCCACCCATCAAAGGGGAATGACAGAAGTGCAGTCCCAATAACGATTACAAAACCCAAACCATACAAACTGCAACAAGAGGTCCAACTGCGTATGCAAACAAGAGAAACAGGAAAACAACAAACTAGTGAACAAGCACCAGGAGTTCCAAGTGCAACTACAGGACCTCAACCTTGCAAAGTTGAAACAAAAAAGAGCAACAGGCAAACAACAAACCAGTGAACAAGCACCAAGAGGTCCAAGTGAAGTTGTAGGACCTCAACTTTGCAAAGTTGAATCAAACAACAATAAGAAGCATCCATCGAAGCAACGAGCAAGCATCAACCAATGAACCAGTAATGTCAGTGAAGAACAATATTTCTCATATTCACTGCAGACAACATTGTATAAAAAAATCGGAGGAAAATGTATAGTAACACGCCTGTTAAGTAAACATTTAAGGCTGTGAGACCTATTAGGTAAACATTTAAGGTTGTCAGGACCGTCCAAGGGCCTTGCGTTGTGTAAACATTTAAGAAAGAATGCAGTGTGGCAGGGATTTTTATGTACGCAATAATAAAAATGCATCTTTAAGTACTTAATAATAACGATAAATAATAATAATAATGGTTCGAACAATAGATACTATGCAAAAACAAAATAGTCAAAGGACAAACTAATATGAAGTCAACTAATAAAAAACTGACTCTCGATGCTCAAAACTTTGGATATCCAAAAATTTAAATAAAAATAGTAAAAATTTAGAAAGACCTTAGATGATCAAAAACTTTGGATATGATAACATATAAAACATTGGGAATAGTGAAGCTGGAAACAAGACCTCCAATCTATTATCCAGTGAGATCATGACATATATGGTTTTTTTTATTATATAAAAAAATATTGTTTTTAGTTCTCTAGTTCGAACAATAGAGATTATGCAAATAATTTTAATCAAAGGACAAACTAATATGAATTCAATGAATTATCGATCACTATAGTCCCTCTATGCCTTCGGCAAGGACTAATAATAAGAGGATGTTATTATAAGGGATTAGTGCAAACCATTGTTTTCAATGTTAATTAGACACACTATTCTATGCAAAAGAATCTCTTCACTAATTTGCTTATACATGTTTACTAAAAATGTCATCCAAAATCGTGAATCATCACTTATATTTAGGTGAAAGATTTTTCTGAAAAAACAATAAAAAGATGTGATAAAATTTAAATATGGATAAATAAATAATAATAAAATATAATAGAATGTTTTTTCTTAAAAAACAATAAGAAAAGATGTGATAAAATTTAAATATGGATAAATAAATAATAAAACTGGTAATAGATTCTAAAAATATAGATAATTTTATTAGTCCTGAATGGTTATTTTTTTAATATTTTTCAATAAGTGATGTCATGTAATATTGTAAAACTTTATTGGAATGTAAAGGTTTACTCTTTTGCCCTCAGTATTGAGAGCCTTTCGCCATCATATATATAATCTTCATGTCAAAATATTTTAAAAATGTCCATGAAAACATTATAGAGGAGGTTCTCATATTATATATGTAATCTTCATATCAAAATATTTTAAAATGATTCATTAATCTTTATGTCAAAATATTTTTAAAATGTCCATGAAAACATTATAGAGGATGTTCTCATATTGTATATGTAATCTTCATGTCAAAATATTTTAAAAAGATTCATGAAGATATTATAGAGGAGGTTTTCAAAATATATATATATATATATATATATATATATATATATATATAATCTTTATGTCAAAATATTTTAAAAAGATTTTTTTCTTTTTAAAAAATAATAAGAAAATGTAATAAAATTTAAATATGAATAAATAAATAATAAAAAATTAATAAATTTTAAAAATATAGATAATTTTATTAATACTTGGTCATGTTTTGAATATTTTTCAATAAGTGATCTCATGTAATATTGTAAAACTCTATTGGAATGTAAAGGTTCACTCTTTTGTCCTAAATATTGAGAGCCTTTCGCCATATATATATATATATAATTTTCATGTCAAAATATTTTAAAAATGTTTATGAAATGTTGTAAAACTTTATTGAAATGTAAAGATTTATTTTTTTTCCTAAATATTGAGAGCCTTTTATCATATATATATATATAATCTTCATGTCAAAATATTTTAAAAATATTTATAAATACATTATAGAAGAGGTTATGATGCAGGAGCATCGCCAGCACATCAAGTGAGCCAACGCGGAAGCGGAGGACAACTGGACAGCGCTAGCACAAATTTTGAAAACATTTTGATATTGTTGCGCAAACATTAATGTGTGGATTTAATGAAGCGTACCTTGTATATTGTAATGGACCTTGAGCGGATAGATCTCGTCCTTAGGTAGATAGTCGACATTTAATGTAGTTAATGTAGTTAGATATGAATTTAATTTAGATTTGATAGTTTTAGCATCCAAGAGGGAAACGGGATATAGACACCCTCCTTTGTACATTGTAACATTAATCAGAGCATTCAGAAGAAAAAGAGCATGCAGAGAATTGTATGAAAAACACCCATGTACAGACATTTGAATTAATAGAAGAAAGCTTTGATTCAAATTCATGGTTTGTGTTGTTTCTCTGTGTATTGATGTTATGCTCATGAATGTTTGCTTCCTGTTATACACTTGTTTTTATATGTTGTGTATGTGATTTCATGGTTGAATTGAAGTCTGAAGGGGACAAGGAGTTAGTTTCAATTGTTTCTCTATCTTGAACCAGAGAATTCCTGCAAGGAGTGCAGTCGAATTGTCTGCAAGGAGTGTGTTGACAGAAGGGTTCAAATAGAGGGAACTTTTGTTCTAAGTTCCAGAAGTGCAGATTGGGCACCGGAGCCGTGCAAGGTGTGCGCAGGCTAGACGAAGCCTCAGAGTTGCGATTCTGAGCAAAGGGAATTAAGACTGCTGCTGCAGGAGTGCACAGAGTCGAGGGACTTCAACACTCAGTCGAGGTTGAAGATTTCCCACAAGGAGTGCGTGCAAGAGTTTCCTGAAGAGACTCGAAAGTTGTGAAAAAAGCTCAGGAAGGATAGGTCTTCAAATTCGTTGAAGGACGAAGCAGGAAAGTTGTACCTTGATAACTGAAAGGAGCATCGCAGGTTTGTGCACAGGGTGACGAGTTCTATGGAAGAGCGTCTCATCATTTCGTGGATTTCATTCGGAAGGGATCGACGGTCGAAATCCTCCGCGGAGATTTCGTGAGGATTCGTGGATTGTTAGATCTCCCAGAGGTGGAGGGAAGATACAGCGAAAGTACTCAAGAGGTTCTAAGCTCAGGAGGGCAGAGCTGTTGATCCAAGACAGTCAAGGCCGTTGGATCAATCGCGAGATCGCCTATCGGGGTTTCACAAGAAAAGAGTCAAGGATTTGGTCATGGGAATCGCGATATTGCGATACGCGATATTTCGACAGATTACATAAATAGTGTGGGCCACAGGAGTTGGTGACGTGGAGAGGTGACGTGAGTTATCGGGAATTCGCAGTGAGAGTTCCGAGCATTGGACGTCGGGATTCGCGAAACCGCGAAGTCCGAAGTCCCGACGGGGAGACGTGACCGTTGAAAATCCGCGAGCTCATCGGCGTCTCAGGCATCGGGAGTTGACATAGGAGTTAATTGACCTCGCGAGTAGCGAAGTCGCGAGTGGAAAGATCGCGGGGTTTGGTATTTCGGCATCTCGTGTATCAGGGGTTGAAAAATTGAGTTCTTGGTGTCGCGGATAGTGAAGTCGTGATAGAGAGAAGTCCCAATAGAGGTGAGAGAAAGTCAGCATTGACTGACACATCGGGTCTTGGGGATCTGAGAGTATAGCGTTCGACCTTCAAACTTGCGAAGCTGCGAGTTTCGATCCTCCGATAAGTAAGGAAAGAGGATCGCGTGGATAGAAATGTGGGTGCAGATTTCCTGATAGGGAAATAGAAGAGCCTTGGAGTTCTTCGAGCCAGGAAGAAGAAGAAGGTCCTGAGGAAGCGGACGTGCCAGTGAGGGTGCGGTTGCGCCAGAGTGGTATCAGAGCGAGGTTGACTCTTTGTTTTCTGTAGTAGAGAGAGAAGGAATTCACCATGCCGCCGAGAAGAGAAAGGCAGTCACCTAACCCAGAAGATAGGGAGGTGAGGAGAAGAGGGAGGCCGGCAGGAAATCCAGAAATGGAGAGACAGATGAGAGATCTTCGAGCAAGACTTGAGGATATGGAAACAGCTCAAAGACGCACAGTTGGTGCAGGGGATCTTAGTGATTCCAAAGATGAGATAGAAGTTGGACATGAATAAGAGGTCACAGCAAAAGATGCATCAACCGAGCGGTTGATCAAATCCATTTCCAGGATGGGTGCGAAGGCGAAAATGGACATTCCAGTCTATGAAGGAAATCTGGATGCAGAGGAGCTACTGGATTGGATCAGGGCTCTGGATACTTACTTTGATTATGAAGATATCGAAGAGGATAAGAAATTCAAGCATGTTGTCACGTGCTTGAAGGGACATGTAGCATTATGGTGGGACGAGCTACAAGCTGATAGACGCTGCAAAGGTAAGCAGAAGATCAAGAGTTGGGATCGAATGATCGTGAAGATGAAGGTAAAATTCATCCCAAGGGATTATCAAATTTCTCTGTTCAGGAGGATGCAGAACCTGAGACAGAAGCTGATGTCAGTGAAAGAATACATTGAAGAGTTCTATCGACTGAACATCAGAGCAAGTCATTGGGAGAGCGATGATGAGAAAGTTGCTAGATATCTGAATGGTCTGAGATATGACATTCAGGATGAATTAAGCATGGTTACCATCAGGACGGTGGAAGATGCTTACCAATTGGCTTTGAAAGCGGAGGATAAGCTAAGCCAAAAGCAAGGACAGTGAGGGCGAGGCAGAAGTCAGCCCAGAGGTAAGTCAATTTCCCAAGAGAAATACCAGAAGCCTAAGGAGGAATGGAAGAAACCTCAGGGTAAGGTTGAAAGAGGTGGAACCTCACAGTGACAACCACATGTTGAACAGAGAGGGAAGCATACAGAGCAGAGTGGAGGATATGCTGACACAAGTACTTTTCCTCGTACTAGAGGCAGAGGAAGAGGAAGAGGTGGAGTCATCACATGCTTCACATGTGGGAAGAATGGGCACAAGTCTTACGAGTGTCCAGAGAAAAAGAAGGACATTGGGGAAGATCACATCACTGAAGCGCAGAAGCGCGATGTTGAGGCTGAAGACGCAGAAGGCGAAAGATCGCTTATGATGTGAAAAGTCCTTTTGACACCTGAGAAGGAGGTGGAAATCTCAGTGCAAAGGACCAGACTGTTTAGAACAGCTTGCAAGACCAAGGATAGGGTATGCAAGGTTATTGTTGACAGTGGTAGCACGGATAATCTTGTATCTACAGAGATGGTAGAGAAACTGGAGCTAGAGACGACTGATCATCCAAGTCTATACAGAGTTTCATGGCTACAAAAAGGACACCAGGTAACTGTTACTAAGCAATGCTTGGTTGAGTTCAAGATAGGTGGGTATAATGATAAGATTTTATGTGATGTTATTCCCATGGATGTATGTCATCTATTGTTGGGTAGACCATGGCAATATGACAAAAATGTAATTCATGATGGGAGAATGAACACATATACCCTGGAGAAGAATGGGAGAACCCATATGTTGCTTCCGATAAAGGATAAGGAGGTGAAGCCAGAGGTAAGAAACACAGTACTTCTCATGAGTGGGAAGGAACTTCTTAAAGAGGTGAAAAAGAAAGAAGATCCACAATTCTTTGTGGTCAGGAAACCGAGGATTGTTCTGACTAGCACAAGAGTGGATGATTTTCCAGATGAGATTTAGGAACTACTGGAAGAGTTTGCTGACATCATAGTGAACGAACTACCTCATTCATTTCCACCGATGAGAAGTGTGAGTCATCATATAGAACTCATACCAGGAGCCAGCTTACCGAATAAAGTTGCGTACAGGTTGACGCCGCAGGAAAATGAGGAGGTTAAGAGGAAAGTTCAAGACTTGTTGGACAAAGGATTGGTCAAGGAAAGCTTGAGTCCATGTGTTGTTCCAACAGTGCTCAGTCCGAAGAAAGACAGAGGCTAGAGGATGTGTATCGACTCAAGAGCGATAAACAAGATAACTATCAGGTACAGATTTCCATTGCCGAGAATGGATGATCTGATGGATTGCTTGAGTGGGGAAAAATATTTTTCAAAGATAGATTTGAAAAGCGGATACCACCAGATTCACATGAGGGAAGGCGATGAGTGGAAGACAGCCTTCAAGACAAACAAAGGATTGTTCGAATGGCTAGTCATGTCGTTTGGTTTGACGAATGAGCCAAGTACCTTTATGAGGTTGATGAATGAAGTCTTGAGGGAGTTCATCGGGAAATTTGTCATTGTTTATTTGGATGATATACTGATTTATAGTAAATCAGAGGCTGAACATTTGAAGCATTTGGCCATCGTGATGAGGAAGTTACGGCAGGAGAAGATGTTGATTAACATGAAGAAATCCTCATTTATGAAGACAAAGATCATTTACTTGGGTTTTTTTATTTCGGAAAATGAGTTGAGGATGGATCCGGATAAGGTGGAGGTGATCAAGAATTGACCATCACCGAGAAATATTTTCGAGGTGAGAAGTTTCCATGGTTTAGCTAGTTTCTACCAGAAATTCATCAGAAATTTCAGTGGAATTAGCGCAACGATGATGGATACAGTGAAGAAGCAGCATAAATCTTTTCATTGGACAGCGGAGGCTGAGAAGAGCTTCAATTTGTTGAAGCGGAAGATCATGAAACAACCAGTGTTGGTGTTGTCGGATTTCCTGAAAACATTTCAGGTGAAATGTGACACAAGTGGGTTTGCCATAGGAGCGGTCTTGAGTCAGGAGGACAGACCAGTTGCATATTTTAGTGAGAAACTAGATGAAGTGAAACTGAAATACTCCATGTATGATAAAGAATTTTATGCTATCATCCAGGCACTAAAGAAGTGGAGGCATTACTTGATCCCAAAATAATTTGTATTGTACAGTGATAATCATGCGTTACAGTTTGTGACTCAACAGGAAAAGTTGAATCAGAAACATGCAAAATGGGTAGAGTACATGCAGAATTTCACATTTGTGATTAAGCATATTTCGGGTACTGCTAACAAAGTGGCTGATGCTTTGAGCAGGAAGTGTTTATTGTTGCAGGAGTTTCGAGTTAAAACATTGGGTTTTGAAAATCTCAGGGATATGTATGCAGGAGATGCAGATTTTGTAGAAGCGTATGAAGCAGCTGAGAATCCAGTTCTTAGAGACAGAAGCCCTTGGATAGATTATATGATCCAGAAAGGATTGTTGTTCAGAGGCAATCCGCTGTGTATTCTGAAATGCTCCATGAGGGAGAACTTGTTAAAAGAGAAACACAGTGGTGGATTGGCAGGACATTCTGGCCATGACAAGACATTCGCGAAGCTGAATGAGTCATATTTTTGGCCGGGGATGCGAGCAGAGGTCAAAATATTTGTTGACAGATGCAGAATTTGTCAGCATTCGAAGGGGAGAAAGCAGAATGCAGGTTTTTATCATCCATTGCCCATACCAGAGAGGCCATGGGAGGCGATTAGCATGGATTTTGTATTGGGCTTGCCGAGGACGCAAAGAGGATTTGATTTTGTCTTTGTAGTAGTGGACAGGTTTTCAAAAATGACACATTTTATCCCATGCTAGAAGACCAGCGATGCGACGCACATCACGAATCTGTATTTTAAGGAAATCATTTGACTTCATGGATTGCCAAAAAGCATAGTTTCGGACAGAGAAACTAAGTTCGTAGGGAATTTTTGGAGGACCTTATGGAAGAAGCTAGGAACTAACTTGGAGTTTAGTTCTGCTTATCATCCTTAGACAGATGGACAAACGGAGGTGGTGAACAGAAGTCTGGGAGACTTGCCTAGAATCTTGGTGACAGAGCACCACAGCAGTTGGGATACCATATTACCACAGGCAGAGTTTGCGTACAACGATTCAGTGAATTGGAGCACAGGGAAAAGTCCATTTCAAATTGTATATGGAATGCAGCCGAGAGGAGTTTATGAATTGCGAGATTCAGAACAGACTGCTACTAGCAGTGCTAGCGCAGAGGAATTTGTTGAAGCAATGAAAGAACTTCACAGTGAGGTGAAACAACGACTGGTAGATTCAAACAAGGAGTATAAATGCAGAGAAGATCAACATTGGAGACAACTTCAGTTTGAAGTTGGTGATCTAGTTCTGGCACACTTGAGGAAAGAAAGGTTCCCAAGGGGAACATACAATAAGCTGAAAATGAAGAAAATCGAGCCATGCAAAGTCTTGAGAAAATTCGGAGAGAATTCTTATGAGATTGAGTTTCCGAATGGCATCGGAATATCTCCGATATTTAATATCGCAGACTTATACCCATACAGGGCTGGAGAAGAAGAGACTAGAGCTGAGCATCCATTGATCCAGTGGATGAAGTAATTACCAGTTGCAGAGAAGTCACGGATGGAATGCATACTAGACAAGAGAGTGGGTAAGAAGACCCGAAGAAAAGAATACTTCGAGTATCTGTTCAAATGGAAGAATCACCCAGTGGAAGATGCCAGCTGGGAAAATGAAGCAGAAATACAAAAGCATGGACAGACCCTGTAGGAGCTCATGGACAGGAGCCCATGAAAGTTTTCAAGCCGAGGAGTATGATGCAGGAGCATCGCCAGCACATCAAGCGAGCCAGCGTGGAAGCGGAGGACAGCTGGACAGCGCCAGCACAAATTTTGAAAACACCTTGATATTGTTGCGTAAACATTAATGTGTGGATTTAATGAAGCGCACCTTGTATATTGTAATGGACTTTGAGCGGATAGCTCTCATCCTTAGGTAGATAGTCGGCATTTAATGTAGTTAATGCAGTTAGATAGGAATTTAATTTAGATTTGATAGTTTTAGCGTCCAAGAGGGAAACGGGATATAGACACCCTCCTTTGTACATTGTAACATTATTCAGAGCATTCAGAAGAAAAAGAGCATGCAGAGAATTGTATGAAGAACACCCATGTACAGACATTTGAATTAATAGAAGAAAGATTTGATTCAAATTCATGGTTTGTGTTGTTTCTTTTTGTATTGATGTTATGCTCATGAATGTTTGCTTCCTGTTATACACTTGCTTTTATATGATGTGTATGTGATTTCATGGTTGAATTGAAGTCTAAAGGGGACAAGGAGTTAGTTTCAATTGTTTCTCTATCTTGAACCAGATAATTCCTGCAAGGAGTGCAGTTGAATTGTCCGCAAGGAGTGCGTTGACAGAAGGGTTCAAATAGAGGGAACTTTTGTTCTAAGTTCCAGAAGTGCAGATTGGGCACCGGAGCCATGCAAGGTGTGCGCAGGCTAGACGAAGCCTCAGAGTTGCGATTCTAAGAAAAGGGAATTAAGACTGCTGCTGCAGGAGTGCGTAGAGTCGAGGGACTTCAACACTCAGTCGATGTTGAATATTTTCCACAAGGAGTGCGTGCAAGAGTTTCCTGAAGAGACTTGAAAGTTGTGAGAAAAGCTCAGGAAGGATAGGTCTTCAAATTCGTTGAAGGACGAAGTAGGAAATTTGTGCCTTGATAGCTGAAAGGAGCGTCGCAGGTTTGTGCGCAGGGTGACGAGTTCTGTGGAAGAGCATCTCGTCGTTTCGTGGATTTCATTCGGAAGGGACGGACGGTCGAAATCCTCCGAGGATATTTCGCGAGGATTCGTGGATTGTTAGATCTCCCAGAGGTGCAAGGAAGATACAGCGAAAGTACTCAAGAGGTTCTAAGCTTAGGAGGGCAGATCCATTGATCCAAGACAGTCAGGGCCGTTGGATCAATCACGAGATTGCCTATCGGGGTTTCGCAAGAAAAGAGTCTAGGATTTGGTCACGGGAATCGCGATATTGCGATACACGATATTCCAACAGATTACGTAAATAGTGTGGGCCACAGGAGTTGGTGACGTGGAGAGGTGACGTGAGTTATCGGGAATTCGCAGCGAGAGTTCCGAGCATTGGACGTCGGGATTCGCGAAACTGCGAAGTCCGAAGTCCCGATGGGGAGACGTGACCGTTGAAAAGCCGCGAGCTCATCGACGTCTCGAGCATCAGTAGTTTACATAGGAGTTAATTGACCTGGCGAGTAGCAAAGTCGCGAGTGACGAGATCGCAGGGTTCGGCATTTCGGCATCTCGTGTATCGAGGGTTGAAAAACCGAGTGCTTGGTGTCGCGGATAGCGAAGTCGCGATAGAGTGAAGTCCCGATAGAGGTGAGAGAATGTCAGCGTTGACTGACACATCGGGTCTCGGGGATCCGAGAGTATAGCGTTCAACCTTTGAACTTGCGAAGCTGCGAGTTTCGATCCTCCGATAAGTAAGGAAAGAGGATCGCGTGGATAGAACTGTGGGTGCAAATTTCCCAATAGGGAAATAGAAGAGCCTTGGAGTTCTTCGGGCCGGGAAGAAGAAGAAGGTCCTGAGGAAGCGGACGTGCCAGTGAAGGTGCGGCTGCGCCAGGTTCTCACAATATATATGAGGATATGAAGTATAATATATATAAGGATATAAAATACGCTTGTGTTTCATATGGAAAACTAGTATCTCATAAACTTTATCTTCAAAACATAGGAAGTATCATATCATTACTCAAAGCTATTTTAGGGCTTATTTCTTTCATATATATTTTTTTAATATTATGTGTATCCATTCTTATCATCTTATATTTCAATATCAATGTATATAAGAAATATTATAAGGTTATCTCCTTTATAGAATTTTTTTTAATATTATGTGTATCCATTCTCATCATCTTATATTTCAATATCAATGTATATAAGAAATATTAGAGTGAATGTTTCTTATATTCACCCTTAGAAAGTTTACTTCATCAAAAGGAAATTGTTATATACTCCTTCATCCATATCTACTTGATCATTCATTTCTTACGTCCCTATTATTCACACATATACGAAAGGCACATGGATTGTGTTGGCTTACATCTAAGCATGAACAGATAGATCTTTTCTTTTTTCCAAATACTCACACTACATATTCACTACAATGTATAACTCATTTTGTATTGACCTTGAATGTTAAAAGAGATCGATCACTCTTTCCCTCTTTCCTCATATGACGTATACCTTCTCTCATCATTGTTTTCCAACTCCTTCACTAACTAGTCTTTGATACACTTCGCTCTTTTTAAAGTATTGTTAAGCATTTTTAAAGTATTGTTAAGCACTAGATTTTAAGTTTATATGTCTTTTTAAATGTTTATTTAATCAAATTTAGTTATTTGTAACGACTAATATCAGTAATAATAAATAACAAAGTAATTCATTTTCCTAATAATGACTAAGATTGTGTATTAAAAAAAAGGCCAAGGTTGAACATGATAACTTTGAGTTATAGAAAGAGAATTAAATGGCCTTGCCCAGAAGTTAAAGATGTAGGATTGTCTAGCCAAAGTATACTTAACCATATATTTCTTACTCCATCTTTTCAAAATGCAGTAGTTATATTGTCTTACAAACTAATTGAGCAAATAAATCATATGGAGAAACAATAAAAAGCATGCAAAGATAACTAAAACATGTGTCATGAAGGATCACTTCAAGCATCTCCTCTTATGGCTCCACTCCATATGTGTACATATGTTCCCCATTCTCATGTTTTATGACAGTGTATCCCTCTATTGTGCCATGATCTAGTTATGGTACATGAGGTTTCGACATACCTTGTCTATTCCTCGAGATCCACTGGCCATTGAGGGGTGGGATTTGGGAGCAACAAGAATCCATAGGGGAGGGGATAACTTAATGAATTTAGAAGGAACGTGAATATGAATAATAAATCTTCATATCGTCTGTTGGAGAGAATTAATTTCAACAATGATATTTTCATGCTTTCCCTAATGAATGCTCATGAATGTATTTATTATTTTCCCCATTTAAATACTACCACCATATGCTTGGAAATATCTATTATACACTTATCCCATGCATTGTTATCTTGAGTAACTTGGTTTGTGAGCTCATCCTTCCATTTGTTGGACATATTATTGTCCAATTAATTATGATGTGATGAGCTTCTACATTATCCTTACTATATTTCCTGAAACCTTGCCTCAAATCCTCAAATTAGTTGAACAAACAACACTCACTTTTATAATGACAATGCACCATCATCCAAGAGGATTCAAAAAGATGAATCCACCCACCCCTTATAACTACCAAACTCAAAATTAAAACACCACCCAAGACACTACCCAAAAAAACAACCAAAATTCCATACAAACTATTTTCTTAACTCTATAAGCAAGCTTTTCAAACCTAATGAAGTGAGCCTTAATCAAAGATAGCAAACAACAGAGACAACCCAATAATAAATCATGCCAACCACAATCTAAAACTTAGCCAAGAACTAAAACACTCCAATCCCACATTCTCAGCATGGGAGATTCAATCTATAATGAGGGAAGGGTAGGGAACATTCTCAACATTGAGAGCCAAATAAACCCACATTCGTATAACTTCAAATTCATTTTACTCTCATTAAGTTTGTCTCGACGTGAGAAGAAAGGCATTAAGGTAGGGACACGTGTTGGATTGTGAAGGGATCACCATCATTACTCTACATATCATACGAGGGAGGAGTAGATTATCCCCATGTATACTCACCTTCCCTCCTCCAATATTGAAAACTTATTTTCTTGTGTATCTATATAGCGGTCCTTATTTTCTTGAAAACTTTTTATTGTTGCATCGAGATCATAAATAACCTCAACATAAATAAACAACTCAAACATAAATAATAAATAACAAAGTAAAATATAACCATAAAAAATTAATTATTAATTTAAAAAAAAAAATGGTTTAGTAAATTTGATGATAATAATAATATATAAAAATTTAAAAATTAATTAAAAACACAATTTTAAAAAATATAATAGATTTTAAGATAAACCAAAAATATTGTATATCATTTTAACTCCATCGAGATCATAAAAAAATCTAACATAAATAACAAAGTAAAATATAACGATAAAAATAAATAAAAACAAAAATAATTTTAATAATTTTAATAATAATTTTTCATTAAATTGTATTATGTATGGAAGATAATAATAATGATGTAAATTATTTTCAAAATTAATTTAAAAATTAATTAAAAACAACATAATTTTAAAAATATAATAAATTTTAAAACCTGGGAAAACATTGCATATCATTTTAATTAGCAAAAACCTCACCATCAATATGGGAAAAAATATATATAAACAATAAAATTCAATACAAAATAATAATAAAATAATTATTAAATATTTTAATTATGAAAAAATAATAATAATAAATTTTAGAACATATAAAAAACTATACGTATCTTTTTTAATTCATAGAAAAAATAATAATGTAACATAATTTTTAATTTTTTAAAATTATGTTTATTATTCATATAAAAAACAATACATATCTTCTTTTTATGGAAAAAAATAATAACCTAACATAATTTAAAATTATGTTTATTATTCATATAAAAAAAACAATACATATCTTCTATAATTTAAAATTATGTTTATTATTCATATAAAAAACAATACATATCTTCTTTTTGAGTATGTGTCCTCTTCTATGCACCCAAATTCACACAGGGGATCCAGTCCTAGCTTTGGCAGGGCACAAATACAACCTCAAACTTAGGGTCCTCTGTAAGGGGTCACTCCTCTTATGTCACTAATCAAAAAGCATGTATCTAGATGTATGTGTAATGAGGATCATTAATCATTATCTATATGTGAGTGTGTAGTGAATTAGTAAGATGGCTCTATAGAAGTAAGGATGTTATCGACACCCAATGGAGATTAGGTATGATGCTAAGGAATTACCCTCGCCTCTTAGCATATGTTAAATGTATTATGTGAGAATTCAACATATTTTTTTAGCAAATAATGGATTAGGTCTTTGAAGTAGTTCATTCACCATAGGGATTTTAGGAGCACAATCATTTACACTTGAGTCATCATCTATCACATTTATATTCGAATCATGCCCAATGGTATTAGTATTCTTCTTGTACTTAACAGGTTTAGGAATCCTGCAACCCCCAATCCTACAGTTCAATTTCTAGTTTCTAAGCCTTGCTGGCTTAAAGAGAGGAGAGAAGGCACCTCTATCCTTATAAACTTAAAGAGAGGAGAGAAGGCACCTCTATCCTTATAAAAAATATTTCTCATCGCCTTTACCTTCATCATCAGAATTCATAGGGTGAAGATTGCTATCATAGTCTTCCAAAGCAATTGCACGAATTTTCTCTTTACCATAACCAAACAAAGGGGAGCTACGGGCTATGCTTATGCGGGTGGTTCCTTTACTACAAATGATTACTTAGGTGCTATAGGTGATACTGGAGATGGTACTGGATATGGATATGTTGCAGGATATGCTTCTCTATATGATGCTACTAGTGGTTCTTTGAATGGATCAACAGGATCACTTGCTTAATCGACTAGATCAACTCCAACTGGGACTGGTGAATATGCTGCTAGATATGCTATTGTATACGCTGTAGATGGTATTGGATCAACGGGATCAATGGCATAATCTGCAGGGAGTGCAGGATCTACTGGTACTAATAACCTAATATAATTTTTAAAATTTTAAATTATGAAGAATATTTCTCTTTGGAATTATTTTTTTGTAGTTTTGAACGGGAATAATACTTCTCTCTAGTTTTGAAATTATTTTTGTACGGTTTTGAATGGGAATAATACTTATCTTCAGTTTTGAAATTGTTTTTCTACGGTTTTGAATGGGAATAATACTTCTCTGTGGTTTTGAAGGAGATATTTTATGAACGGGAATAATACTTCTCTGTGGTTTTGAAGGAGATATTTTATTATATCTGCAGTTTTGAACGGAATAATACTTCTCTTTGGTTGTACTTCTCTTCAGTTTTGAAATTGTTTTCCTACGGTTTTGAACGGGAATAATACCTCTCTGTGGTTTTGAAGGAGATATTTTATGAACGGGAATAATACTTCTCTATAGTTTTGAAGGAGATATTTTATTATATCTGCGGTTTTGAACAGAATAATACTTCTCTTTGGTTTTTACCTTTTTTCCTAGAATAATCTCTCTAGTTTCTCCACAACTTCTCTGTCATTTTCAGAAATTATTTTTGGCTTCTTCAACAGTTTGAGCAATTGGACATGTGAAATGAGGTGAGTCACTTTTTAATTTGATTATATTTATAATTTATTAAGGTAAAGAGATAATAATTAATATCGTTATTATCATTTAAAAAAAAAAAAAAAACATTTTTAAAGTCAATCCAAAATAATAATTGTTACATTTTTTTTTCTCTTCTTTTCAACATGAGCACTCCACCACCTATTCCAAAAACTTAGCCTAATAGGGGGAGGCCCCCCAAAATCACCCTAGAGATCCTTTACGAGAGATACCAAAATCCAAATAGAGTTAGAATCATTAGAAAAAAGGAGTGAAGAAAGAGACATAAAACTCCAAATAGAGCTAGAGGCAATGATTGATAAAAAAAATTAAAGATATCATTCAAACTCAAATAGAGGATAGATTCTTAGGGTTCAAGAGTGAATTGCAAACAATGAAGGATAGGATTCAAGAAATGAAAAAACATAAACAATCAAACCAAGAAGGAGGGGTTGAACAAAATCACAACTTGAGAGATAGGATTAAAGAGCTAGAAGAAAAACTAACCAACAATTTGACCCTCAGTAATATGGAAAACAAATTGGATAGCAAACCCATCAAAGAGGAAATGAATAAGCTAATCGAACTGGACCATGATCATAACAAAAGAACCTTGAACCTCATAATTTTTGGTATAAAAGAACAACAAGAGGAGGATATGATAGCAATAGTAAAAGAAGAATTAAATATAAATCACAAATTTATACAACTTACCTCATACAAGCAAAGAGGCTAGTAAAAATAATTGATCACAAAGATAGGTTGATCCGTGTCAAAGTAAGTTGTAATGACCATAAATATAGCATACTTAGTAAATCTCTGAGCTTAAAAGGGTTAGGAATATTTATAAATGAAGACATAATTCCCGAAGACCAAGTTGAATTAAGGAAGGAAGTTCAAAAGGTAAAAGAAGCCAAGAAAGAAAGAAAATGGGCAATAATTAGAAATCAAAAAGCTATTGTTAGGGATAGAGACCAGAAGGATAATAATAAATAGGAATTTGGGACACTCGGGATCCTTTTTTGGAATTGTCGTGGCTTTCCATGGCACAAAGGTCCTATGATAAGTTGGATCTGAGTGATATTGATATTGTTTGTCTAGTTGAAACTTGGGAGCATTAGGAGTCTAAAGTCCCTAACATAGAAGGATTTGTCTTGTGGTCGGCATGGAACAAAAAATCCCACCGTAGAGGGATAGGAGGCATAGCTTGTGACATTATAAAGAGAATTTCCCCTCACATTCAACTTCATAAGATTCCCCCTCTCAATCAATACATTTAGATAGAAATTTCAGACACCAATGCTAAGAAGATGTATATAGCAATTTGATATTTTGCACCTTTAAATTCTTCTTTTTATAAGAAAAACAATATAAATAACAATTGTCCCTATAATAATTTAGAACAAGATATTTATAGTTTGGAAATTGAAGGTAATATCCTCCTACTAGGAGACTTTAATGCTATGATTGCAACTAAACAATATACTATGTTAGTATTGATTCCAACCATAACCCTTTATGGCTAGATGAGGACCTTGTTTTATCTAATAGCTACAAAAGAAGCTCTGAAGACCTAATTGAGAATTTGTGTGGTACTGAGTTGGTCAAGCTCTGCAGCTCTCAAGACCTAATAATTAGCAATGGAGTAATGAAGTGGCCAAACTCCAACTAGATGACTTGTATACATGGGCTAGGTAGTAGTGTTCTAGATTATGTGATATATGATATCCCTGTTTCCAACAAAATATAAACTTTTGACCTTTTAAATGACCATGAGCCTGACTTTGATCATAAACCTTTAACCCTAACTCTAAACTTTTCCATGCATAGGAGAGCCATTGAAGAGAATTTTGATAATCAAAGGAATCTAACAAAAGTAAAGTTGACATTTATTAAAAGATTTAAATAGTAAATTAAATCTCATAACTTATAAGGACAAAATTTAGGAACTCTATCATAATTTTACAACTACCTTTTCCACTTCTATTACCAATTTCTCTTTTGAGGTGTCCTATAAAAAGAATAATAAATGACCAACCCTTGGTATGATAAAGAATGTAAAATTGATAGGAAAGCCATTAGGGATGTTTATAATGAGTCATTAAAACTCGATAAGATCAATACATACAAAGCCTTAATTAAAAGAAAAAAAAGGTACTATATCAATAAAAGGCAAGAGAAACTTTCACAACTATATAAGTTGGATCCTAAGAAGTTTCGGAGCCAAATTCTAAACCGCAATACTAAAGAAAATAATAGGATTCCCTTAAGGGACTAGAATTCCTACCTTAAAAGTCTTTACGAGTTCCCTAATTCCATGGAAACCATTCCTAGTGTCCCTACAAAGGAAGAAGTTTTTTATTTAGATGACATAGAGTTCGGGGTTAAGCGGCTTGCAAATGGGAAAGCTAAGGACATTGAAGGCTACCAAGCTGAAATTTTTAAAATCGGAGGGCTTATCCTTATCCCTCACATACACAAGCTCTTTAATTTAGCAGTCAAGCAAGGCTTCCCTAAGCCATGGATGCAAAGCCTCATTATTCCTATTTTTAAAAATGGGGATAGAAACATTCCCTCTAATTAAAGGACCATTATGATTAGCTCGATTTTAGCCAAGATTTATGGTATTATTTTGGAAAAGAAGATTATCCTTTGGCTAGAAAGTCACGGTAAAATATCTAAAGGCCAGGCCAAGTTTAGGAGATATCATTCAACTATGGACCATATTTTTACCTTTAAGATCATTGCAGAGGAGTTATGCAATACTAAAACCAATCTTTTTTTTTGTTCTGTTGACTTTAGAAAAGATGTTGACATGGTTCCTAGGAAAAACCTTTGGAATAGGTTCGAAGAGATAAAAGTGCCTCTTGAGTTGAGGGTTGCTGCAATAAGAATGTATGAGAACGTTATTGCTAAGTTTAAAAAAACTGAGGGTTTTTCAAAAGAGATTAACTGCAATATCGGAGTAAAACAAGGTTGTCCCTTGTCCCCTATCCTTTTTGACATATACATTGACAAGTTAGAAGATTTCTTGGAAAAAGAAGGATTGTGTCAGCCCTACTCTCACTGGTATAGTCATCAATATTCTTCTTTATGCCGATGATATCGTTCTTATGGCAAGGAGTCCCCATGATCTTGAAAACCAAGTAAGAATCATCAAGGATTTTTGCTCCAATATGGGTATGACTATTAATATTTATAAGACTAAGGTCATGATTATTAAATCCAATAAGATCCCTTACGATACCTTTGTTTATGATAACAACAACTTGGAGGAAGTGACTTCATACAAATATCTTGGAATTGATATTCACCACAAGCTCAATTGGAATTATAGCATTGAGAAAAGGATTATTGGGGGATGGAAAGATTATTATGGGCTTGAAAACAATTGTAAATCAGTTGATCTTTAGAGTTGGGATAAGAAGAAAAACCTCTTTGGGACTCTTGTTACACATGTTATTCTTTATGGATGTGAAGTCTGGGGCTAGAGTATCTCTTGTTAATATCAAAATTAAAGGAAATATGCCATATCCCATCCTCCTCTTAGAAACAAGCCTCTCCCCCATTGAGAGCATGGCTATGACTAGATACCTAATGTATAAGAACAAGTTAAACAACATGGAAGACAAGAGGTTTCCTAAAATTGCTTCAAAATTGAGTCATAACCACCATCAACTCAAGAGAGGATGGCATAAAGATGCTTGGTTGTGGCTAAACTATTGGGGAATCATGGAAGACACCATTTTTGCAGAATAAAGATACTATTAAAAAAACGTCAAATCCAAATTTAAGGAGAAAATGTGGTGTGATAAAGATTTAGAGGAAAAAATAAAATTAAGGTATTATAAGGAGGTAATCAACCCTAATCTAGAAGATCAAAATTATCTATATGTTTTTCCAAGTGTAAAGAAAAAAATAATCATTGTTAAGATAAGAACAAATTCTCACGAGCTCCATAGTGAAACTGGGCATTGGTCAATTCCTAAAACTCCATGGGATGAAAGAGTGTGTCACCTTTGTGACACTAAGAAGGTTGAAGATGAAAAACACTTTCTCTTAGATTGTCCAGCCTATACCCATATTAGATGTCATTTTCAAAATATTTGTCACACTACCAACCTTCCTAACCTATTAACTCAACAAAAGTATGGTGATCTTGGAAAGCTTCTCATAATTCTTTTCGAGCACATAAACAAAATTCTAAAGAATCGCAAGTAATCACTTACCCTCTTAAAGTCTAATAAACCAATTTGGTCTTAGTGGACGGTAATCATCATCATCATCAAAGTGTATCCAAAATAATATATATAATTTTAATTTACAAAAAATCAAATATATTAACTAAACAAAGAAATATAAGTTAATATAATTTGTATTTATCATTTTAATTTTTAAAGACTAAGGTTTTTACATTAAGTTATAATTGTTAATATTTTTTAAGGATATTTTTTGAAATTTAAAAACTTTTCAATGTTTTGAGTGGCACTTTATCGATCATTAAGGGATTTAAAGTTTAAACCAGATAGAAAAGAGTAAAATCTTAATTCAAATGAATATGATAAGAGATATATAGATAAGAAATTAATCATTAAGGGATCTAAAATTTAAACCAGATAAAAAAGAGTAAAATCTTAATTCAAATAAATATGATAAGAGATATAGATAAAAAAATTAAAGATAAATTATTAATATTAAAGAATATTAAAAAGGACTATATCAAAATAAAGAATAATAATAAATTAATTAAAAAGTGTTATTAAATAGGAGGATGATTGGGTCAAATTAAATAAGGATCATAGGAAAGTTTATTTAAGAAATAATAAAGAGAAATTTGTGAAAAATATTGCATAATGAAAGAGTTGATACTAAGTTTATTAATCAAAATATATAAAGATAAAAATATAATAGTGAAAAAAAGAGTAATTTTTTTCCAAAGACAAAAAAACCTATCCCATTCTCTATTGTTGGGTTAATCTTTGTAACATCCCGCTCTTGCGTGTATTAAGTGAACTTATTCTTTGAGGATACTTGTTTGCAAGTGATCCGGATTATTATACTATTGGTCGTTTGATTATGATTATGAGACATTATGGATATGTTATTTTGTGTGTTTACATAGACAAGTGCTATTGACTGGGTTCTCCTGAGTGTGCAGGACTTTGGACCTTGAGGATGCAGAGGCATCGATAACATCCCTTTGACTCTGGATCAAGTCAGGGAGTGGACTATTGGGTTGATTATTGTTGATGTGACATATGTACATCTGATTAGATGTTATGATGATTGATTATTATTGTTGACATGATTCGTTGATGATGCAGGCTGACGATAGCTTACTGGCCAGACTCACATGTGGAATAGAGGGGTCACGCACGACAACCAGAGACTTCGAGGGAGAGGTTTGGATAGTAGCCCTGCCACAACCTACTAGCACCCTCGTCATGGCTCGAACTATAGGTTAACGATTGGGTTAAATCACGAAGTTGGGTTACACTTTCATGACAATCAGGTCTCCAAAATTCTGAAAAACATTTTTTTGGCCGAACTAATAATTTTTTTCAGCCAAACTATTTTTCAGCCGAAAAAATAAGCGTCAAATAGAACAGTGCAATAATTACCCCCTCTATTTGCGTGTACAAATTTAGTCGGACGGATATTTTCTTTTCGACAATCCTCTTTCGACCGAAAGATTGTTCGGATGAACTATTTTTCGGCCGAAAAATTGTTCGGTCGAACAATCTTTCGGCCGAAAGATTGTTTATATATTAACCACAAAACGAATTTGATACATTTCACAAAATTTGGTGTCGTTTATTGGGAGCAGATGTCGTGAGGTAGTGAGCTCGTCTATGAGGAGGTAGCACATCTTTGGTCGCCAGGAGGTCGTGAGCGCAGGGTTCGTCATTGCGTTTGCGAGCGTGGACGCACCAAACAACAGATAAGTTTCAAATGTAATTAGTTTTAAATGTAATAAGTTTTAAATGTAATTAGTTTTAAATGTAATTAGTTTTAAATGTAATCGGTAATAAGTAATCGATAATGTAATCAGTAATTGTTGTACTGTGAGGGGGCCGCGAGTGGCCAACCCTGTGGCCAAGCCGTGGGCGTGCCCACGGCTTGGCCACAGGGCTGGCCACCTGCTGCCAAAATTTTATTGTTGGACTGTGAGGGGGCCGCGGGTGGCCAGCCCTGTGGCCAAGCTGTGGACGTGCCCACGGCTTGGTCATAGGGCTGGCCACCCGCGGCCAAAATTTTACTTCGATGTTTATATTATTTTTAAATCTCTTGAAGACAGCATATGTTCAAGCAGCCTTAGATACATCACCTTACGAGTATCTTCATCCTAGATTTGGTAGCTTGTAGCCACCTACCCTACTGTGTTTATTAGTCTTGCCCACCCTCGAAAGAATGTCCAAACCCAACCCATGATCGGTCAACCTGTTATCAATATGCCTTATTTTGAATTTACATGTCATAAATCAACAGAATGCTAACATACTTGAATAAGAATCAGATCGTATGATAAAGGGTCTGTATTTTAATTCATAGATTTTTTAATAAAAACAATGTTTGAAATCTCTTAACTTTCTTCTAATTGTTTAAATGTAATTAAATGTATTGTTGGACTGTGAGGGGGCCGCGGGTGGCCATCCCTATGGCCAAGCCGTGGACGTGCCCACGGCTTGGCCACGAGGCTAGCCACCTGCGGCCAAAATTTTATTGTTGGACTGTGAGGGGGTCGTGGGTGGCCAGCCCTGTGGCCAAGCCGTGGGCATGCCCACAGCTTGGTCACAGGGCTGGCCACCTGCGGCCAAAATTTTACTTCGATGTTTATATTATTTTTAAATCTCTTGAAGACAGCATATGTTCAAGCAGCCTTAGATACATCACCTTACGAGTATCTCCATCCTAGATTTGGTAGCTTGTAGCCACCTACCCTACTGTGTTTATTAGTCTTGCCCACCCTCGAAAGAATGTCCAAACCCAACCCATGATCGGTCAACCTATTATCAATATGCCTTATTTTGAATTTACATGTCATAAATCAACAGAATGCTAACATACTTGAATAAGAATAAGATCGTATGATAAAGGGTCTGTATTTTAATTCATAGATTTTTTAATAAAA
>ML784575.1:296417-316095 GCA_009831015.1 Picea engelmannii | reverse complement strand
GGTAGCTCAGCCGTGGAGGCGAGCTGAGAAGCTAGTGTTATCTCTGGTTCTTGTGTGGCCCCTTTGCGGCTCGGGGGGCGACGGGGGAAGCAGAGTACCCCTCGCGTTTGGCTGGGAGGTACCGGTGAGCCTTTTGCGGTCGGCGAGCGGGAGCGGCAAGGAGCGCGGGACGCGACATGGAGCACGGGACGTCTTCCGAAGCGGGCGAGTGGCTAAGGTACGATTTAATTTCTGGCAAAATTGTTTACAAAGGGTTAATGAAATTGCTTCTGATGTCTTGCTGAAAAAGAACTTGTTCCTGGAAATTTGTTTTATAAATGGTTATCGTCAATCTGGCTCTGGCGATTCGTCTTAAATTAAATGGTCATTGAACAAATGTTTATCGCTGGATACCTCCGTCAATTCCTTTTTACTCCTGGCAATTGTTATCTCTTGGTAATCATTGTATCCTGGACTGCAATTTATCTTCTGTCATTTCGTCATATGCTAGAAATGCTTTTGGGGGTTTGTCTGCGTTTTAAGGGGTTAACGAGCTGCGCCTTCTTTTGTTCCTGGCGTTTGCCACTGTGTTGGGCGTTTCCGTTGGGGTTAATGGTCGATTTTATAATTTTATACAGTGAGTTCTCTTTTAATGGTTGATTTTCTAATTTTATACAGAGAGTTCTCCTTTAAATGGTCGATTTTATATTGTATACAGTGAGCTCTCTTTTAATGGTCGATTTTCTAATTTTATACAGTGAGTTCTCTTTTAAATGGTCGATTTATATTTTATACAGTGAGTTCTCTTTTAATGGTCGATTTATGTTATATGGGGAGCCTTCTATCACTGGCGGTTTTACTTTGGTCGTTGGTCTTTAATTTGGGGCGTTTGGCACCGTCCCTGGGCGTTTTGGGTTTTGTGTATGGGCATTCTGCCACTACGTTGGGGCGTAGGTGTACACTATTATAATGGGCGTCTTAACTTGCACCGTGAGCATATCTATTCGCTCTGTATGTTGTGGTATGGGGCGTACTGGGCAACCGTATCGGGCGTGTTGCAACAGTCATTTGGGCGTTTTTGTTGCCACTGTAAATCGGACGTTTCGGCACCTGTGTTTGAGTGTTTGCATTGTTTGGGTGTGTTCATCTCTCACAGGGAGCAATTCTTTCCTGGTATTTGTTTATTGTTGAATTGGGGCGTTGATCAGTTGCCCTTTTTTTTCCTAATTCGTCTGCGTGGATCGTGCGTCCCTTCAGCCTGTGGCAGTGCCGGTTCCCTCCCGTTTTTCTGGTGCGTCTCCCTTCCATTCACTGAAACACTGCCCTTTTTGCCACCTGCTGTTACTCCATCGTTATGTATTACGCTTTTTTTTAAATGCTAATTTAAAAAATGGAAAACGCAGCCACATTATATAATAAGCGAATGGCATAATGCGTTAAGCCTTACTGCCACCCAATTATGATATATGTTGCTTTTCTATATGTCGATTCTGATTCAGTTATCTTAATTTGTCGCTTATACAGATATTTTTCCATTCCCATATCGCCCTCTTCAGGATTGCCCTTCTTTTTAATTTTGTTGTTTTATATATTGATTTTAAATTCTGATGCTATCTGTATGAAGCCTTTTAATGTGGTCAGGTCGGATAATGGAATTGTCAATGGTTGACTTTATCTAGGATCCTTTAAATTGGTATTTAAACTTTGTCAAATAAATTGGGGTAGTGTTATATATTTTCACCTTAGTTATATTGTGATTTTAAATTGAGATCGTCATGTTACCTGGAACAGGATGACTTGTACCGATGATGTTTTTTTACATTATCCTCGATTATTGTTACTTCCGACATCGAACGTTCTTATAAGCATTATTTAAATAGGGTGTTTTTAAAAGGAGTCATTTTTATTTATCGTTCTTTTAAAATTTTGTCAAATTTATATTAAGGTTATTTAAGTATTGTCTCCTTCTAAATTGATACCTAAATGAGACCTTTGAATATTGTTATGGCCTTATATATGGAAGATCCCACTCATGATGTCATTTTAAACTTTATGAAAGATTATTTAAATGAAAATGGTTTAAACATGATGTCTTTTAAAACATAATGATTTGGATATTATTAAATTTGATGTCAAGTTTATATTATGGATAGTTGTCACTGTCCCTTTAAATGTTATTGTATTACAAGATTGCCCCTTTTTAAAATTTTGAGGTGTAATGCATTTCAAATTAAGATTCCTATAATCATAAAATCATGATGCTATGTCCATATAGGATGCCTCTCTAATAATTTGCTATCTTTAATCATGGATATTTAAGTATGGATAGTGCCACATCCACTATGCCCCTTTTAACCTTGCCATTTAATTTTAGTTAATTTAGGTGGCCAATTTAACTTAGGTTGTATGTTGTTTCCCCAAATGATTTTACCTAAGTATGATCTCATTTTTAGTGCATTACTATTGGACCTTAGTGAACGATTTTATCTTGTAAGGTCCTTATGATCGTAGTGGTGGCAGCGATATTGACACAATGATAGACAGATAATGTTCCATGACAATGATATTGTAATTATTACTTATTGATTAATAACACGTATGGGGCGATAACCTGGAATTACGTACCTTAAAATTTCCCCAGTTAGTATTTTTGGGTGGTTGTTCTTGTAAACAATGTTGAATTTGGGTTCAGTTGTCGGAGTCCTCTTGTCACGCGCTTTCCGCAAGGAGCGCAATCGTTTTTCTTATGTATGTTGTACTTGACTGTGGGCAGTTGGTTGCTTGGTCTGTCGTGTCGGGGGGGGATGTAGACACCTCCATGTTCCTCAGAACAGTCGCCAGCCCTGAGAACTTAAATGGTTAAAATCGATGGGAACCTGGGCTTGAGCGTTGATTATGTGTCTTGGAGGTCCTAACCTTGCAGGGTAGGACGGGCGGGTGGTCAGTTTTACTTTTGTCATTAAATGTTGCATTGTGCACCTTATGCCTATGGTCGTACATTGGCTACAATTCTTCGTTGTGTGCCCTTAGTCTTATTGTGATGAACATCGTGGTTGCGTCTGTCAGTTGTCCAGGGCGTTGCACAGTTATGTGTGTTGTTACTTCTACACGCGCGCACACACCTTAGACACACCAAAAAAAAAATTCACCGGTTACTAGAATGGTTGTCATAACGACGGAGTTCGTTACAAGGAGCGATTTTAGGAATTCTTTTGGATGGGTGAGGGAAATAGTAGTAATTAAATAATTAATGAAATTAATTTCTGGTGCAAATAGGGGGATGGGTGACATGTGTACGGGGAGGTTTTTTTGAATTAAATTAATGAAAAATAAATTAAATGGCAATTTGGGAAAGAAATCATTTACAAAGTCTATAAAAAGGATGGAGGAGGAGGAGTATGGATCTGATATTTTATGTGTAATGTTACGCTGTAGAATTTTTGTCTTCACTAACTTATCTTGTGGGAGTTGGGATACCCAGCTCGGGTAACAAGTGGTATCGCAACCTTGAGAGGTGATTTGGGTGCTAGTTGTTCTTAGGTTTAGTGTGTGTGGACCCTTTGTGGCTCAGGGGGCTCAGGGGGGAGAAGATTACCCCTAGCGTTGGCTGGGAGGTACCGATGAAGTTACATTGGTCGAAAAGTGGGAGTTGGACGGAGCACGCGTGGGACAACGACTCGAAGCTGTCACCTTGGGCTACAATATGCATGTGTTTATTTTGAATGGTAGATTAATATTTTTCTAGCACTTTCATTTATGTACTTCTATTGTGTAAAGAAAAGTGTTTCACTTAGCATTTTTAATCAAGAAATTAAAGTCGTCATAGCTTTACGGTCGTTGCTTGAATTGATTTCCTTGGCAATTCAATCCCTGATTGCTATGACTATTTTGTTTGTTTGATTGATTATTATGAAGGGATTATTCTTATCTTTTGTATTTATCCCTATATCATCAGTCCATGATTGAATAGTCAGCTAGGAGTCGAATCGATGGTCGTCACTTTGGTGTTAATAAACCTATAGATTCTAATGCCCTACTTTTCTGTGCGTGGATGATGAGCGAAGGAAAAAAATTCCCAGCCATCTACCCTTACTATCTCTGCGTTGATTGATTCATGGCCGAACGATTGGTCTTATGCTTTCTTGTGATTGATCTCTTCTGCATTTTGATTGGTAAAAATTTGTGTTTTGATTGAAGAATCACAGCGCCTTGATCGGTAAATCTCAACATTTTAATATGTTAATTTCTGTGCTTTTTTATGTTGTGTATGCGATTGAATATTTGTTGACAGCGTTTAAATTATATTTTTACTGCGATTATAGATGTTGTTTGGACTGCAATTTTGTGTTTGTTTTCACTGCCTTCGATGCCCCTTGTGTTGCATGTTGATGGCCCTTTTTGTCTCCACCATTTCATACTTCCTTGCACAGCGAACTCATTATTCTATTGCACAGCGAATTCATGCTTTTATTCCACAGTGATTCCTCCTCCCTGCACAACAATTTTCGTCCTTCTTTTCACAGTGATTTCATCCTTCTTACTCAGAGATTTTTGTAACCCTTATACTGCATTTTTACTGATCAAATGTTACCTTATTAACTGCAAGATACCCTTTATTTTCCTACCTTCATCCATCTCTTCACTCACCAATGAACCTTTTTGTTTTTATGAACCTCGAATGCCAGTGATTTCGTTATTTGTTCACCTACATTTTTAACATTAATTAGACAACGAAATTATTATTAGCAATGGACAACGATTGATAGCATTTTCAATCATAGGTGACAGCGTTTATATACGCCTGCATTTTTATGGAATGGAATGGCTTCTTTTTAATGTAATTGAAATGAATGTCTACACTTTTATAGACAACCCATGTTTTATTAGACAACCTAGAATTATATGTCTACATTTTCATGGAATGGAATAGACAAACTGCATTTGAGTTGTTATATGACAGTGTTATTACATTGGTATTTAATTTACATCAGAGTTATCATATACATGCCATCTATATCATGCTTAATAGATGGCAGTAGCATTTACACAACATTTAATTGGTTGTTGTACTGTTGCTAATTTATCGATGGTTGATAGTAAATGATTTGGCTTTTCGCCCAGTAAACCACATTCTTATCCTTATTTCTTTTTACACCTCAACAAGATTGATAATGATACAACAACCCCACTTTTATTAAAACCTGCATTATCCTTTAACTGGTTTTACCTTCACCTTGATTTAAAAGCGCCTGAATGTACCTCATCAACATAGCGCTCATGATGCAATTGGGGTTTCTGAGTCCTTCGTATGTAATATTCAAGTCTGGATTATTTTGGTAGAAATTTTGTAACAAATTAAATGTACAGGGAATTTGGAGGTGAAAGTTTAAAACAAAAAAATAAATTAAATGGTTTATTTTTTTTAGTTTTTAGAAATTCCCTCTCAATATTAAAAAAACTATATGCAACTGCCTACTTTTTACATACTTAATTAACTACAAAAGGGGTGTAGATTTCACTAAATTACATATCAAATTGCCCATAATGGAATTTATGAGATTACATAATTAATTAACTATATACAACATGTATATGTCCTTCACTCGGTGTTGAAGGTCTTGGTTACTTTTATTAAGGGTTGTTTTATTTACATGTATGTTTGCATTTCAAGGGTTGTGTTGATTGATAATTTGTTTTCATTTTAAAGGTTGTTTCATATGGGTAAACAGATTTATGTAGATGGATTGAAGTCCTAAGTGTAGCACCTTGGATAGGATGTCGTGTATTCAGTTAAAGGTCAATTTATTTTTACTTTGTTTGAGGGAAGCAGTTTGCATGGAACGCAATAACTGGATTCTCGAGGGATTACCTCATCGATGGATAATCGCGTAATTTAATTGATGTACATTTGCAAAAGAATTGTTGCACCAAGGATTTATTGTGATGTTCGATTGCTTTAGTCATCTGATTTCCCTTACGGTGGGTTGACTTGTTGATTGGGTGTATGGGGCATAGTCTTTTGTATGTTGACAATCATTTTGGTCTCCTAGTGTGTTGGATCCTTCTTGGGTTGTTTGTCTAGATATGTATGTTGCACCATCATTACTGTCATGCCTATCAACTTGTGACGACATGATTCTGAATGAGGGGATCATTGTGCACCCTGATAGATAGAGGCGATGATAACCTAGTCGGAGTCTGTGTTTCCCGAGGAGGGTGTTGTTCATTGTAATTGTTGTTGGTATTGGGTTGTAACGCCTTAAGGAATTAGGGTTGCACGACGTAGAGGTTTCTGGTACCTGGTCATTGTGGCATCTGTGTCAGGTTGTTGATGTTGTCCCTTAGCTTGTAGGAGTTGTCTTGCGTTTGTCGGGAAGGTAGTCATTTTTATCTGTCTTCGATTTCGCATGTTTCACCTAGTTGCTTGATGCGCTAATGTGTTGATTCGTTGTTGTATGTGGCCTGATCTATGTGCATTGCGTTCACCGTCAAGTTGTGTTGTTTAATTATTTTCATTGTTGTCGTCTTTCTTCACACACAGAAAAAAAAAACTTGCACTTTCTCGCATCACTTGTCGTTGTAACGATGGGGTCGTTACATATGGTATCAGAGTGGGTTTCAACCCACGAATTGGGATCACTACATCTTTCGTTGATGTGATATTTGATTATAGTGTTGCTAATTAATTTGAATTGTATTTGTGTAGGTAATCATGGTTAGAGAATTTCATGGAGGCAGATGGCGGGGTGCTAGGAGAGGAGGCATGACGCCTTTAGTAGCATCCATGCCTGAGGGATATAACCCACAGGGAGACAAACAGGTTGTCGAGCAGGAAAAGATAGTGGTGGGTGATGTAGTTGGGCTGATGAGGTCTTTTCAATGTATTTCTGAGGCACTGATTAGTTGTTTGGATAGAGATGAGGCCATGGCATCGACACCCCCTAAGGGTGCACCTCACGCTTCGGTCAATACTGGTAGCATACACCACGAACTCGAGAAGGTCAAATTTCTCGAGTTCTTTGGTGCCCCAAATAGCGCAACCACCGAGGCATGGTTGGAGAATATGGCGATGTCCTTTGCACTTCGTGACTATACCTCCAACATGAAGTTCTGCATGGCAGTATTTCAACTAAAAGGGAGCGCTCTTCTATGGTGGAAGACGCTCCTGCCACAATTGAACATGGTCATCGAAGACGTGTCATGGGAACTATTCAAGGAACGGTTTCGAGAGAGGTACCTATAAGAGGAATTCATTGAGTGTCATCTCAACGAGTTCAACTCCTTGCGATAGGGTGGTTGTACGGTGCCCGAGTACGAGGTACATTTTATGGAGTTTCTTCGGTATGCTTCACACCTTAATATCAAGAAGCTTAAGGTCAATAGGTTATTTTTTGGCCTTAATGTCACCATTCATGCAAAGGTTAGGATTCTAATGTTGCAAACCTTGGATGATGTCATTCAGAAGGCCCTCATAGCGGAGGAGGAGCTTATCAAAAAGGGTCAGAGTAGGACTCCTACGAGCCCAGCAGGGCAGGTGTCATCTGGTGCATAGCAGCATCAGACACTGGCTAGACATACGCCAGGATATAGTGGTTTCCAGAGAGTATCCACTTTCACTACACCTCAGCAACCGACGCCACAGCAAAGGACTCATTTCTAAGGACCACAGCATCAAAAACAACGTCAACCACAACAGCAGTAGATTAGGTCTATTCAACAGAACAAACCAGGATTCCAGGCCAGTGGGTTGTCATCTTCTACTTCGGGTACCAGGAGTACTGGACTGAAGAAGGGGTGTTGGACATGTGGGGAGCCACACTACTAGTGTGACTGCCCAATGGAGAGGACTAGAGCATCTGGATCAGGGGTTATTTTAAGAACCCCCCCTAAATTTATATGTATAATAAATGGGTGAATCCCCATGATACATAGGAAAAATTGAAGGTTATTTTATCAATAATATAAAATGTATATATAATTTTTTGGTGAATATTTTAGTCAAATATATAATCTTGTAAAATATTGGCGAATATTTCACTGAATTATAAAATCCTATAAAATATTGGTGAATCTTTTACTAAATTATAAAACCTTGTAAAGTTTAGGGGATCCTCCAACAACCTCACCTAAAGCCTCCATTTCCTAACCTGATTGACAGACCATCCCTTGCATTGACATACCTTGCCTTAAAATGACATGCCTTGCATTGACATGCCTTGCCTTGACATACCATGCCTTTCTTTTCCTTGACATGCCATGCCTTTCCTTGACAAGCCATGCCTTGCCTTGACATGTCTTGCCTTGCCTTGACAAGTCATGCATTACCTTGAGAGTAGCTTCGAAGAATCCATAAGTATATGGTTGGGGTATGCATGCACATTCAAAGGAGAGTGATAGCCAAAAAGAGATAAGTTATGTGATTGATGTCTATTGATAATGTTGTGAGTGTTAGCGCTCAAAAGCACACCATCAAAATTTTAGATGATATAAATCAGATTATTATGAACCTTAAGTCATCTTATCTTGCAGTTGCGGATGTTTGGGCACATATGGACATTCAATAAGGATGAAAAAGTGACAATGTTGTGTTTGGTACCAAGTCTGGCGTAGTCTTGTAAGCATATTAATTGTGTTTTTGGTCATAACTAGTCAAGTATTCAATGCTTAGTTGTAAGGGCGAGGCATCAAATGTTGATAAATATCAATGACTAATTAGAAGAGCCTTTAACAAGCTAGGGAAGAAGTCTAATTCTGAAAGATAGAAATTCTCTTGGCCAATTCAAATGCAGTTTTCATGCTCCAGACATGCCATTCATTCGAGAGATCAATGTGAAAAGCTTGTTGGGAGATTTATGAAGGAACTAAACTATGGAGGATAGGAATAAAAAATAAAAAGGGAATCTAAGGCTCAAGCAATTAGTTTAGATGATGGTTTGGTAAGTACTAAAAGTAACCACACCTCATCTGAAAAATGATGTCTAGGGAAGGTTTCTCCGACTCTTCTTTAGCTTCTAAGACTTCCAGAAATAAATCAAGCATGAAAGAAAGGCAAAAATTGAGTATACAGCTAAGTTTTCAGCGCAAAACAGGAAAATTACACTATGTGCGCTAAAAATTGGTTGTAGAATGCCATTTCACAGGAATTGGCCAAATAAGGTTCAAAGTTCTATCAAATCAAGAGGATTTCTCGAATAGGCCCAAGACTAGAAAATAGTCAAAGTGGCACACATGTCTTTTCTTTTGTAGAAACAGTGCCTTAAAAATAGGAGATTGGTTATTACATGTGTCAAATCTTTGGGTACCAGTGTAGGAAATTTTTGTGGAATAATTAACCCTCAGACCTAGGCCAAAGATGAAGGAATAAACAGAAATTGGGATAATATATATGAACCATTCCCAACCCCTATATATTTTTGAGGAAGAATTTTCCATCTTTTCTAGAATTTAAGAACATCAACAAGCAAGAATCTGGGAAGAATAACAAGAAAAAAAAAAGACGAAACAATAGTTTTCTCCATTTCGGGGTTGGCAGGGTTGCAGAGTTTCCATAATATTCTATCATGTATGAGGCTATGGGATTGACATATAATCATGCAAATTATATAAAGCTCCAAATCAGAGTTCAAAGCACCGAAAAGAGCACTTTGTACTCAATTTCTTCAATTGTGATGCTGCTCTTTTCACTAGAGAATTAAAATATCCCTCAATATAAGTTTATCTCATATTTGAATTTCCAAAAACAGAGCCAAGACGAACCTCATAAATGCTAGTCAATAATGGATGAATGAACTGTGTAAAGAATGTATCAAGAAAATGTATTAAATCCTTTAAATATACCATTAGCATGAAGATTAACCTATGCAACCTTTGGACAATAATTAACCTTGAAATACAATGATAAACCCACTTCTCTGTAGTCTTTATGGATTTTTCTCAACCGACTTCTCTAGCTCCTCTTCAGTAAGTGCATGAACCCACTTCTTTGGCTAACTTGTGGTAGGGTTTACATGACCTGCTTATCTTCTCATGAGGACACTGTTAAAGAACAGAGTCTTGACTACTTGTTCACTACTTTTTCTAAAATTTACTTATGTCTGTTATAGCCATTCTTTATTCTGCCGATACATCTATGATTTTTTTTCCTCTTGCTTTATAATTGCTCAGTTATAGACCATGCATCCATTTTTAGTATAAAAGTTACTTCTTCCCACATAGTTCTTGATTTTACTTTTCCTATGATTAAAGCATTGCAGTTGAAATTGAAGTGGTTATTAGCCTGTCAGAGCTGATCTTATGCATAATTTTGTGGATTTTTTTCTGCAGTCTTTAGGGATTCTTCTCAACCCACTTATTTGTCTCCTCTTCAGCATGTGCATGCTTCAAGTTTGAAAGGTTTGTAATATGTAAATCACTCACTATGTTAGAGACCAAGTATTTTGCATCAACTTAGTTTTACTGAAGTCTACGTTTTACAGGTATAGAGAATGCTCCAAGTTCATGTACGGGGGAATCATCAGAACCTCATTACAGTGATCAAAATCATGAATTGAATGATTTGGATGTATGAAAAATATGATGTATAATGAACTTTACTTTTGTTGTGATAGTATATGCGAGAGAGATTTAAAATTTTCCCGGGAGAGATACATGTCCTCTGCAACTATTCAAATTAGCTGCTTCTGTATATTTTTATTTTATAGTCATGTTGTCCATGCCATCTTTGAATAAGTGTCCTGGCATTGGTAATCCAGAGGTCACTCTAGATTTCAAGGCTTCCTAGATGAATGTCAATGTTCAATGTCTTATTATATACACTGGAAAGAATTGTTGGCAATGGACCCTTTGATATTTTTATGTACTAGTAGTTTGTAGCTAAGTCATTTTTGGGGGGTTTTAAGCTGGGAATGTATAGATAATGGTCTTATGTTTCACTATTACTCAATTTTTGCAATTTCAGATTGGGAGAGGCTGCAAACTTGCTAAATGATTAATGACCTAAGTCAATGGGAAACTAACTTGAAACCTAAATCAATTTTAAGGAAGGATATGCATATTCCTTGTTATGATTAATTATTTGTAGACACAAAGAGTTCATGATTCATCTGACCATTTAGCTTCAAAATTTTATTTGAAAGACCGGAAGAGATCTGATTCATGATTAATAATAATGAACTATTGATATGTTCTAGGAATCTTCTTCTCTCATTAATGTTGTGGTTTTATTGATGATGGTAATGCAGAATGTCTCAATTCAGATCAAATTTTACAAATCTTATGAGAGTATTTATTGATTTGAATTTAATAGGTTCAATTATATGCAAAACTTAATATGATTTTTCATTGCTTGGCTGAATTTAACACATCTTTTGGTATTTAACAGCAGGTGATGAGGATCCTATTAGCCATCTAAGAAGGCTTTGAAAACTAGTTTCTCTTAAATTCTAATTACATGTTCAATTGACCCTTGATCCATACAAATGAGCAGCCTCTCAATAAACTTATGTTTTTCTTTTTTTGTTGTTTCCCCTGATAAGTGCCCTTGATGTGGGGGAATATGTTCCCAATGGAAGGAATTCACCAATATGTTAACATTCTTGTATATTCTTTGATGGTAAGAATCTAGCTTTTAGATGGCACATATTATGATATTTATTCAATTTTGTTATTGTTGACATCAAATTGTTACCTATTTGGCATTTTCCAGATATGGGACTAGATCCTGTATGAGTTACTCCAATCATAATATCAAAGGCTCAAGGAGGATGTCAAGAAACCCATTTGAATTCACAATGTTCACAAGGATATTTGTTACAATTTCTTTGTAAAAATGCAATGTTTAAAATAGGAATGCTTCTATTTACAAATCATTAGATGTAATTTTTAGTATGTATATGATACACATAATTGAAGCTTTTCTCTAAGTTAGAATGGATGCAAAATTAAAGTAATTACACCTCACTTCAAACAGAAAAATATTTACATACAAGTTATCAAAATGGATATCTATATAGAGAAATCACATTAATAGCCTTTCTTTGGTTTTATTTCTTGTAATTAAATATATATATATATATATATATATATATATATATATATTAATATGGATTTCATATGTGCAAACAAACACTTATCTAGGCCAATAGCTAATTTCTTGCTTGGCCTATTTCAAGATAGTGCATGCCACAAGTAAGTTGATTATCATTCAATGGGATTGAAAGCACTAAAACAAGCTATCTGTATAGAAAAATCACATTAGTAGCCTTTCATTGGTTTGATTTATTATAATATGGGTTTCATATGTGCCAACACTTATCTAGGCCAATAGCTAATTTCTTATTTGGCCTATTTCAAGAGAGTGCATGCCACAAGTAAGAAGATTATCATTGAAAGCACTGGAGCAAGCTATCCATGTTCACTGGAAATCTTTGGAATCTCATTTACTGTGTCACATGCCATCCCTATTATGACTACCAATAAGTGGATTGGACCTAGCCCCTGAGGTGATATATTGATGTCCTCTAGAGTCATTAAGTAGTGAAAGCTTCAGATCCAAGTCAATTTTCATTTCACAAACTTCGTAAGAGAGGAGTAGATGCCTATAGAATATGGAAAAAGGCTTATGGCTACTAGAGTAAATGGAAAATGAGTTGTATGTGTGAAAGTAGAAGCTATAGAGTTTAAGACTGGTCAGCTTTGCTTTACCTTATCTTTAGAAACTTGTATTAAGGTAGGCACAAAAACTCTTGCTTGCAATTCTGATTTTGTAAAGGAACATTAAATCATATCATGCAATGTCTCATCTAACTTGTATTATCGTGGTTAGGGCCATGTGAGTATGATGAGTATGATTATGCCATGTGTACCAGTAAGCTAGCAGCTATAAAATTAATAATGGTCGGATTTGCTTTAAATCATGTTTAGAAACTTGTTTAAAGGTAGGAAGAAAAACTCTTGCTTGCAATTTTGATTATGTAAAGGAACATTAAATCATATTATGGAATGTTTCATCCAACTTGTATTCTGTGTAAACATGGAAATGATTTGACATTGCCAATTTCTTATGGTTAGGGCCACATGAGTATGGTGAGAATGAATATGCCATGTGAAATTGGGGTGCCAAGTTACATGCCTTAGAGTATGTTAGTTATGCTTGAGATAATTGTGACACTTTCAAATCTAACATTTGATGAAGTGTGCTGCTAGGCATCCATAATGAACAAAAAATAAATCTAGTGTAAAAGACTATAAATTATCATCTCTGCCCATGATCATAAAGTCTACCAGATTGTCACCTAAGAATACATCAAGGCCACAAATCCATGCAATTTGTAACGTTGGCCACATGGCACATAAAAATAGAAATCATACTTATTTTCCATAGAGTCACAGAAGGCAAAAAGGTAGACATAACAATAATCATAAGTTGAGTAATTGTGGAAATAAGGTCAGTATTAGGTAAGTCATCATTGTCCTTAGGAGTAGCCCCCCAATCATATTTAGATGAATTAGGGTTAGGAATTGTGGGTCACCAACTATCATAAGCCTAATCTTCTTCCATTGGTTTCTCATTAGGCCAATTGTTGCAGTTTTGTTGCCTCTTCTGAACAACACATCTCATTTTATGTCTAGATATTCCCTTAGAGCATTGAGATTGCATGGAGTTACTTGAAGGTGTAAGAGATGCATTTGGAGGCTTCGTACTCATATTTTAGGGACCCCCACCCTAATATTTCAACAATTTTCACAAGTGCACTACATCCATCTGTTTATGATCCTTTAGAAAATTCTTCAGATGACATAGACAAAGAATAGAAGAAAGATAAAAAAAAAAAATCACGATCCTTAACAAGAGCATTCCAAAATTGGAGGGAGAATCAAGAGAGAACAATATGGCATTAGATGATCTAATGAGACAAAAGACTTCATCTATAAAATTCTCGATATAGAAAAAAAGCATACCAAAAAATGAAACTGAGCAGATATAAAAAGAATGATATTCTTTAGTACTCTGAGGCATAGCTTTTCTCAGTATTTTCTACCCACAAACATAGTTGGGGAATCTTGTAAATTTGCAGCTTATATTATAAATTTTGTTTCTGTTATAAAAATTAATGATAACAACAACATGAGAAAGTTCATCTGGCATATTGTGTCGTATATCTTTCAAGACAAGCTCTGCAATTTAATCCAAAACAAAATCAACAAGGAACAGTGTTCAAATTTTAAAAAAGAATATCAATAGAGGAAGAAGTCAAAGTTAACTATTTAAAAATAAAAATATGAAATGTAGAACAGACAAACAAAAATATACCAATATACAATGATACAATCCCATATCTATTAAACAAAAACCAACTTGACATATTTGGAAAGTCAAAATGATGCATGGCGAGAAGCCTTACTGAATCAGGAGTGTTGCACTATTGACCCAGAGTATCTCCTCCACTGCTCAACTGTACTCCTAGAGTCATGTGTATCAATGCAGGGTTGCCTAGTCCCTCTAGCAAAGATGTTGGATTAATGGATATGAACCCAATTACAAAATCAGGATGGTCAGAGGCAATCTTTAATGCAACATATGTATATTCACCCTTGGAAAGAGTTACAACAGATCTCATTTATGCAAGTAGCAATAGACCCCTTCCATGTGGTAAGCCTTGGACAATGTCAACACTCAAGTCAATTCTAAAATACTAATGCCTTAACCATCTAAAAACACGATGCTTAAAACATGTGAAATAGAAATCAAAAACTATACCTTCAGTTTCAACCCTTCCATTATACCAGGACCTGGAATGACATGTGCATTTACAACATCTGCCCACTCTACAATTTTGAAAATTCCTTTGCACAGATTGAAACCATTTTTATGGTTTCCCAGTGTAATAGAGAATAGTCCACTACCAGTCAACTCTCCAAGAAAACCTAACCACCTTTCGGTATGACCCATGAAAGAAACATGTCAATTAGAATGTGTGTCAACACGGCTATTACTTACCCTTCATATTGCATGGTCATTGTATTTCCAATGTCAGCAAACTTCCTATCTTCAAAAAGTAAGAAATCATGCTTGTCTGCAATCTTCATTTATAAAAAATTTAGTTAGATAAAGTGCCAAAATACAAATACCCATTTGGATATCAGTTTTCTTTACAAAATCATTTATTTTTTGTGAATTTCTAAGAAAAAGATCTATTATATATTGGTATCACTATCCCTTATTTATTATGTCACCAGATTTCATTTAAAACACTCTTGTAACAGAATATCTTTTAATAGTTTTTTAGTTTGCCCATTAGTATATGGTCTAGTGGTTGAGACAAGGAATCACCATGTTGATGACCAAGTCTCAAAAAACCTAGTGGGAATTGAGACATGAAACAATGTATGAAAAAAAAACCCTACAACACGAAGAACAACAGTCAAACCTTAGACAGACTGATGACAAACACTAGTGAAATCAAAGAAGGAACACCCAGAAGACAAACACGCAACACCAATGAAATCATATAAAGTGTTGTAATTATGGTGTAATCTTCACATACATAATACGGTCATGGCCTCACTTTGTAATCATTTTAGTGTGTTTCGAGGGTTGGGCTCAACACTCATGTATTATATTCCTAACCAGTTAAGACCCATCTTGTCATTATGTGAGGCCATAACTCCTCTTGGAAAGGACACCATACCTCTTGGGTTGAGTATAAATACAGACTCAAGACTTGTTTGTAACATCAACATGAGATATTTCTCTCTTATACAAGTGACTTATTCTTTTATCCTATGGGCATCACCAAGTTTTTGTGAACCAGGGTTTTTGATTATCTTTTTTACAATTGATCTGAATATTATGGCTAAAGTCATTTCCCTACGGATTGTGGATCTAGGGTTTTTGTATTTTTCTCTTTGTTTAGGGTTTCCTAAGAGGGATCACTTCAAGCATTTGATTCGGAGAATTTGTTGGCATGGAATTTTTCAGTTCACCCTTTCTTGGAACTTGTCCACAAGGCTGGCTTCAAGATTGGAAAGTCCACAAAAAAATTCCAAGTGTGAATGAAAGTGCATGCTTGTGATATGACCCAATTCCTATGAGCATCTACTCCTCAATTAAATTATATTAATCGTTTGGCATTTGCATGCATATAATATAATCCTCAAACCCCAATGACATAATACATTAATTATGTGATAATGTGCACAACAAATGATTCTCTGGCACCAACAACCAAAAATTTGTGGGAGCCTTGTGCATATAGCATAGACCCCAACAACAATAGCAATATAGATCAGAAACCACCATAATGAAACTTATTCATCTAGGCTTGCTAAAGAAGGAAGTTGATTAATGAATAATATAAGTAATGCCTCATTTTTGTGTTATGAAAGGCTCGTTGTTCATTTTGGTTCTTAGCATATTTCACCTATTTTCAAGGAGCCCTTGCCCATTCAAATTGCCAAGAAAGATAAAGGAAAAGGCAAGGCTAAGAATATTTATATGGAGGAAAGAGAAGAATAGTTTGATGAACCTGCAGGACATCACAGTTGTCTAAGGATGTTCTCCCATAATGATATTGATTTCAATGAACATTCAATTGAGCTAGAAGAGGCAGACAGACTTGAACCATTGTGAAGATCAACCTTTGAACTCTGGAGTTTTTATTGTTATCCATAAAGCTCACTATTTGGGGTAAATATGCATATATGGATAAACCAAAACTGTAGGGGATTTCTACTCACCAAATAAGATTATTTGGATCCAATAATAATCACAGGACACTAACATAGAATACCATTTCAAGATTTAATCATTCTAATGGTTTTGATTGGAGTCATTGTAGGTCCATAGTGTCATTGATAGTAGAGCTCTGGTTAAAATTTAATTGTGAAATTTTTCTGCTCACTTTTTGACTTAAAAACCAAACCATTAGCACCCCCTTTTGATGATTTAGTACAGGAGGTCAATTACAATGCATCCATCATAATCATCTACATTGTCATGTATATGCATGTTGTTATAAAGTTGTCTAGATTGTGCTCTCAATTTATCATCAACTTCAAAATATTCACTCTACTCTACTATGAGATGAATCATGACCAATACTATTACTTCTTAAATAAAATAAACAAAACAAAAATATGAAATTGAATGCATAAAGCTAGCAAGTCCGAAAAAGGCATCAGTGCAAACCTAATTTCAATAAATCCAAAAGGAGTGAAATAACACATCCACTACAACAAGATATAATGTGGCAATTGTCTATGGTAAACAGTAGTTATAGTACACCATTTTGTCACATTGAAGTGAATTCATGCCTAATGTTAAGTGGATTGTTGTGCTTGAAATCATAGCCTGTAAACACAACCTAATCAAGAAATTATAGCATTTATCCTCAGGAATCATCAATCCTAATTTTATGTGGGTGCATGCAAACCTAATTTGGATAAATCCAATAAGGACCAAAATAACACCATCGACTGCAACAAGATATATATGGCAACTATCTACAGTAAATGGCAGTTGGTACATGGTTTCATGATTCATCACAATGAAGTGAGTTTCAATCAAATTTTTGGTGGATTGTTGAGATAGAAGCCATAACATGTAACTAATCAAGAAAACAATAGTATATCATCCTCAAGAATCATTGCATTACACTAACAATATAGAAATGGTTATGCACTTGGAACTTGTCAAGGTTGGCTTCAAGATTGGAAAGTCCACAACAAAATTCCAATTGTGAATGCAAGTGCATGCTTGTGATATGACCCAATGCCTATGAGAATATACTCCTAAATTCAATTATATTAACCATTTTCATGCATGTAATATAATCCTCAAACCCCAATTATAGAATACATTAATTATGTGATAATGTGCACAACAAATGATTCTCTGGCACCAACAACCAAAATTGTTTGGGAGCCTTGTGCATATAGCACAGACCCCAACAACAATAGCAGTCTAGATCAGAAACCACCAAAATGAAACTTCTTCATCTAGGCATGCTAATGAAGGAAGTTTATTAATGAATAATGTAAGTAATGCCTCATTTTTTTGTTATGACAGGCTCGTTGTTCATTTTGGTTCTTGGCATATTGAATAGTAATTTTGACATGTTAGCATATGATATCACAGTGACAGTATGTTCTATTTTGATGTCATTGATGGGAAGTGTTTTGATTAATTTTCCAAAGGTGAAAGTTGATGATTGAAGCATAGGGAAGATTCTTTATTGAATATATGGAGTAATTGAAGAAAACAGAGATGCATATCACAGATTTACTCTGTTTTTAGGGTTTGTGGTAATAGAATAATAAAAGGGAGGTGAAAGTGAAAATGCAACATTGTGAGAAGGGCTTCTTTTGATATACAAGGTGTTCACTTCTCAAGTGATACATTTCATAATCCTCAACACTTGGTTTTAGCAGTGAAAGTATCACTTTATTATATCAAACCCTAATTTTGAAGATGGAGTGAAAAGGAAGGTAAAGTGAAGAAGTTTCAACTTTTGAAGGTTCTACAAGTCTTAGTATGAATTATCATTTTTACAAAAACTTTGTGCAACACTTGATTCATCTACCAAAACAATTCTCCACTCATATTTCTCAAAGATAGTCACCTACAACCTGTCTGTAACGAACTTGTTGTCAATATATTCTAATGCATTGAGCTATGGAAATTTCATCATTTACTAAATTTTTCGAGACTTAATTTTCATCAAAAGGACAATCTATAAATGGTTTTCCTTTATAAGTTTCAATACTATGGATAAAATACTCTTTTTAATTCAAATAGCCATTTGCATGTGATATCTCTCAAAGATTTCTTCCAGCCCCAACTAGGCCAAAAAGATAAGTGCTATCATTCTCTTTGGTTGCTTGTGCTCCTGGTTTAATTAGATTCCACCTTTCTCCCTTTGCATTTTTTATGGTAAGATTTAAACTTAGAAGAAAAGAATTGAGTTCAATCAAATTGCCTCAATTATAAGTTATATTAAATATAACACTGAAACCAGCCAACCAAAATGAAGCTTGAGATATGAATATCTGGATTCCTATAATTTATATGTTTGGTGGCCAAAAACAAAAAGTTGGCTTTGGAAGGAAATAAACTCCAAAACTATGAACATCCCATGGAAAAGAGAAGCGTCTAATTCCATTATTATCTTTCTTCCAGTATTTAGGTTATAATTAGAATTGGGATATTGTAATCTTGCTGAGAAATGGAAATGAATATTTATCAACAAAAGTATCCGACCAGTTTCTCCAAACAATGTAAATGAAATAATGATTGAGAATAAATCTTAATATCCAAGCTCAAATACCCCTAAATATGCATAAGAGAAAAGAAACACTAATATTTTCATTCCAACAACATGGAGTTCACTCATATATGTCATGGAAGCTTGGCAATTACTAGCAACATAAGAATGCAATTTCATCTACTTGAATGAGCCCATTCTTTATTAGCGGAATTCTTGTTAAATCGAGTATCTACCCTTTAATACTAGGACACTATCTATGTGAAGAGATAGGTCCCATCTTCATCAAATTCTAACTTCATTTCCTGTCACATACAAGAAAGAGACAATGTAATAGTTAAATATCAAATCATCAATCTTAAAATAACTTGCATCAAGAAAATGTGGCTCCAATTTTACAATGAAAAACACAAAATATAGATTATAGAACCTATTTT
>ML784575.1:263061-296367 GCA_009831015.1 Picea engelmannii | reverse complement strand
TTCACCACCAATGGAACACATATACCGAAATAAGTGTTCCCTAGGCCCTCATATATATTGGATTAGATCAAATGTTGTGGTATATCAATTTCCCAATTCTCATCTTGGTGCTCATTTTCTTCATTCTGAACAAGACCCTCTCCGGATGGACTATCATTATGAGCCTCCAAATAATTATGTTCTGTATCAAGTTCATTAGAGAAACTTGTTATATTGTTTTCTCCCCTTCTATCGCAATCTGATCGCCAAAGAGCTAGTGCTTTTTCATATGGAAAATTGGAAATGTCATACTTTGTTACATATAATCTTAAACATATATCCATATGTTTATCAAGCTTGTTCCTCATCTTTGACTTCAAAAATGATAGTGCACTAAACATTCTCTCATCCTCCACTGATCCCAAAATCATGGTTTGACACAAATCCGCTAATTTGAAATATTCAGATATGTTTTCCTGTAAGTATTGGCTAGCACCCAAAATAGTCCATAATCTTGTTATTGCACCATATTCTAGAGGATTCTCCAAAGCATGAAATTGATTCCACATTGTTTCAGCGAAGTGTGTGGCTTGTTGAAACAATTTTGATTGATCCAAAATACCTTCAACCTATTCTCCATGTATCTCAACCTTCTTGCAAAAGTGGTCCACTAAAGTATTTAATTTTGCCACAAAGTCACGTTTTAAAGTAGGTTGACATTTTAAATTGTTCCAATATTTAGGGTACACCATAGACATGGCCTCCAACAATTCATCTCAAGGGAATCGTTCTCTTATCTCTGATGACAGTGACTTTGCAATTTCTATCAAGTTGCATCTCACTAAAATGACAACATTGTCGAATAGGTCTCTTGACACAGGGCTCTCTTTGGTGGTTGGTCTTGTCTTATCAATATAATGAAAAGGAACCATATAACCACGCACTTCCATACATAGTATCCTTTTTTCATCAAACTTCAAATAATTTTCATTATTTTCTATATCAATGATCGTAGTCCAATTTGTAAACCGTGGACCTGCGAAAGACTCTAGCATCGTATACAAATTATCCAATGAAAGGCATGCAAATTTTATTGCATTTGTGTATTCTGCAATATACATTGTGCGACTTTGAGACATTTTCACGAGGACATTCATTTCATCTAGCATAGGAATAATTCCAACCAATGTTAATAATGTCTCTATGTCAATTAGTCGAAAGAGAAGATCTTGAACTTTATCTACACTGAAGCAATGTTCATACATCACCCCTACCAAGGACTGGTACTCACTAAATAATCTTTGAGTTGCTCCATTCAATGAGATCCATCTTGTATCAACATCTTTTAATAGCTTGTTTCCATTTGTAACACCGTCGGCAAATTTTTTAAACTCTGAAAATCATTTGGGACTACGATAAAAATATGCATAAGCCTCTCGTACAAGATCTTCAACTTTTGAAACCGATGGAAACTTGCTTAGTATTTTAAATGCAAGATTCATCCTATGAGACATACAATGAATACTCAACATATACGGTGAAGCTGATAGTTGTAGTCTAACACAAAGGCCATTCCTTTTTCCTTTCATTACCGATGCTCCATCCCCTCCAACACATACCAATTTTTTTGCGATCATTAAAGGATACATACCACCACTTTCCTTCAAAATATTATTAACAAGTTCATAAATATTTTCAGTTGTAGAATTCTCCTTCATTTTATGAACCCCAAGTAGATAGGAATGCCTAATATGGTCATTAACCATATAAATACTCATACAAATCCATGAAGTGTTATCAATAGTTGTAACCTCATCCAAAGACAATGACACAAACCTAGCACTTGCAATCTTCTCTTTCATATCATCCTTTTCTACTTGAGCTAGATATTTTGCCCATTCCTAAACATTCATTAAAAACCAATGAGAAGATCGAAATTTTGGCATTTGAAGAAAAGATAGATATTTCATGTAACACGGATACTCTGTCATAGGACACCCTTTAGATAAGATGTGAAATACAGTGCTTAATTGAATTGTCTTGGATAACAAATTTCTTTCCAGCGTCTTTTCGAATAGAGATGTGATGCTTCCTCCACCTGCCTCACGTTTTTTCTTACTTATTAAATATTCATTATATTCATCAGCATATTTGACATGTCAACATTCCTCGGAAGATTTTCGTATGACAATATATTTCTCCTCGCCATCTACAATTTTATTTTCATAGACCTTTCCTACATGCTTCTCAATTGTATCTAACTTCATCTGAAATGTCGTTGGCATGCCAAGTTTCCAACTACATATATTACATCTAAATTTTGGTTTCTCTTTCTCATTTTTTGGAGGTAATGGATCAATAAATGGAAATTTGAGACCCAATCTGGTTGGAAGCCTCTCCCTATGTCCCATTGGCCCTTTTGTCTTTTCTGTGAATTGGTTGTGTTCTTTTCCAATGAAATATTTTCGACATTTGTACTGCCAATTTCTGGTGAAAATGCATTTATCTCACTTTGATCACCAGAGGAACATATTTCCTTATCTATTATTTGGATATTAGATGCATTCTCACAAGAGTTGAAATCTATTTCAGTGATAGGTTGCTCAAAAGAGATCGAAGCATGAAGAGAATGTGGATCCTTGGATTGAGGTCTTTGAAATTATGATGATAGATCATTTTGTCTTGATCTTTTCTTCCCACAATCATTGTTTGACATCTCAATAAATATTCCACAATTGAAATTTCAAATTTATCTAGAAGCCAAAAGTGAAACCTACAAGAGAAATAATATAAAATTAGTAAAATTCCTACCAAGTATAGAATATTCAATTTGAATGAAGCTACTCTAATACTTTCTCCCAAATTTCTCCTCACATTGTGATATGCTTCAATACCTAGAAATGTTGCAAAGCTTAATGGATATAATGAAAAGAGGTGAAAATCCATACATTAATATGTGTAATGGATATTATACTAACTGTGATGAATAGGAGCATAGGGTGCTGACTATGAAAATATTATTTCCTAATATGAAGGTCCAATATGCTACTTAGTTGACTTCATAGAATGCAGATAGTGTCATCAAGAACCATCAAATCTCTATGTCAGTTTCAACATTACTTTTGAATATCTCATATCCTAATGATAATCGATATTAGTTGGTTCTATATCAACATTTTTAGGTTGATGAAATTTGAGTGGGAACAATTAATCATAATTTGATACTTGTATTGTGTCATTGCTAAAGCTGATGAAATTTGAGTGGGTGAAATTTCTCATAAATTGATACTAGCATTGTGGCACTACTAAAGATGATCCCAAATTGACCAGGTGAAAATGAACTTACACTTAACATTATTACAAATATTTCTAAGAGTGGTGAAGAAAACAAAATGGCCATGTCAAAGGAAGGTACTTTAGAGTCCATAACAAAGGGGTTGGAAACAACAATCAAATTATCCTTTGAGGATCAATAGTAATTTCTCATATGTTAACAAGTCTTGAAAGAAATGGCATAGAATTGGATAGATCTATCAAAGGAAGAGAAACCTTGATATGAATATATATTGAAAATTAAACAATTTTCCTCAAGCCTAAGCTTCAAGGTCAAATAACCATTCAAGTAATTATTCAATCATTTACTCAGGTTTGGAAACGATACTTACTAATGCAGTCTCAACCCAATAAAACAAGAAAAACCCGACTTAAATCAAGCCCAATTTTCCAACAATACCCTTTAGAGAGTCTTCTATCCAACTAAACAAAAGACATCCTAGTGAAATTAAATCAGGTTTGCCTAAAATATTTACAAGGTCATTTTATACCCATTTGATTCAAAAAGGATAACTGAAATCAAGTGTTTTTCAAGAAGGAATCTATTTAATAAATACTCCATTTTGGCAAGGAAGAGACATGTTTTTGTGAAAATGGCATCAAAAGAATGCATGTTGGATCAAGTAAGGGTCATTTCAACAATACACACAAAGGAAGTTTTGGTAGAGTTAAACAAACTTTCAGAGTAGTAGACGCCTATAATGACATGGGGTGTTGTGAAGAGATGCAAGGACAATTTTGCTTCTTGAGTCATAATATATGGTTACTCAAGAAGCTTAGGGATTGTGCCCAATGACTTGGAACACTCTGAGCATCCATCAACAATCAATATCATGAAGGAAAGGGTGATTGATGGATATTGTGGGAGGTCTATATTCATTGGTTAAATTCCATCTTGTAATTTGTATATTCTAGGTGCAAATAAAATTATTTAGCAGGATTTTTCATTGCAACTTCACAACTTCATGGTGATACCTTAAACGAACACATTTTTTACATCACTGGTGAGTCTTTAATGATATGGATTTCAATATTCTTATTTTATTTTATGGAAGGCAGGGGAATTTTGTGGAAAACATGATCAAGCTCATAATATTTATGGATAAATGGTTTATAGGGGGGTTTCTTTATCTATTGTTCCATTTATGAACTTTATGACTGAAACAGATTATAAGGAAACTAGATGAATATTCAACAAGTTGCAACATGTCAAATTTCAACCTAATGTAATCAGTTATACACAGTTGATTAGTACATATGCAAAAGGAAGGAGATATGATTCAACCCAAGATATTTTTTATGAAATGGTAGATGCTAGTGTGTGGCCAACACGAAAGGCTTATAAAGTCTTGTTGGATGCATATGTCAATTCTACATTAGTTGAGGGAAATAGAATCATTTTCAAATGAATGACTAGAGTTAAATTCCATGTTGATATTTTCTCATATACAACTCTATTATCCACATATGTCAATGCCTCTAATAGGGAGGGAGTGGAGAAATGTTTCATCAAAATGAAAAGAGATGGAATTGTTCCAAATGTTCTTGTATATGGTACACTAAGTAAAGGATATGAAAAGGTGAATAATATAGACCAAATGATGATGAAATATTAGGAAAAGTGACTAATGTGTATGGACTAATGTGTGGAATTCATTCATTGGTGAGAAATTCAAAGTATTGGTTTCAACACAAGAAATTTGGACCTAAATTTGGTATGTAAATACCACTAGTAATGGTAATTTAATGTTGATAATTTTGTATGCTTGCTAATTTTTTATTACATGTAGTCTGTAGAAATGAACCTGACAATATAGATTATAAGTATAGGACTATGAGGTTTTGTATTATGTACTTCAAAGCATGCTCTGCACCTTAAAATAGTATTCTCAAGGCCATTCTGGTGTTCTTAAATGTGATCATTAGCTTCAAGTGAGATCTCTTCTAAAAGGGATTTAGAGAATTCCATCTCCACACATATTCGTATGTAGGTATTGACATGCTTTTTTTCTCTTCATGAAAAAAGTGAAATTTGCTAATGCTATTCTTGATTGAACTTACTAATTTATAAATTAGAGAGGAATATTGAGAAACTAGAACCATACTAGAATCATAGAAAGTGTGTTCGAAGAAGGGTAAAGGTTGATGTCCAGAATTGACCAAAAAGATGACAATGGTGTTCGAATTACAACAAATGGAGTTATATATCTGGTTACTCATAATATATGGTTACTCGAGAAGATTAGGGATTGTGCCCAATGACTTGGAACACTTTGAGCATCCATCAAGGATTGGTGTAGAATCTGTTAATGGGTAATATGTAAATTGTTGTAAACAAGGGAACTGCTAGTTATTGATGTCCAGAATTGACCAAAATTTAAACTATAAACTGTTGTAAACAAATTTTATTGATGTCAAGAATTGACCAAAAAGATGAAAATGGTGTTCGTAAACTCCAATACCTAGTATTTGAATTACAACAAATGGAGCTATATATCTGAAAGAAAATGGTGATGCCAGAACATGTGAGGGACTACTTGAAGGGAAACCAGCTTTTGAGGTATGATGCATCTCAAAAATGTTTGAGAAATTAGTAGAATCAATTGGATCATTAAACTGTCAAGTGTATATTTCTCAAGAGTGTAATGATGAGTTGAAGTGAAGCATGTATGAAACAACCATGTCAAGGAGCACTCATGTCTATCCTTGCTTATTCTAAGGCACCCACCAATGATGAAGATGAGGCCAAGGTAGATAGTCCTCTAAGAAAAACCCATATATTATTGGGAACACATATTTTAAATGACATATCAATAAACAACTAGGACAACTAGAGGTTAATTTGGACAACTAGAGGTAGTTTTTCAAAAAGGAATCTATTTAATAAATACTCCATTTTGGCAAGGAAGAGACATATTTTTGTGACAATGGCATCGAAAGCATGCATGTTGGATCAAGTAAGGGTCATTTGAATAGTACACACAAAGGAAGTTTTGGTAGAGTTAAACAAACTTCAAGAGTAGTAGAGGCCTACAATGACATGGGGTGTTATGAAGAGATGCAAGGACAATTTTTCTTCTTGAGTCATAATATATGATTACTCGAGAAGCTTAGGGATTGTGCCCAATGACTTGGAACACTTTGAGCATCCATCAACAATCAATATCATGAAGTAAAGGGTGATTGATGGATTGGTGTAGAATTTGTCAATGGGTAATATGTAAATTGGTGTAAACAAGGGAACTACTAGTTATTGATGTCCAGAATTGACCAAAATTTAAACTATAAACTATTGTAAAGTTGTAAACAAATTTTATTGATGTCCATAATTTACCAAAAATATGACAATGGTGTTTGTAAACTCCAAGACCTAGTATTCAAATTACAACAAATGGAGCTATATATATGAAAGAAAATGGTGATGCCAGAACATGTGGGGGACTACTTGAAGGGAAACTGCATTTTGAGGTATGATGCGTCTCAAAAATGTTTGAGAAATTGGTAGAATTAATTGGATCATTGAACTGTCAAGTGTATATTTCTCAGAGTGTAATGATTATTTGAAGTGAAGAATGTATGAAACAACCATGTCGAGGACCACTCATGTCTATCCTCGATTATTCCAAGGCACCCACAAATGATGAAGATGAGGCCAAGGTAGATAGTCCTCTAAGAAAAACCCATAGATTATTGGGAACAAATATTTCAAATGACATATCAATAAACCACTAGGACAATTAGAGTTTAATTTGGACAACTAGAGGTAGCTTTTCAAGAAGGAATCTATTTAATAAATACTCTATTTTGGCAAGGAAGAGACATGTTTTTGTGACAATGGCTTCGAAAGCATGCATGTTGGATCAAGTAAGGGTCATTTGAACAGTACACACAAAGGAATTTTTGGTAGAGTTAAACAAACTTCAAGAGTAGTAGATGCCTACAATGACATGGGGTGTTGTGAAGAGATGCAAGGACAATTTTTCTTCTTGATTCATAATATATGATTACTCGAGAAGCTTAGGGATTGTGCCCAATGACTTGGAACACTTTGAGAATCCATAAACAATCAATATCATGAATTAAAGGGTGATTGATGGATTGGTGTAGAATATGTCAATGGGTAATATGTAAACTGTTGTAAACAAGGGAAGTGCTAGTTATTAATGTCCAAAATTGACCAAAATTAAAATTGTAAATTGTTGTAAAGTTGTAAACAAATTTTATTGATGTCCATAATTGACCAAAAAGATGAAAATGGTGTTCGTAAACTCCAAGACCTAGTATTCGAATTACAACAAATGGAGTTATATATCTGAAAGAAAATGGTGATGCCAGAACATGTGGGGGACTACTTGAAGGGAAACCTCCTTTTGAGGTATGATGCATCTCAAAAATGTTTGAGAAATTGGTAGAATCAATTGTGATGCAGGAGCATCGCCAACAAAAACCGAGCGGAGGACAAATGCCAACGCATTTTGGCACATGATAAATTGTTTGAAATGTTTTGAAGTTCGATACACCAAACATAAATGAAACAATTAATAAAGGGCATACTCGTAGATTGTAATCAGACCTTGAGCATCCCGCTCTCGTCTGAAGGACTAAGAGGCATTTATGCTAGTAAATGTTAGTAGGTAGCTTTGAATTCTTAGATTAGACAGTTTGGAGTGAGGAGGGAAACGGGATATAGACACCCTCACTTGTATCATTGTAAGATTAGCAGCATAATCAATCAAGAGAGCATAGAGAAGAAGAAGCAGAGAGTTATGTAGAGTAAAAACCCATGTACAGAAGTTCTGGATTAATACAAAGATCTTTAGTTCAGACTCATGGTGTTCAATTGCTTTCTGTGTTTGTACATGCTGATTGATATGTGCTTGGTTACTCTCTGTTATGCATTTGCTTTGATGCGTGAACGTATGATTTCATATCTAATGTTTGAAATCTGAAGAGAGGGAGAGTAAAGAATGAGTTTCAATTATTTCTCTGTCTGCGCAAGAGTTTTCCTGCAAGGAGTGCAGTGAAAGTGTTCGCAAGGTGTGCATTGACAGAAGTCAGAGTTCGTCTCTACAAGCTCAGGAGGGATAACTTTGTTCTCATTCTTGCAGGGGTGCAAGTTAAGCACAGGAGCCGTGCAAGGAGTGTGTAGGCTGAGTAGATTCTCAGAGGTTACAACCTGAGCGAAATTGTTGAAAAGACTACTGTCGCAGGGAGTGCGCAGAGTCTAAGAATTCAAATACTTGGAAGTATTTGAAGAACTCCCACAAGGAGTGCGTGTAGGAGTCATCTTGAAGACTCAAAGTTGTGGAGAAATCTCAAGAGGGTTAGTGCCTTGAAGAGTTGTAAGAAGGCATCGCGAAGGTGTTTTCCAGGAGGACAAGTTTTGAAAGGATATACTGTGTTCATTTCACAGAAATCGTCAAGGAGGAATTTGACGGTCGGAATTCTCTGTGGAGAATTCATGAAGTTTCGAGAATTGTCAGATCTTGCAGAGGAGAAAGGAGGTTTATGGTGAGTGTGTTTTTTTAGTTTAATCTCAGGGGAGAATAGAGCTATAGGATCTGGACCAACAAGGGCCATTGGATCACCCACATAAATCTCATTTCGGGGTTTCATGAGTTGAAGGGTCGAAACCTTTGCATCAAGACTCGCGAGGTCGCGAGGTGCGAAGTCCCAAAATAGCGAGAGAATCAGAGCCATCTGATTGGAAGGGCACGTGTCGTGAGATCACCCTTATCGGGGATTCGGACATCATAGGTCAGAAAGAGAAGTTTTCAACTTTGCGAGTGGCGAAGTTGGGAAGAAAATCAGGACCATCCATCTGAGAGTGGACAGGTGGCATGCTCGTCGACACGGAGGTCAAACCTTTGTTGACCCTTTCGTGGTTTCGTGAGTCGAAGAACCAAGAGCATAGCATCTGGATTCGCGAAGTAGCGAAGTCCAAAAACTCCAAAAAGGCGGGAAGTTCCATCGTGGGACCTGCGTAGACAACGTGTCGAAATTTCACCATTTCAGCATACCATAGGATAAGAGGTCGAGACTTTTGTCCCGAAAGTCCCGAAGTCGCAAAACCACGAAAGAATTGCAGCCATCCGTTAGGAGGAGGATAGGTGGCAGAGATCAGAGGATCTCGCGAACTCGGAGGTTCGCAGGGTGAGAACCAAAAACTTGGGTGCTCCAAGTCGCGAGTGGAAAAATCATGAGGAGTGAGGTCAGCCATAGGATCCGTGTCGCGGGAGGATCGTTGGATCAAAACCCATCGCTTATCGCACATTCGAGGTTCGGGAGTTGAGAGGAGTCACTTTTGATTGCAAAAGTCGCAAAGTGCTGAGAGCCGAGGTATGGAGGGGCACGTGACAGAACCACGAAGGTGGGCCCGGGAAAATCGACAGGTAAACACCCGTCACCTAGTGGAAGGGGTCAACACTCCGTTGACTCTCTCATATCGGGAATTTGTGAAGTAAGAGCATGAGGGTTCGACATTTGAACTCGTGAAGGTGCGAGAGGCGAGAGGTGCTAGCACCTAGCCAAGCTGGTGATCGAGCAAGGAAGGAGCTGAGAGAGGAGACCCATACCCGTATTGGCATTTTGAGTATCGTAGAATTGGAGGAGGAAAAGTCGGAGTTTCAACTCATGAACTCGTGAGTTGCAAGTTGCGACAAGCGCCCTTGGAATTGGGCCTTGGTCATAGTTTTGTGGTCGCTTGGGGAGAAAGGATCTCGCACCTAGTGCTATTCGCACAGGGGAGCTTCCCGAAGGACCTGTGGATCAATTCAAAAATAGATTCTAGCAGCGAATCCGAAAGAGCCAATCCGGCTCAAAGGATAATCCAAACGATCCTGTGAGCGGATCTCGGCCCGAGGGCCGATAGGTCTGCATCAAATTGGATCATTGAACTGTCAAGTGTATATTTCTCAAGAGTGTTCCCAGAGAAAAAGGTATGATGTGTAGTATAGTTTTGATGAAAATTACACTCTTGATGTGTAGTATAGTTTTGATCCATATCTCTTATATTATAGTTTTGATGAAAATTACACCGGATGGATGTAAAGAGAGCATTCTTAAACATGTATATAAAAGATGAATTCTATATAGAGCATACACATTGATTTGTGGAAGATAAAGGAAAATCTAGTTTGTAAGTTGAAAAACTCACTGTATCGACTAATGTGTGGAATTCATTCATTGGTGAGAAATTCAAAGTATTGGTTTCAAGTTTCAACTCAAGAAATTCAGCAAATAGAAAATCAGTAAGCACCTCTCTGAACAGGCGAGTCGTGGCTACACCAGTTGCTTGATGGAAATGTAGAGAATTAGATATGTGAGTTTTCCAGTTTGGTCGAGCCTCAGCATCGAGCCGTGAGCGAGGTCCTCCTCTCTCAAAAGGCTAACAAAATATGGTGCCTGGGTCGAACATGGGAGTAACCCAACACCCTTTTTTCCGTTCCATCAAGTTCCAAAGGGGAAATAAGCAGTAGCAGAAGAACGTCGAAGAGTAAAACCATAAAACTCTATTCCTTCAAGGCCCAAAGGGTAAATTCAAATAAGCACAAAGATGTAAACCGGGGAATGCATATATGGTCAGAGCCCATATAATTTATACCATGTGGGAGGTCCAAAATGCTCTCAGAAATCTCCATGTTATTTGGAAATCGGGAAAAGGGAATATTGTATCTACCCAGTTCCCATACCACAAAATCAAGGAAAATTAAACCATAAACCCCAATTTTACCAAATGGTAGGGTGAAGATACTATCAGAAATTTCCATACTTCTAGAAATTTGGCTAATGGAAGCTTGTCCCTCCAAATTTCAGGGGAGAAATATAACTTTTTTTTTCTCTATCCCTCTTAAAAATATGGGCTAACCCTGTACACAATTTTTCCCCTAAAATAAATTACGGTCTAATGATATAAGTTTTAAAAAATCACTCTAATACAAAAAAAATTCCCAATAAAAAATTGGAGGCCCTTTAATTTCGTCCATGAGAGAAATTTCGCCCCTAAAATCATCTATGATCTAGATCAGTCAAACCCACTACCTTGGGATTTTTGGGCAAGGCCCATCATATTCATGCTGCAGTGAATAACTACCAGGCAGAGAGCCATTCGACTGTGCTCAAGATGTCAGGTACCGTCGCTGACCAGACCCTTAGTATTTTGATAGATCTCGATACTACTGAGAGTTTCATTTTTGGTGTAGTGCTAAAAAGGATTAAGGTAAAGGCAGTCGAACATGATGAGTTTATCTTTGTAGAGATGGCTTCGGGAGCCCAACAGAAGGTTGGAGGGAAGGTTACGGGTTGTACCCTTAACCTAGGAGACTTTGTCACCAGGGCCAACCTGTACGTCATGATATTAGGATGTTATGACGTCGTGATTGGTATGGACTGGTTGGAATCACATGAGGCGATACTCAACTGTAAGATGAAATGGTTGAGCTTGGTCAATGATGAGGGATAGATATGTATGATTGTAGGACGGAACCATGGATTTTCCCTGAGGTTCATCTTTTCCTTGCAGATACAAAAGAGCATGTGCAAGGGATGTAAGCTTTATGTGATCCTTCCATTAAATGAGAAGGGAGTAGCGGAAGGTCTAGAACACCTTCCTATGGTGAGAGAGTTTGCGGATGTCTTCCCGGAGGAGTTACCTGGGATGTCGCCGGAGAGGGAATTGGAATTTACCATAGACCTAAAACTAGGGACTGAACCAATAGTGAGAATGTCTTATCATATGTCGACCCCGGCGTTATAGGAGTTGATAATGCAACTGAAGGAGTTGTTGGACCTGGGACTGGTACGTCCTAGTGTGCCACCGTGGGGTGTGTTTTTTTATTTTCATATGAAAGAAGGATGGGTGGTGGAGACTCTGCATTTACTACCATCAATTGAACAAGGCAACGATCAAGAATCAGTATACGTTGTCGAGGATTGATGATCTGTTTGATAAGATGAAGGATGTGATGGTGTTTTCAAAGATCGATTTGTGATCAGGGTGTCACCAGTTATGGATCAAGGAGGATGATGTCCCTAAGACTTCTTTTAAGATGAGGTTTGGACATTACGATTTTACTGTTTTACCTTTTGGACTGACAAACACCCCTGGGGTCTTTATGAGTTTGATGAATGGGGTGTTCCACGAATACTTGGACAAGTTCGTCCAAGTATTCATTGACGATATTTTGATTTACTCTTGGATGAAAGGAGTTTTTGACAACAACACTGATACTAAAGGTCCCTGACATGGATGCGGAGTTCTTGGTATGCACCGACGCATCCAAGGAAGGCTTAGGTGGAGTCTTGATGCAAGATGGTCGAGTGATCGCTTACATCTCGAGGAAGTTGAGAAGGCATGAAGATAATTATGTGACACACGATTTGGAGTTGTTAGCCATTGTTTATGCCTTGGTATTTTGGAGACACTATCTTATTGGACAAAAATTTGAACTAAAAATGGACCACTGTGGACTACAACACATCTTTACACAAAGCAACCTAAATGTACGACAATGACGTTGGTCGGAGTTTCTTAGCGAATACGATTTAGAGATTACTTACATAAAAGGAATAGTGAATCGAGTGGCAGATGCATTGAGTCGGAGACCACACATATTTTTGGTGTTGCCTCTTCAAATGAATATACGTGAAAAGATTCTAACTTTACAGTGCGATGATGACTGGTACAAATAGGTCAAGGAATTTATCGGACAAAACACAATGATGGTACTAATATTTGAAGGATTTACGTTGGACGACAATAGATTATTGATATTTAAAAATTGAATTTACGTACCACTGAATGACGAGTTGAGGAGTTTGATCCTAAATGAGGCTCACAAAGAAATGTACATGGCTACCCCAGGGGTCACAAAGATGAGGGCGAACCTTAAACCCTTATTCTTCTAAAAAGGAATGAAGGCAAACATAGTCAACTATGTGGCCAGATGTCTAGAATGTCAGCAAGTGAAGGCTGAAGATAGACATCTCCCAGGATTACTACAGCCACATGTTATTCTAGAATCGAAATGGGAGGTCATTTCGGTGGATTTCATTGTTGGATTGCCACTGACGGCAAGGAGACACGATTCGATTTTTGTGGTAGTCAACACTCTGATGAAGAGTGCTTATTTTATCCTTGTGCATATGACGTGTCAAGCACCTAACATAGCTAGATTTTTCATCAATGATATTGTGAGGTTGAATGGCGTGCATAAGAGAATTATATCCGATCAAGGATCGGTGTTTACCAAATGATTTTTGACTAGTTTCCAAGAGGCATTAGGAACCCAACTTTACTTCAGTACTACATATCACCCAGAGATAGACAGGCAGACCAAACGAAAAAAAAAAATCTTGGAGGACATGTTGCGTATATACATGATGGACCAACAGAAGCATTGGGAATAATTCCTCCCACTAGTAGAATTCGCTTATAACAATAGTTACCAAAGCACCATTAAGATGGCACCTTTCGAGTTTCTTTACGGGCGACCGTGTCAGATGCCTTTGAGTTGGGATAGGGTCCTGGTCGGACCAGAAGTGATCCAAGAAATGGAAGATCAAATTCAAACCATAAGACAAAGGATCAAAGAAGCACAGGATCGGTAGAAGAGCTATGCCGATGTGCACCGTGTCAACCATAGTTACGAAGTTGGTGATCGAGTCTTCTTGTGGGTGAAACTGCATAAGAGTTTGATAAAGTTTGGAAAGGGGGATAAACTCTCTCCTAGGTTCGTGGGACCTTTCGAGATTATGGAAAGGAAGGGGCCTATGGCCTATCAACTAGCCTTTCCTGATTCTTTGAGGCATATGCACAAAATTTTTCACATATCTGTTTTGAGACATTATATTAGTGATCCTATACATGTTATTGACATGAGTTCCTTGTAGGTATCTGATGAGGGTGCACTCATGGTTGAGCCGATCCACATCCTAGATCATCACATTCGACAGCTACAACGTTGAACAGTAGATCAGGTCAAGGTCCAGTGGGAGGATGCATATGATATGCACCAACAGCTTCCATTTTTGTTTGATAGATAGACTTATGATACTAGGATACACATTATTTCGGCACTTATATACTGTGACACTTCGAGATGAAGTTTAGACCAAGAGGTGGTGTGTGTAACATCTCGCTCTTGCACGCACTGAGTGAACTTATTCTTTAAGGACACTTGCTTTCAAGTGATATGGATCATTATACTATTGGTCATTTGATTATGCTTATGAGGCATTATGGATATATTATTTTGTGTGTTTACATAGACAAGTGCTATTGATTGGGTTCTCCTGAGTGTGCAATACTTTGGACCTCGAGGATGCAAAGGCATCGATGACACCCCTTGGAATCTGAATCGAGTCAGGGAGTGGACTATTGGGTTGATTATTGTTGAAGTGACATATGTACATCTGATTAGATGTTATGATGATTGATTATTATTGATGACATGATTCATTTATGATGCAGGCTAACGATATCTTGTCAATCAGACTCACAAGTGGAGTAGAGGGGCCACGCACAACAACTAGAGACTTTGAGGGAGAGGTGTGGACAACAGCCCTGCCACAGCCTACTAGCACTCTCATCGTGGCTCGAATTGTAGGTTAATGACTACCTAGTTCAAGAAGACCCACGATGTTGTGAGGGAAGACTGCGACAGTCGCTCACAATGATTCTAAGGGGCGCATAATAAGGCAGGGGCCTTATTTCTTAGAGTCCCTTAGTATTCCACAAGATCACCTGGTGGAGTATTGACTCTAGGGGTTATTGATGTCTACCAAGTCATTCAAGAGGCGAGTAGCACCCTTGGAGCACGTAGTGCATTCTGAAGGGCACCTCGTGCAAGGAAAATGGAAATAGGTGAGTGGCACCCTCGAAGCACGTAGTGTGTCCTAAAGGGCACATCACACAAGGAAAACGGAAAAAGGTGAGTGGCACCCTTGGAGCACCTAATGCATCCTGAAGAGCACATCGCAATTTCAACGGGTAAGTGACTAAACCTAGTCGGCCTTAAAATTAATGATGTGATAAGTAATATTAAAAACAATTTCCCTAATAAAAATGTCGCCGAGCCTGGGAAATTAAAATCTAGGTCTAAGTGATACTTGTGGTAAAAAAAAATATAATAATAATAATCATAATTAAACATGTGACGAGAAGGGGGTAAGAAATTCAATTAATTTATTAAAATCAAATTACTTTGGGGGATTAAATTTATTTTTTTTGAAAGGAAATGATTGTTTTACTACTTATGCTAATTAAATTTTATTAATTAAAAAGAGAAAGAGGTGGTTTTTCTACACTTGCTAATTTGAGTTTTAGATAAAAAGGGAAAAGAGGGAAACTTAAAAGAAATAGGAAACTAAGGGAAAAAGGGGAAACATAAAGAAAAAGGGAAAAGTAAGGAAAAAGTTGAATGACTAACTTAGTAAGGAATCTTGCCTTTAAGAACTTTTCAATTATGAACTCAACTAGGAATTTAGTAAAGGCGTAAATCATTTAAAATGTGTAAGGGAATATGGGGACACTAAGGAGCGATTTTAGGAATGCTTTTAGGTGGGTGAGGGAAATAGGTGTAACTAAATAATTAATGAAATTAATTTATGGTGCAACTGGGGGGATGGGTGACAAGTGTACAGGGGAGGTTTTTCTGAATTAAATTAATGAAAAATAAATTAAATGGGAATTTGGTAAAGAAATCACCTAGAAACTCTATAAAAATGATGGAGGAGGAGGAGTATGGATCTCATATTTTATTCATAACGTTACGCTGTAGAATTTTTGTCTTGATTGACTTATCTTGTGGGAGTTGGGATACCCATCTCAGGTAATGAGTGGTAGCTCGACCTTGCGAGGCAAACTGGGTGCTAGTTGTTCTTGGGTTTAGTGTATGCATCCCTTTTGTGGCTCGGGGGGCTCAGGGGGAAGAAGAGTACCCCTAACGTTGGATGGGAGGTAACGGTGAAGTCACATCGATCAGAAAGAGAGAGTTGGATGGAGCTCGCGTAGGACAATGACTCGGAGCTGTCACCTTGGGCTATGGTACGCATGCATTTATTTTGAAATGTAGATTATTATTGTTCTAGCGCTTTCATTTTTTTACTTCTATTGTGTAAATAAAAGTGTTTCACTCAACGTTTTTAATCAAGAACTTAAAGTCGTCATAAATTTACGCTCGTTGCTTGAATTGATTTCCTTAGCAATCCAATCCCTGATTGTTATGACTATTATGTTTGTTTGATTGATTATTATGAAGATATTATGCCTATCTTCCATTTGTATCCCTAGATAATCATTCCATGCCTGAACAGTCAGCCAAGAGCCGAATCGACGGTCGTCACTTCAGTGTTAATAGACCTATAGATTCTAATGCCATGCTTTTCCATGCGTGGATGATGAGTGAAGGAAAAATTTTCCCAACCATCTACCCTTAATATCTCTGAGTTGATTTATTCATGGTTGAATGATTGGTCTTGCGCTTTCTTGTGATTGATTTCTTCTGTGTTTTGATTGGTAAAACTCTGTGTTTTGATTAAAGAATCTCGGTGCCTTGATCAATAAATATCAATGTTTTAATATGTTAATGTCTACTCTTATTTATGTTGTGTCTACGAATTTACTGTGTCTACGATTGAATATTTGTTGACATCGTTTAAATTATATTTTTATTGTGATTATACATGTTGTTTGGACTGCAATTTTGTGTTTTTTTTCACTGCCTTCGATGCCCCTTGTGCTGTGTGTCGATGGCCCTTTTTGTCTCCACCATTTCGTCCTTCCTTGCACAACGAACTCATTCTTCTATTGCACAATGAATTTGTTCTTCTATTGCATAGCAAATTCATGCTTCTATTGCACAGTGATTCGTCCTCCTTGCACAACGATTTTCCTTCTTTGCACGTCAATTTCAGCCTTCTTACTCATATTTTCATAACCCTTATACTATTTTTTTACTAATCAATTGTTACCTTATTGACTACAAGATACCCCTTTATTTGTCTGCATTCACCCAACTCTTCACTCACCCACGAACCCCTATGGTTTTTTTTTTATGAACCTCGAATGCGAGCGATTTTGTTATTTGTTCACCTAGGTTTTTAACATTAATTAGATAGTGAATTTATTATTAGCAATGGACAATGATTGATAGCATTTTGAATCATAGGTGATAGCATTTATATACGCCTGCATTTTTATGGAATGGAATGTCTGCGTTTTAATGTAATTGAAATGAATGTCTGTGTCTTTATATTGGAATTGAATGTCTATGCTTTTATAGATAGCCTGTGGTTTTGATAGCCTATGTTTTATTAGACAGTCGGTAATTATATGTTTGCGTTTTCATGGAATGGAATAGACGGACTGTATTTGAGTTTTTATATGACAGTGTTATTACATTGGTATTTAATTTACATTAGATTTATCATATGCATGCCAGCTATATCATTCTTAATAAATGGCAGTAGCATTTACACAACATTTAATTGACTGCACTTGTACTGTTGCTAATTTATCGATGGTTGACAGTAAACAATTTAAATTTTTTCCCAGTAAACCACATTCTTATCCTTATTTATTTTTACACCTCAACAAGATTGATAATGATATAGCAATCCCAGTTTTATTAAAACCTGTATTATCATTTAACTGGTTGTACCTTTGCCTTGATTTAAAAATGCCTGGATGTACCTCATCAACATAGCACTCATGATGCAATCGGGGTTTCCGAGTCCTTCATCTATAACATTCAAGTCTGGATTATTTTGGTTGAAATTTTGTAACAAATTAAATGTACAAAGAATTTGGAGGTGAAAGTTTAAAACAAAAAAAGAATTGAACGGTTTATTTTTTTTAGTTTTTAGAAATTCCCTCTCAATATTAAAAAAATTGTATGCAACTGCCTACTTTTAACATATTTAATTAACTACAGAAGGGGTGCATATTACACTAAATTACATATCAAAATGCCCATATTGGAATTTATGAGATTACATAATTAATTAACTATATACAGCGCGTGTATGTCCTTCACTCGGTGTTGAAGGTCTTGGTTACTTTTATTAAGGGTTGTTTTATTTACATGTATGTTTTCATTTCAAGGGTTGTGTTGATTGATAATTTGTTTTCATTTTAAAGGTCATTTCATATGGGTAAACGGAGTTATGTAGATGGATTCAAGTCCTAAGTGTAGCGCCTTGGATAGGATGTCGTGTATTCAGTTAAAGGTCAATTTATTTTTACTTTGTTTGAGGGAAGCAGTTTGCATGGAATGCAATAACTAGATTCTCGAGGGATTACATCATCGATGGATAATCGCATCATTTAATTGATGTACATTTGCAAAAGAATTGTTGCACCAAGGATTTATTGTGATGTCCAATTGTTTTAGTAGTCTGATTTCCCTTATGTCGGGTTGACTTGCCGATTGGGTGTCTGGGGCATAGTCTTCTTATATGTTGACAGTCAGTTTTGTCTCCTAGCGTGTTGGATCCCTCTTGGGTTGTTTGTCTAGATATGTATGTTGTGTCAGGGTTATTGTCACGCCTATCGAATTGTGATGGCATGATTCTGGATGAGGGGATCATTGCGTGCCCTGGTAGACAGAGGAAATGATAACCTAGCCGGAGTATGTGCTTCCCGAGGAGGGCATTGCTCATTGTAATTGTTGTTGGTATTGGGTTGTAATGCCTTAAGGCATTGGGGTTGCGTGACATAGAGGTTTCTAGTTCATAGTTGTTGAGGCCTCTATGTCGGGTTGTTGATGTTGTCCCTTAGCTTGTAGGAGTTGTCTTGATTTTGTTGGGCGGTTAGTTGTTTTTATCTTTCTTCGATTTCGCATGTTTTCCCAGTTCCTTGATGTGCTAGTGTGTTGAGTCATTGTTGTATGTGGCCTAATCTGCATGTGTTGCATTCGTTGTCAAGTTATGTTGTTTAATTGTTGTCGTTGTTGCCATGAAGTTGTGTTGTTTAATTTTTGTCATTGTTTTCGTTCTGCTTCATACACACACAAAAAAAAACTTTCCCTTGCTCGTGTTGCTTGTCATCGTAACGATGGGGTCGTTACAATATTGACTGGGTTATACTGTTACTGGTTTACAAGCCCATGGTATTGGGTAACCTATGGTATTTTATGTGATTCTGTGTATGTCTTTGCATGGCCATCTCCACACAATGCATGACTTTGCATGGCTATCTCCACACCATGGGAGTTCATGCATGTCTTAGCATGACTATCCCCACTCCATGCACACCTTTGCATGACTATCTCAAGGCCATGCATGTCTTTGCATTGTAATCTACTTCCAGTAAAGGTATTAGGGTTGTAATTGATGAAGTCTATTTAATGTCTTGAGATACTCCATTGTAAGAAGCCTCAAGTGGTCGATGTTGGCCTAGCTTGGCCAGTTTGGACAAGGTTAATAAATATCTATGGAGGCGTTTTCTCGTTTAAGTATTTCCATGATAAATAGTCTTTATGCCCATTCTTTATTGTTTTGTTATTTATCACTCAATTTTTAACATGTGGTATAAAAGCACATTTTTGGCTTCAGGGGGAAACCTTTGTTGTTAAGGGTTTGGCTCATGCTTAATAGATCAATTTTATCTTGGGTCTGTGATAAACTTGCATTTAGTGGGAGATTTTCAATGATGATTTGTGAATTCAAATAGAATGGAAAGCAGTTTTAGAATTGAGATTGAGAAATTTAACGGTCAAAACTTTGAGCTATGGAAGCTCAAGACGAAGGACCTTCTTGTAGAAAAAGAACAATGGATCACTATGGATATTGGTACACAACCTACTAGTACGAAAAAAGAATATTGAGAGAATATGGAAAGAAGAGAAAGGAAAGATGTTGGTAAAGAAGCTCGTCGATGTTTATTACATCATTTGCTCAAGAACATAATGGATTGATGTGGAGCATAGGCATAAGCGCATTGAGGATGAAGTACTTGGTGAATGAGTGCTTTGGCTCACTGTATTTGGAGCAGGGATGGATGCTAGTAAAGAAGCTAGTAGATTCTTCTTACATCATTTTCTTAGGCATATAATGGATCAACGTGGATCATAGGTGGAAGTGCATTAAGGAAGAATTACTCGATGAATGACTGATTTGGCTCACTGTATTTGGAGCAAGGACGGATGTTGGTAAAGAAGCTAGTAGATACTTCTTGCATCATGTGCTTGGGAATACAATGGTAACATAAGTACTTGATCTGTGTAATTGTATTTGGAGTAGCAGGGATTCTTACAATGAAATAGGTTGATGTTTCATAGCATCGCGTGCTCAGGCATACTATTGTAATTATTTTTATGGAGTTGGATTTTATCACATGTAAATGGGCATATGGATGTAAGACCTATTTAGGAATGTGTACCCTTGATTTTATGGTTCACTAATATAAAGTATACATGTAGAGCTAGGTGATAAGGGGGCATGTTTTATTCTTGATACCTGATTTATAAACTTTGAGGGGGTTACGTGTTTATCCCAAGTCAAGTTTTAAGGGGGGGAATGTTGGGTTAATATTGAATCATCCATACCATTAGTGGTTTATAGGCCCATGGTATTGGATAACCCATGGTATTTTCTCATGGTATTTTGTGTGAGTCTTTGTATATCTTTACATGAATATATCCACACCATTCATGTCTTTGCATGGATATACATGTCTATGCATGTATTGGCATGGCTATCTCCACACCATGCATGTCCATGTATGTCTTTTCATGGCTATCCCCACTCCATGCAAGCATTTTCATGGATATCTCAAGGCCATGCATGTCTTGGCATTGTCATCTAATTCTGGTAAAGGAATTAGGGTTGTAATTGATTAAGCTTATTTAATGGATTGAGATAATCCATTGTAAGAAGCCTCAAGTGGTCGGTGTTGGCCTGGCTTGGCTAGTTTGGAAAATATTAATAGATATATGTGAATGTTTTGGTTCTAGGTTCAGGGTTTCGAGGATAAATGTTGGCTCTATGTGCATGCTTTCTTGTTGTGTTATTTATCTCTCAATTTTTAACACCCATATAAAGATTTAATATTACTCCCTTACATACATGGATCATGTCTCTAAGATCTTAGCCAGAAAGAACATTAAAATTCTCTTCAAATTCATAAAACTCTTAAACAATTATTTGCATGTGTAAAGACAAATCTAACCCTCTTCTTAAGGTGTCTATCAAATTTTATATTCTTATGGTAAATCCTATATTGGTAAAACTAGTAGGCCTATCCAAACTTGTCCCAAAGAACATATGGTTGACACAATACAACTTCAAATGTGGAAGAAGAGATGACCTTTGGATTCCCTATTCTCGATCCAGAGACAATAGTTCAAATGAAAAGCATTCCACCTTAACCTTTGGTTAACTTTCATGGAATGGTTCGTTAGGATCCTGATACATTTCTTTTTTAATTTGATTTACTTTGTCACAGTTATGATTATTCTTCTGATGCACAAAATACTAAATTATTTTCTTCTACTCTTAAAGAGTAGCTCTTCCCTGGTTTATGGAGCTTGGAGGTAATACTATTTGAACTTGGGATGATATGCATAAAACTTTCCTGAAAATGTATTAAGATTATTGCAAATCTAGAGATATTTGTGAAGAAATTTTTAAAATGACTCAAAAATAAGATGAATGTTTAGAATATTATGTTTAAATATTTCAATATAATTTACAAAGGTCTAAGAAAAATAAATTATATCCAGATATTTTTTGGATTATTTTATTAAGAGGAATTAGGGATCAATGCATAGATTTAATTAATCTCAAGGGAGTTGGATATGTGTCTCAATTATATTATAAATATATTTGTGAACTATGTAAGCATTACTCTCTAGGTAATTATAAACATGATAAAGGACCTCAAGACATTGTTTCTAGAGTTACTAAATTAGCCAGAGTAGGACTAACTAGAGTTGAAATTGGGAATTTATTAGAAAAAATTTAAATTGATATTCTTGGTTCTCTTATCTCACAATTAGATATATTACAAACAAAAAGAAGCAAGAGGAAGAGAATTTATCTTTAGCTATCTTTGTCCCAAGTGAAGAAAAAACATCCATTACGAGATTTCCTACTTAAAAATGTTGAAATTTGTGTTATTTGTGCAGAAAATCATGCAATAAATTGTTGTTATTTATTACAAAAGGTTAAAGAAGTATATCAAGGAGATATGAAAGTACAAAAAAAAACAATTGTGGCACAAAATTGACCATGGAAGCTTCCTTCAATATGTATAATGCAAGATCCTTCACATCATTACACTTCATATTATGCTAATCAATAATATCCTCCTCAAAATTGATCTCCACCCATGCCTTGGAAAGCATGGCCTCCTCAACAAGCCCTAAACCAACCTTTGAAATAAGGATGGCAAGGGAATACTTATGGAAACATTCTTTCTCACCCCTATCCTTCAAAGCAATATCAGGAATATCCGCCGCAAATTCAACAACAACAATATTTTCCACAAATTCAACAAAAACAATTTCAATTACCAGCCAATCTACCACCTCAAATACCACCTCAAATACCTACCTAAACCATTCCTCACTCAACTAATAATTTATCTAATCCTACTTACAATACTAAGTTACAAAATTTTCCATCATATTTTATTTCCCCTGTTAATTTACAAGATATTCATTTCAGATCGGGAAAGTAATCAATAAAATAACTTCTCCAACCATTCTTGAATAAGAAAATGGTGAGGAAAATTCTAATCAATCAAATAATAATGACAATCCTACTCCAATAATACAGACTCCTTCCCCAAAAATAATAGATCAACCACAATTATCCAATTCTCCTCCCTATCTAGAGAGGTTAGAATTGAACAAACCAATAATTTAGCTTGAATTTGATTTTTTAAGGGAATTGAAGAATGTTTGTATTAAAATTCCGTTATTTCAAGACATTAAAGATGTTCCAAATTTTGCTAAAGTTGTTAGGGAATTATGATTAAGAAAATATGGAATAAAGAAAAAGGATCCCCAAACTATTCAAGTCATTGGTAAATTAGTTGGTTTAGTGTCAAGGAAAATTTTTATGACTAAATATGTAGATCCTAGAAGTCTTATTGTCAATATTCATATAAAAAATATTTCTATTGCAAATACTTTAATTGACTTAGGATATACAATCAATGTAATGACTAAGGAACCCATGGAAAAATCGAATTTATTTAATCCTCATCAAACTCCTACAGTATCAAAATTAGTTGATAGGTATACTATTAAACCTAAAGGAGTATTAGAAGATACAATTGTTTCTATGGATTATTGGGAATATCCTACATATTTTATGGTTTGAAATCCAAAATCCAATCTTGGTATTTATCCATTGATTTTGAGAATACCATGGTTGTCCATTGCTAACGCATTCATTGGTTGTATATCAAGGGATATGACAATTTCACATGGGGGTTGTATTAAAAATATTACTTTGTATCCACCAACAAAACCTTCAACTTATTTAGAAATTTCTCCATGGATTAATAATGAAAATGGTGATGATGATTTTTTTTATCCAATGTTAACACTTGATCAAGTTATGACTCTAAAAGAGGAAACTGAAGATGATTTAATCAATTGTTTTATAACTCATCCTTATATTGTTCAATGTCCTAGGGGCATTCCTTTGATCATATATTAGATGGACATTTTCAAGAAATTGTATTGTAAATACTTTATCATCGCAATTTGATTCTATGTCTTCTTTATATACTATGTTAGAATATTGTAGTACCCCTATTGATATCAATCGAGGAAAAACATTGAATATTAATTCTAAACTTGAATAATCTCAAAATAATCAACTAATTAAATTACTACAAAAACATTATGGTGCATTTTCATGGGAGTACACTGATATGAGAGGAATTCATCCAAATATTTTCACAAATCATATTTATATTTAGGATGATTCTTGACCTTTTATACAATGCTAGTGATGCATGAATCATGCCTTGAAAGAAATAGTGAAAGAAGAGCTACAAAAATTACTTAATGTGAATTTCATCTATCCTATTTCGGATGGTAAGCAGATTTCAACTTTAGTAATAGTTCCTATGAAAAATAGTAAATGGCATGTATGTATTGATTATCGTGAATTAAACAAAGCCACTTTAAACGGCCATTTTCCCCTTCCATTCATTGATCAAGTCTTAGATACCTTAGAAGGAAAGAATTTTTTTTATTTTCTTGATTGATTTAGTGGTTGTAATCAAATTCAATTTACTCATGAATATCGTGATAAGACTACATTTATGTGATCATGGGAAACATATGCTTACAGAGTGATACCTTTTGGATTATGCAATGCCCTTTCTACATTCCAAAGGGTTGTCTTAGGAATCAAAGTTGATCTAACAAAAATTGAAGTAATTTATAATCTCCATATTCTAAAGAATCATAAAGCATACGAAGTTTCTTAGGGAATGTAGGTTATTATTGACATTTTATCTAAAATTTTACAAAAATTGCATCACCCTTGTTTATATTGCTTACAAAAGACAACAATTGTTTTTTAACTAATCAATGTCAGAATGATTTTGAAGCTCTCAAAGAAAAATTTGATGTAGCACTAATATTATGAGGGCCAAATTAGTCCCCACCTTTTCATATATCAACTGATGATTCAGATATAGCTATTGGGGTAGTACTTTGAAAAAAGGAATATCACCAACCGTATTCCATTTATTTCATCAGCAAGAACCTAACTCCTATTGAGTTGAATTATATGGTAACAGAAAAAATATTTCCTTGATGTTGTTCATGCCATCAATAATTGTTTTCATTACATTATTGGTTATGATGTATTCATTCATATTAATCATTCTACTATTTGATATGTTATGAACAAACCTATTACAAATGGTAGAGTAAACAGATGGTTTTTATTGTTACAAGAATTTAATATCACCATCTTAGCTAAACCAAGAAAAGAGAATGTAGTTGTTGATTTTATTTCTAGACTTACAAATGAAGGTGAAGCTATTCCTGTAGAATATATCTTTCTTGATGAGAATTTATTTGCAAAAATATGGCTAACTATTTGTCTACAGAAAAATTACCAAAACATTTTTCAACAAAAGAGAGGCAAAGAATTGTTAGACAAAGTGTCACGTACTCCTGGATTCAAGGATACCTCTTCCATACAAGATCTGATCTAGTTATCCAATGATGTGTTCGTGAATATGAGGTCTATGGCATCTTGAAAGAATGTCATGATGAGCCATGTGGAGGTCATTTTTCTAACAAAATAAATGCCAACATAGTCCTTCATCTAGGATATTATTGGCCTACACCTTTTAGGGATGTGAAGAAATATGTCAAAAGTTATGATAGCTTCCAAATAATGGGTCAACCATTATAGTTAGATAACATGCCTTTAAAAGCATAGATATTAATTGAATGAAAAATGGGCTCTAGATCTTGATGGACCAATCAATCCAACTTGAAGACAAAATGTATATATTTTGGTATGCATATATTATGTGACTAAATGGGTTAAGTCCAAGGATATACCAAAAGAAACTAATCAAGAAATAGATAATTTATTGTATGAAAAATTCTTTGTTCATTTTGGAGTACCGTTGATCAAAACTTTCATCACCTTGATTTTTCCACTCTTTGGAATAATAATAATAATAATAAGTGATATCCGAAGAAGGAAATTTCGACCAACCATAAGTTCATGGTGTGTCCCTTAGTCTTAGCTTTGTCATGCATTTTACGGATTCAAAATATAAGTATGTATATCCAATATACACATGTTTTTGTTCAACTACTCGATCTTCCATAAAAGGGAACTTCTTCCATTTGCAACATAGTTGATTTCTCTCTCCATATTAAGTTTCCTCTTTTATATTTAGTCTCAGGAATACTTTCATATTCCCTTCATCTTGTATTCTCATACTTATCCATCTCTTATATTTACTCTCATTCTCATTAATTGTCATTAAGTTTCAGTAATCTCATTAATTAGTCTCATTCTCATAACTTAGTCTCATTTTTCCTCATTTATCTCCTCTCCCCTACTATATACTCTCCTTTACTAAGTCCTACTCTCCCTCACTTAGTTCATTTTTTTATTTTTTATCCTCACATACCCATGGGCCCCTTTCCCCATATCTCCCCTTCTCGACTCCCAGTCCCTCTCTATACCTCGCAGATCCCCTTCTTGACTCACTACCCCGCCACACTCCTCACTCTCAATCTCGCCATACTCCTCACTCCCTACCCAACCAAACTCATCACTCTCAATCTTTCCATACTCCTTAATCCCTAACCCACCACATTCCTCACTCCTTATCTTGATCCTCTCTCTCCTTCTTATACTATTCTCCCATACTCTACCTTACCTTATTTTTCTAAGTCTTATTCCTCTTCAATGGAATCCTACTACATCAAGACATGTGGAAGCCTATTATATCAAGACACATGGCATCCTATCACACTGAGACACATGGTAGGTGATTGAGCGACGATTGGGTGTTGACTGGGCGATGAATGGACAATGATTGGGCAACCAAAAAGTTTACTAAGTCATGAAATTTTCTAAGGCACAAAAGCTAAGCTAAGACCTTCATAAACCCCTTTACTTCACATGAATGATATGAAAGGAATTTACTATATAAACACCAACTCTTCACCCATCACAATGCATGTGGAACTAAAGAAGGATGGATTTAAATCAAGGGATGAGATTGATCCATGAGCTAGATCAACGATTGTTGAGCAATGATCTTCCGAAGATCATAACTCATGACCAGATGTTCATTTTGGGAAAGTGATACCTCATTGGAAAGGTAATTCAATAAGGAAGATAATTGGACATGTTTTAATGGCTAAATATAGCAATAATTCTCCCATAAATTAAAATACCATTCAACTATGTTTTCATGACTTGCTGAGAAATTTGTTTGGAACCTCGACTTCCCAAGGCTATAAGTTGATATCCATAACTCCAAATTTTACTCAATATGAAATGTTGGAAATATATAATGATGAATGTTGCTTATAGAATGGTTTCCATGGATAAGAAGTCAATTACCATGCTCATAAAATTAAAATGTGGTCCACTGAGAATATCCAAATCTTTTGTAGAATCAAGAATATCCGAATCTTTTGTAGAATCGAGAATATCCGAATCTTTTGTAGAATCGAGAATATCTGAATCTTTTGTAGAATCGAGAATATTTGAATCTTTTGTAGAATCGAGAATATCAAAATCTTTTGTCAAATTGAGAATATCAAAATCTTTTGTCAAATTGAGAATATCAAAATCTTTTGTAGAATTGAGAATATCCAAATCTTTTGTAGAATTGAGATAACTATATGATAAGAGATCGTATCTGTAACGTTTGTTCATTTTCTACAATTAGCTTCAAGTTTTGAAAGTGAAAATTTATTAAACATATTTTTATAAAAGTAAGAAGTGGGTCCTACTTGGAGGAACGAAATCCATTGAACTAAGTTCAATAATGATAATTTAATAAATAATTAATTAAAAGGATTTATTCCTTATTCCAAAAAGAATATGCACATGGAAACTTCTAGAAGAACATAAACCCTAACTACTTCAAAGAAGCATTGGGAGTAGTTTTAAAATAAGGGAGCACCATAAAAAAAAAGAGTTTAGAAGATCATAATATCAAAGGTTTGACCATTAATATATCATTTTTCAACCATCAATATGTAGCCAACTTTCTTATCGGCAAATAAAGATCTCCATTTTTCTTGTTTCTTCTTCTTCTACACAATTTCTCTCAAAGTTTTATGCTTGTATATCAGAGATCAAGCATAAGGTTGAGTTCTTTAATTGTTTTTCCTTTTATTCTTCCAAGTATCTTCCTTAAAATATCAATAGGATTATTTTATAGCCATATGTCTGGCTAGTAATGTAAGTCAGGGTTGTCTAAATGAATCATGGAGGTTTAGTCCTTGCATTTGGCAAGATTTATTTATGAGCATTAGTCAATTGGTTTACTAAAAAGCTTTGTAGCGTTGAATATATTTTATGAAACTCCACAGAGAACTACTTTAGGGAATAAATTTCATGATTTCTCTGAATTTGGGATTACTAAGCATGAGATTTTTGGAGTATTCCCATCAAATTATTTTCATCTTTTAATGTAATACTCATTTAAAGTTCTTTGAAGTGATCAACACCATATCACTCTTTTTTCCTGTGAAAAAATATGGTTTCATATTCTACTTGCATGTGTTTCAGAAGGATGTTATAATGAAGTTGATCATGTATTTATGTTGATATTGAACCATTTCTTCATATTTTTTATTGTTAAGAAGTTGATTGGTCCATTTCCAAGCAAATGTTGCACTTAAGGAGAAATCTGGTTATTAAGAACCATTTCATATACAAACTAAAGTAATAAAGATTCAGGATTTGTTCTTTAGAATTATCCCATTTGACAACCCAATACAAGAATATCATCTATATATTTCAGACAAACAATAGAGAAGTACCACATATTTAGAAATGCAGAGGGGTTTTATCCTTATGAGGTTGTTGTTTGGATTTTTACCAATCTGAATATCAACATTTTTGGCAACCAAACTAGGGAATGATTTATTTTCAAGATATATGAGGCTTTGTTTCAAATCTGATTGAGGAACCAGAGTATACAAGGTTGAAAGTTTCAAAAAGAAGATTCAAGAAGACTGCTACTTGTTCTAGATGCATGGTGTTTATAAAAATATTATTCAGAGATATTTGAATGAATGCAAAGACAATTTTCTTGGACCTTCTGGCACAAGTAAAATATCAGAATCTTTGAAGAACCAAGAACCATTAAATATTTAGGAGGATGAACTCCTTGGCGATTCCATTGAAATAACTCTTAAATTCCCTGGAAACTCCATTGGAAAGATTCAAAAAACTCAATAAAATATTCATGGTGGTTCCACCAAAGAATTTATTTCCTATTGTGATGCTCATTTTCCTTCTCCACCAAGCTCATCAATGTATTTTCAAGACGCATCAAAGAGAGGTATCCAAAGAAGTAGGTGACTACATAGAATCCCTTTAAATTTGCAAGAAGTAGATTTTCAAATGCCTGACATCCCTATTGAAAACATTTCCACATTATTTGGGAATACTTTAGAAGATGTAGAGAAACATTTGTGAACATTCAAAACCACATGTGATGTTTTCAATATCTTTGAAGATAATCTTACATGTCGATTATTTACACAGACTCTGCATGGGAATGCTCATGAATGGTTCTATTCATTATTTCCTGGGACCATTACCAATTGGGATGTTATGGAAACTTCATTTGCTGAAAATTACATCCCAAGAGTGTACCCATATTCTCTTTTTGGTGTTTTCAATATTTCTTCCCACCCACCCTCTCCAATATGGACGCAAGACAATGAAGTGTGTAATTTGGAAGAAAAATATAATCAAAGAATGGAAAATGTTTTTTCAATTCATACTGCTGAAAATGAAAATAAGGATTCCAATTTGCAATTGCAAGATTTCATCTTCTGATATACTCTATATGAGGATATTTCAAGAAACAAGTTTGAGAATGAAATTGAATATTCTCCACCAAATGCACACCAAGATTTTAGCCAACATGATCATGTGAAAAGTGTTGCAACCGGTTTGTAATGGCCACATCTTGATAATGAAAAGTCACAAGAACACTAACAACAACAAGAATTGGTGCAAGAAATTAATCTCGAGAACAATGATGAGAAAGATTGTCATTGCATGAAGAAAGAATGCTTTCAAGACATTGTCGATGAATCAATAATTTTGGATGTGGTTGGGGATAATGAGAAAGGTGGAAAACTTTTCAAATGGGAAAATTCTCATCCAAACAAAGATTTCAGCACTCATGAGAAACCAAGAGTTTATTTTATTGAATCATGGTTCCAAAGCATTAATTTCCAAACAATGCAATTAGATTTTGGGCACATCTGGCTCAGTTTTACTTCAATAAATTTTGGGAATGTTCTTGACTCTTTGATTGAAGCCCCGATATGTTCCCCAATTATTGAGTTCAATCCACAAATAAATTGGATGCTTGATTGGTTCCATTGGAAATCTACTTACACTTGAAAAGTGTCCCTTTCCTCCAAGTAAGATAGGGTAGGTAGATCTTGTCTGTACATAGTTGTTCCTTTAGCCAAAGTTTTGCATAATAAAGTAGTTGCTATATGGAGATAATGTTTGAATATGAATCCATATCCCAATGGATAATGTAACTAATCTAATTATGGTGTTCTCATCATCCCAAAAGGGGTCATTGTCCCACAGTTGGAGCCAATTGTTGATCAAAATTTTGATCACCTTGATTTTTCCTCTCTTTGGAATAATAGCTAAAAAAATCATATCAGAAGAAGGAAATTTTGAATGGTCATAAGCTCATGGCATAGCCCTTAGTCTCATATTCATCATGCAATTTACGCAATCAAAATCTGAGTCGATATGCCCAATATACTCATGTTTTTGTTGAACTACTTGATCTTCCATAAAAGGGCACTTATTCCATGTGCAACATAGTTGATTTATCTCTCTTTATTATGTCTTATATTTTATACTTAGTCTCGAGAATACTTTCATATTCCTTCATCTCGTATTCTCATACTTATCCCTCTCTTATATTTACTGTCATTCTCATTAAGTTCTATTACTTTCATTACTTAGTCTCATTCTCATAACTTAGTCTCTTTTTTCCTCTTTTATCTACTCTTTCCTACTATCTACTCTCCTTTACTAAGTCCTACTCTCTCTCTCACTTATTTCATTTTTCTTTTTATTATCCTCCCATACCCGTGGGCCCCTTTTCCCATATCTCCCCTTCTCCACTCAAAATCCCTCTCCATACCCCATAGATACCCTTCCCTATTCCCTCACTCTCGTATCAATCCACACTTCTATTCTCCTTTAGTCTTTATCCCCATCTCCTCTTATCACTCCACACTCCTCACTCTCGCAGCCCTGCCATACTCCTCAAACCCTACCCTGCCACACTCCTCACTCTCGATCTCACCACACTCATCACTCTTGATCACTCCATACTCCTTGCTCCCTAACCCACCACATTCCTCACTCCCTATCCTAATCCTCTCTCCCCTTCTTATATTATTCTCCCATTCTCTCCTTTAGCTTATTTTTATATGTCTTATTCCTCTTCAATGGAATAATATTACATCAATACATGTGGCATCATGTTATATCAAGACATGTGGAATCATATAATACTAATACATGTAGTAGGTGATTGAGATATGATTGGACGTTGACTGGGTGATGAATGGACAATGACTGGGCGACCAAAATTTTACCGAGTCATGAAAATTTATAAGGCACAAGAGCTAAGCTAAGACCTCCATAAGCCCCTTTACTTCACATGAATGATATGGAAGGAATTTACAATATAAACACCAACTCACTACCCATCACAATGCATGTGGGATTAAACAAGAGCAGATTTAAATCAAGGGATGAGATTGATCCATGAGCTAGATCAAGGGTTGATGAGCAGTGATCTTCCGGAGATCATAATTCATGATACAAATGTCCATTTTTGGAAGTGATACATCATTGGGAAGTAAATTTGACAAGTAATACAATGGGATAGGTTTCAATGGATAAATTTGTCCATAATTCTCCCAAAAAATTAAAATATCACTCATATTTGTTTTCATGACTTGCTAAGAAATTTGTTTGGAACCTCGACTTCCTGGGGATAGAAGTTGAGATCTAGAAATACAATATTTTCTCAAGAGGACTCATTGGAAAGACAGAGTGATGAGTATTACTTATATAATGGTTTCCATGGATGAGAAGTTAATTATTATGCTCAGAAAATTAAAACACAACCCACTTTTGTTTCAAATAGTCAACTTCAAGTTTTGAAAGTGAAAATTCATTAAATATATTTTATAAAATGATGAAGTGGGTCATACTTGGAGGAATGAATTCCAATGAACTAAGTTCATTAATGATGATTTAATAAATAATTAATTAAAAGGATTTATTCCTTATTCCAAAAAGAATATGCACGTGGAAACTTCTAGAAGAACATAAACCCTAACTACTTCAAAGAAGCATTGGGAGAAGTTTTAAAAGAAGGGAGCACCATCAAATAAAAGAGGTTATAATATCATAATAGAAGAGGCTTGATAATAAATATAGCATTATTCAGCCATGAGTTTGTATCCAACTCTCTAATCAGCAAATAAATATCTCCATTTTTCGTGCTTCTTCTTCTTCTACACAATTTCTCTCAAATTTGTATGCTTGTATATCAGAGATCAAGCATAAGGATAAGTTATCTAAGTGTTTTTTCCTTTTATTCTTCCAATTCTCTTCCTTAAAAGATCAGTAGGAATATTTTATATCCATATATATGGTTGGTAGTGTAATCCAGTGTTATCTAAATTATTCATGGAGTTTTAGTCCTTGCATTTGGAAAGATTTATTTATGAGCATTAGTCAATTGGTTTAGTGAAATGCTTTGAAATGTTGAATATATTTTATGAAACTCCATAGAGAACTACTTCAGGGTATAACTTTAATGATTTCTTAGACTTTGGGATTACGAAACATGAGATTTTTGGAGTATTCCCATCAAATTATTTTTAGTTTTGAATGCAATACTCATTTAAAGTTATTTGAAGTGATCAACACAATATCGCTCTTTGTTCTTGTGAGAAAATGTGGTTGCATATTCTAATTGCATGTTTTTCATAAGAATGTTATAATGAAGTTGAGCATGTATTTATTTTGATATTGAAGTATTTGTTCATCTTTTTTACTGTTAAGAAGTTGCTTGGTGCATTTCCAAGCAAATGTTGCACTTAAGGAGCAATATGGTTATTAAGAATCATTTCATATACAAACTAAAGAAATAAAGATTTGGAGTTTGTTGTTTAGAATTCTCCCATTTGACAGCCCAATTCAAGAATATCAGTTATATATTTTATACAAACAACAGAG
>ML784575.1:220968-244426 GCA_009831015.1 Picea engelmannii | reverse complement strand
GTTAAATATATTGTACTCTCAACAGTATGACCGTACACTGCCAGCTGTACTGGACAGTTGTACTTTCTATTTTTGTCTTGCTTGAGCATATATAGCTCAACCATCTTACATTGTAACTAGCTCTTCAGTTCTGTTCTGTACTTTTTCATACATTTGAATATACTATTCTTTTCTCTCTGCATTTCTCTGTCCTTTACAATTTATCAATTTCAAGGATCGACCCTATGTTGTTACTTAGGAATTTTATTGAGAGGATGGTCAAAATAAATTCCTTACTCATACATTATCTCGGGTTATCTCCTTGGAACTCAGAATTTTAATTCCACAAAAAGTAACGCGGAATTGTTATTCTTGACCAACGCTCATCCATTAATATAAATGAATTGTTACACAAAAATCAATGGAGAGACATTAGTAATTCATTTAGTTACTGTGTTGATGTTGATTGATATGTTTATACATAGTCTAAATGTTGTAATACTTATGTTAAATCAATTTACGAGTTACTCCTAGGTCGCGAGTTGTTGGGACTAACTCGAAGTTTTAGGTATTTTCGTCTAACAACAACTCCTTGCCTGACAGAAGAGGTTGGTCTATCAAATCCATTTGGATATGAATCTCCGAGTGGGCCTGGAATTAACTTATAGCAGCAAAATGTGATTTACTAGAAAACCTCACACGTATTTAGTTCTTAACGTTTCACTTGTAAATTTTTAAAAATGTATCTGTGGATTAGGCCGGTTCAATACCTCAATTATATATTAATGGTAATAAGGAATCCTGGATATTCAAATTAGATGAGAATGATTGTCTTTTTAGATAGAAAAGGTTTTCATCACCATCCTATTCATTAAAAGTATATATAAAATACTTGTTACACCTGTCAATTTCTGTCAAGGAGTAATTCACTTTGTGTATGAAATCAAGTTGGATCTTATGCTTACTTCGAAAGTGGAAATTTTAACTTGCAGAGTTTAGGTAACACATTGAAATCAAGTTGGATCTTATGCTTACTTCGAAAGTAGAAATTTTAACTTGCAGAGTTTAGGTAACATATAATTGGAATTTGGGCGTAAGATGTGTGAACTTTGTTTATATAACCTTTGCAATATGTCGTCGAGTATGTTGTTAAGATACTTGTTTCTTATTAAGGTTTATCTTATATTCATATGAATGAAATATTTATTTGTTACGTTCACTACTTGACATTTTAATCAAGCATTGGAAAATAAATATACACCTATAAAAATAAATAAATAAAACAAATTACATATACATAGCGAATCATTTCCTAAGTTGCTTAAACATTGTTAATTACAATAGATTAAAGGGTTATTATTTAGTAATTGTAATTTTCTAAAGTTGTTTTAATTATCTTTTCATGCTGTGCTTACTTTTGTATAAAGTAAAAGAAAAAATTTCCCTACTTTATTATATTTATGCATCAGTGTTGTAGATGTGTAACTACTCCTTAGTATATTTAGTATGTTGTTACATATTTCCCAACATCTAGCTAAAGAAACGTAATGGAAAGCAAAGATTAAGGATATCCAACCACCTAAATATTGAGCATGAGGTTAAGCCTTTTGTTGTAGATCCCCTTCAAGGGTCTATTCCGTGTTTTCCATGAACAATGGATAAGGTTGAGGATAGCCACATTGGCAGCATGAAAACAACATGAATTAGAAAGCATCTCTTATTTTTCTAGCATATATTTATCCTCTTCAGTTAGAGAGAATAATGTATTATGCTAATTGTATCAGTTTGATTTCTTTATACATTTAGAAACTAGGTGGAACACTAACCCTTGTGTTGGGGACATTCAAATCATATATTTTACATCCTTTATATACAATCAAATTATATGGAAAGAAGAATGGGCTTTCTATGGAAATAATGAAGTATCCTCAAGTTTGATTGTTAGAAATGAGCATCCTATACCTGCAATAGTTATTCAATACCATCAGCAATTCTTGTCTGATCATGGAAGAATGAAGTTGATGAGACAAAATCAAAGACTAGCAATCACCACCTATGAAGAAACCTATAAATCTCGTAACATTAATGCTTTATTGGCCTCCCATGATAGATGGAACATGATTCCCCTTGTTTCACAGTAGAGAGATCCTACATGGTACCCTATGTTTAACATTGCTTTAGCGAGGGCCAATATCTACCTAGATTCTTTGAAGAGGAGTGAGACAAGATCGATAGGACTTCAATTTCATTATCTAGATTCCAATCTTATGGTGCTCCACCCACATATAAAAGATAGTACAAGAGCAGAATGAATTGAACAAATGGTTGCATGGGCTCCTATTGAGAAACACTTAGGATATTACATAGAAACAGAATATGGGCATCTGGCCTACAACTAGAGTGATGTATATGTCGGTCTTCCTGAGTCTATATGAATTGATTGCACAAGGGGCATGCAACACCATCAGTGCCGGGTAGATCATAGGCCTCCATTTTGACATTTTTTTATTATTATTGATTACCCTCCTCATTCACATTTTCTTCATATTTTTGACATTATGATTCTCCATATTCACCTTTTTCCATGATTATATAAGATTGACTTGATCAAGAGGAATTAAGGTAAATAGAGGTTGTTTTGTAAATTCTTTCTTGATTTTTGATAACTTAGAAGAACCATGGTTACCTAGGGTTTCCTTATGACTTATCTAATGATATGCACTTCGAGTTGTAAAGGATTTTGTAGATGTCATGTGGCCTTCCTTCCATCAAATGCCACATGGCCTTCATTCTAGTAGCTCGACCTCTAACATAGCGCCACACTAGCAGTGTCGATCATAGACGTCGCACAGCCTCTTTTCCAGTAGTTTTAAGATACCTATCTGGATTCATAGTTACAGATGCCAGACGTGCCAATCGTGTTTTGAAGATTTCTACCATGGTTAAGATAGAGTGAATTATGAAATGATTAAATTAGCATATCCAATCTACCATATAGCAGCATCTACACCTATATTTCCTATCTAGTAGCAATAAACCACAAGAACTTAGGACTAAGTTTAATGTTTTGTTAATGTAAAGATACCTCTGAATATCTATAAATAACAGAGGACAACGTTCAATTTGGAGCACAAGTTATGTAACAAACTTATGATTGAGTGAATTTAATCGATACTTATTTTCTACTAATATAAATCTATCTTCACTTCAAGTTTATGTGTTGAGTTAATTTATGAGCACTGTAGTCAATCATCAACAACTTATTCTAGAGAGCAAGGGCCCACTCACTCAGTAAATTTGTCGTTTCTATTAATTAATTTCCTTTCATTGTTGTTTAGTTTTATTCGTATTAGTTTTAATTAATTATAGAATTGCATTCCAAACTGATCAAAACAGAGTACTAGCTACAAGAATGATATAACTTCTTAAATATTATAGCAATATCTATAGTATGCAGTTACAACAATTATAGATTACAATAGATTGAGATTTAGTCTACGGATGTGAATTAACTACATATTGATGTATATATTTTCTTGCATTTCTTGTTTGCAAGTGGTAGATTAGAAATCTCCTAGTTTAAATTTACATTCTTTATTTTTCAATTTAGAGTAATTCTATATTTTCTTTTATTAGATTATAATAGTGAGTGTTCTTTCTCAGTTAGAATAGATTTTTCTTGTTTCAAATAATCATTAGGCAAATTAATCAATTATATACTACAAATAACTTAGTTTTGCACATATAGTGCATTGGTATCTAACAAATACATACCAACTCTAGGTTGATAATTAAATGAGAAATAATTAGATCTATTACCTTCACAATAAAGGTGATATATAATTAAAATTTTACAAAGCCATAAAACACTAAAGGTATATTTTATAACATGGGCATGATCAAATAATTCTTGGAAATAGGTATCATCTCCACCACCTTGAAATATTTGGCATATATCTCCACTGGGCTATGGACACTCACTGACAGTGTAGCAAGGCCTATGATACTGGGGTGGGCTATGGACACTCACTGAAAGTGTAGCAAGGCCTATGATATTGGGGTGACTTGACCAGGGCCATGAACACTTGCAAGTGAAATACCCTAAACATATGTAAAACAAATTGTTACCAAGATCTATCCTATATAAAATTCTTTGGAAAGCATTAAAAAAACAAAATAGATCTAACAAACAAGAAAGAGGAGGTAAGAAATTTATGTGGTAAAAACCTAGGGTGGGGAAACGTCCACGAAATAAAGTCTTCTATTATTTAAAACTCTCCCATTTACATCAACTACAGAACAGTCAAGTATGGAGCTCATATGGGATCCATACAACTCTCAATCATCATACAAGAACATTACAATTGAGCCTCCTTCACCTCTATTATATAGGTTAGAGGGATAGGAGATCATATCCCATGATGAATGTGGGATGAACTCACTTTATAAATTACTGATTTAATGAAGAACAATATTCCCAATAGTCTAATAATGCCTCATTATGTATACAAAATTCCTTATCATAATGACAGGAACTACAATGGTAAATGTGGCCAAGACAAACATTAAACACATTATTTCATTCCCCTTTAATGTTAACTAGAGGGATAAAAATGGATTTGGAGGAAGATGTCATTATGTTTAACATTCCCCCTTGATGAAAACTTCTTGCATCCCCAATAAGTTGTGAAGATAAATAAATCTCACCTCTATCATGAACTTGGTGAAGATATCATCAACTTATTGTTCAGTGGGACAATACTCCAAATCAATAACACCGTCTGCAACTAGGGCATGAATGTAATGGGTATCAAGATCAATATGTTTTGTTTTGGAGTGATACACTATATTATGTGCAAGTTGAATATAATTTTGATTGTCACATATAAACTCAATAGGTGCATTTTAAACTATTCCAATATCAACAAGGACATTTCATATCCATGTTGCTTCCTTAGTTTCCCTATACTTTGATTCACAAGAAGAAACATAAAGTGTTCTCAACTTCTTACTGGACCAAAAACATGGACCTGGAAAATACATATCCTACAGCAGAGCATATGTCAATGGAATCTCCTACCCAATCAGAATTGGTATAACCTAGAAGTTAAATAGAAGCTTTATGAGAATATAAAACACCATAATTGAGGATTCCTTGAATATATTTGAGAACCATTTTAGTTTCTTTCCAATGAATTTCATGAGGCTTTTGCATGAAAATCGAAACCATACTAACAACAAAGGAGATATTGGTATTTTTATTATTGAAATAAATCAAACTACCAAAAATTTGATGATAGAGTGTGGCATCAACAAGAGGTGATTCACAATCAAATATTAATTTGACTCCTAACTAAAATTGTGGTGGAAAAGGCTTACAATCACTCATGTGAAACTGAGAAATAAAATCCAAATAATACTTAGGCTAAGAAAGTAATATCCCATCAACCATATTCCAGACCTGAAGATCCAAAAAATAATGCAAAAGGCCTAATTCTATCATCTCAAAATTATACTTTAGATTATTCTTCAATTCCTAGATTAAAAAAATCTTATTTCCTGTAAGAATTAAATCATCCATGCAAAGAATAACTATGAGGAAATCATCTTGAAAGAAACAAACATATATATTTGGATCAAGTCGACACTTCTTGAAACCATTCTTCAAGAAATGAGTACCAATTTTCTCATGCCAAGCCCTATGTACATTTTTAATACCATACAAGGACTTGTGAAACTTTCCTACCAAACTTGAAATTTCAAAAGTGTTGAAACCAAGTGGTTGTTGCATATAAATTTATTCACAAAGATCACCATCTAAGAAAGCACTTTAGATATCCACATGGTGAATTTCCCATTGAAAATATAAGAGAAATAATTGTTCTTATGGTGTTTATTTTAGCAATTGGAGAAAAGGTTTCGGTGTAATCAATAGCTTCTTCTATAGAAACACTTTGGCAACTAACTAATCCTTATTCTTTTCAATATATCTGACTCCAGTAAATATTGTCTTATAGACCCACTTACCTGGAACAAGATTCTTCCCATGAAGAAGAGGAACTAAATCCCAAGTGTGTTTCTTAATTAAAGAATCATATTCAACAGCAATTGTTTTCTCCCGACATGGATTTCCTTTAGCCTCTGCATAAGTGAAAGGATCATCTATGTCTAACACCTTTTCCATAAGAGAAAATTATTATCTAGTCCTATGAGTCTCATATGGAATACTAACATCATAACCTACAGATTCAAGTGTTTTTTGTTCCCAAATAGGAAGAAAGTTAGTAGTATGATGAAAAACACTAGCATATTCGAAAGATTCAAGTGGATCACTAGAATCGATAGTACCAACATAATGTAGCACTTCTAAATCACTTGAAGAAGTATCTATAAACATGGGATCAACCAAAGTATTAGGTAAATTCAAGGTAACATGAGGTTCTGTGGAATATGGTGGTGTAGATATTTTATGGAATTGTACATCTCTATGAATGATAACATCTTGAATAGATGGATCAAATAACATGTATGATTTATAATCCTTACTATAACCAACAAAGTTGCATTTATAATATTTGGGATTCAATTTCTTCCATTTTTCATCAGGAATATGAGTCCAACACTCATAACCAAATACCTTGAAATTACTAATATATGGTCTTCTTCCACTCCACTTTTCTTCATGAGTAACTTGCAAAACTTCTTTAGGCGGAACCCTATTCAAAATGTAATTTTCAAAGCAAATTGTGTCAACCCAAAATATTTTCTTGAGACTTTTTGAATGCAACATACATCCAGCTATTTCAACTAAAGTCTTATTTTTCCTTTATGTAACCCTACTTTGTTGATGTGTGTAAGGAACAGTCCTTTGATGTTTAACTCCATGTTTGATAAATATGTTGAAAATTTTGTTTTAGTGTACTCCCTCTCATTATCAATATGAAGATTCTTAATACATTTTCTAGATTAATTTTCAACTAGAGCTTTAAATTCTTGAAATACAAGAAATGCTTCATTTTTATGCTCCAAGAAATATACCTAAGTTTTCCTACAATAATCATCAATTAAAGTGATGAAATAGAGAGCACTTGATAAAGAGGAAGTATCAAGAGAAACACATATGTCACTATGAAGCAACTGCAATTGTTCTTGGGCATGACAAGATTTATCACGTTCAAACTTTTCTTTGTGATGTTTGTCGAGGACACAACCTTCACAAACACCCTTATTGGAAGAAATTGGAGGTAATCCACGTACCATATTAGACAATAGCTACATTTTACAAAGTTCAAGTGACCTAATATTTCATGCCATAGATTAATTTTCTCATCGGCATGTGCAACATAAGAATAAAAAGGTTGTTTGATGGCTGAGGTAAAACTAGTAAACTTAAACAAACCAACATCATGATCAACAAGGAAAAATGAAACAATTTTGAACCCATTATTAATATCTTTCAAGACATATATAGCATACCAAGCTTCAAATTTATAACCTTTTTTACAATCATGATAAACAAAATCAAAATTGATGAGTTTTCCTTCAACATGAAACACATCTTCCAGTACACCATTAGAAACATCAACATTTCCAAACCCAACTACAGAAAGATTATTACCATCACTAATTGAAACGTTATGAGCCAAATTATTTTCTTTGTCATAGGAGTTAAATACAAAATAATTACAAATCATGTAATTGAAGGCACTGCATGAATACAAGATCCATTATAGAGAAGAGGAGATGGATTTAGTTGGTTTAATTGAATATGTAGTAAGAGAAACGTGTTTTTCTTTAGAGGATTTCTTTTGGATTTAGCACGCTCATTGTTCCTCTTAAATCAATTATTTTCAATTTGATTGGTTTTTCCACAGTACTTACATGATTTCCACTCTTTCTTCCACGAAGCACCTACATCAGAATCATTAGAAACCTTGTTTGAAGTACTAGTAACATTAGGTTTAATATCATTTTTAGGACCTTAGTAGGGTTTATTCTTTCTATGAGCCAAATGTTCCATCCCAACAACAATTCGACCTGATGATAGTATCCTACCCTATTCACAAATTGATCCTTTGCATAAGTCTTCAAAATTAGGTTTAAGAGTTCCCTTAAACATTTCAATGGACCTATTTCTAGTTTGAATGAACATATCATAGGTGGGAGAATTTTTTTTCTCTTCTAGAATAATGAGTGGTGTATCATTCTTCTTATAATCATAACCACAATTATTTAGTTTCTGATTATAACTCTTGATTTCTACAAGAAATTGTTCGATCCTTACAAAATCATGAGGATCTAGTTCATGTATTTTATTTTCTAGATAATAGGTAGAAACGTCATCCTTTTTGTCATACATTTATGTTATGACCTTCCATACCTATACAAGATTACCTTCATATTCAGCATGTACCTATAGATTGTCAAATATAGTTTGACCAATAATACCTCTTGGATATTCACAACGTTCTTCCCATGTAGACACATCCTTTACATTTGTTGGTATCTTGATGTCACCATTAACAATCCACCATAGATTCTTTTCCCTGAGAATATCAATCATCTTACATTTCCAAATAGTATAGTTAGAACTTGTTAATTCATGAACATCAACCACCTCACAATTCATTATGATTTTGTACAATAAATTGACATAATTATTCAAAATTACTCAAATCTGACTACAAATATGGATTCTTTGTGAAAAATTATGCAAATTCAAAAAAACAAAACGCTCAAAACTAAGTTATTATGAGCAAGTTATGATAGTTTGAAGTTCCTAAAATGAGGATGAGGCCTGCCTATTTGAAAAAAATATAAATTTTGATAGACTAAAAGGTACAATTGTGAAAAAATAACTACACTATATATTAGATAAAAAAATTGAACTCAACAAAAAAAATTGCACTCAAATGACCACCTAGATAGTGAGATCTCACTATCAAAAAATCACCTTCAATGTGTAGATGCAAATCCTCACATGCTTAGTTAAATAACACTACTAGATAGTTGTATATTATTTGGAAACTTATATATAGGTTTTTTTACTTATAGTGATTGAACAATCAGCCTCTCACTTGATGACTAAGCCACTTATTTGACAACTTACCAACACAGCCATGTGTCATAGTTGTACTTGCAACCACGGTGTTTTAAAAAAACTTCTTCCACCTTGAGAAAGATGCACCAAAAACCACAAAATCCAAATATAATAGTGATAGGGGTCACAATATATGTAGGTATTTATTCTACACAAACGTTGAGCTAACACACCAATCCACACAAACAAACTAGATAGAGATTCGTATCACTATTGCATGAAAGGAAATGAGGGGTTTGTACATCGTATCCTATATAGTTGGTGGGAGAGAAGAGTTTTTTAAAAATGGTGTGAACCCTGACCTTTAAGATTACTGGACTAAATCAAAGAAAAGGAGGTATGTGCATTCCACGTGCAGAGGAGAGTATAAATTTGTATATAGAAATCAAGAGGTGACACACATATGTCGTATGAGTTTGTGTGATTTTGTATTGGTTTATAGAAGAAATTGTGGGTAGAAGGCAATGAAGGGAGAGATATGTATGGTTTTACAAACAAGAATTTGATTGAAAGAGAAAATTTAATAGACCATACACACATATATCATGATCGTTGCATCATGGTTTAGAGACTAAGTGGTGTTGAATTTCATACACAATACAATTGTGTGAGAGAGGGCAACTCTAAATTCTATATTGTAGAGAAATTGTGGTATAATCACATAGAATAGTTGAAGAGGGAGCACCTTAAGGGTGTATTGGTAGTTGATATAAATGTACATATTTGTACAAGTCTGTACGGTCATACAGTTGCATGGAGGGGAGGATTGTAGGGTGAAAAAAAACCTTAAAACTTAATAAGTCACTACTCCTTTGAAATTTTTTACTTTCACTTTTTTTTTCTCCTCTTTTAATTTTCAAATTGTGTGTGTGTGTGTGTGTGTGTGTGTGTGTGTTAAAAATAAATGTGGCCATAAAACTTTAGCTTATAAACCCACCAAAAATCACCCCAAGCCTTGAAAGGATTTTAATTAGATCTAGAGCAAATGAAAGCCAATTTTGATGAGAAAATAGTTAATCTTGATTAATTTCCATGCTCCAGATCAAATGGCAGTTCTAGATTTAGTGAAAATGCTCAAAATTGAAGAAATAAAGAATGTGGTCCAAATCTAATTTCCAAATCTATGAAAAGTAGGGCCTAAAAATCAGATCTAACGTGCTAGACTAGTATATATAAAGAAGGAAGTAGATTTACTTATATTTAATGCCAAAAAATCCAATACAATGAATTTTATCCAAGGAGTTAGATCTAGGAAACGAGCTCTGAAACCATGAAAGACCATGAATATATGTAAAAAAACATATATGCCCAATATCAATCCTATATAAACCCATATGGAAATCATTAAATAAATAAAATATATCTAACAAAATAGAAATAGGAGGCAAGAAATTTACGTTGTAAAACCCGAGGGTGGGGAAACATCCATGAAAGCATGCCTTCTATTCTTCAAAAATCTCCCAATTACATTATCTATAGAAAACTCAAGTATGGAGTCCATATGGGATACATAAAACTCTCAAGAATCACACAAGAACATTACAATTGAGCCTTTGTCACCTCTATTATATAGGTTAGAGGGATAGGAGATCATATCCTATGATGAATATGGGATAAACACACTTTATAAATTAGTGATTTAATGAAAAATAATATGCCCTATAGTATAATAATTCCCCATTGTGAATAGAAAATTCATTATCATGATGATAGGAAATACAACATGTTGAAGCCTCGACACCTTCCCCAAGACAGTGGGCTTGGGACCCCTCCTAAAATTTTCTAATGCAGATATTTTAATCACTCTGCCCATTAGCCAGGTTCTCTTGATTTTAAATTATTGAAAATTCCTTGTTGGAATGGATGGTTGATGCCTAATTTCTTGTTGTTTTTAGTTATGGCATGTTGCAGTCATGATTGAGTATGGAAATAGTCCCATCAAGTTTGTTTGTGTCACAAGAATCTTTTGTTACGTTTATTATATCCACATGTATGTTTTGAACCCTGACCATAAAAGTGTCATTTATAATTATGTGGGTTGATTGCGGAATCTGCAAGACATATGTTGGCTTTGAACTGCTTCTCAAAAAAAACTTGGTACTCTTGCCTAGTACTCAGTATCAGGTGCTCCAAACATCATTTGGCTATTTTCAGAAGATAATATTTCTTAGTTATTGATGGATGACCTCAGTTACGGTGGACAGATTCAAAGCATATATAACATATATTTCTTCAGAATTGTTGGAAGTGAATTTGGGTAAAGTTGTGACAAGAACGACGCCCGATCTTTCATTAAAAAAATATTTTTCTCACAATTTTAGGTACTAGTCAAAGTGAACTTTTCACTAAAAAGTAGGCCTACTATAATTTTTGTGGGATTACAAATCCAACACCACTAATGAAATCGATATCTGAGGTCCAAGAGTTCTAAAATGATCACAAAGGATTTCCCATCAAGTGAACCTCATTAATCATTAAGTTTCTAAAATGATTGAATGAAATGAATGGTGACATATAAGGTAGGTAAGCACCATGCAGGTGTTGGTATTGATGCACTGAAGGAGTTATTTTTTTATCAATTTTTGACCCAATAGGAAACTAAAGTATTTTGGCTATCAACCTCTCCATGTTATCTTAGAATCAAAGGATGGAAATTCACTTATTTTGTTTTGGTATTGGGAATATTTTCTAAAGCATGAGTTTTAGCACTTTGTGGTCACATTGGAAGGTGATTCCAAAGATACACTACCTTTCTTTAAATACAAAGTCTTCAAGACAATGTTTGATCTTCTTAATAAAAAACCTGAACAAAAATGCAAGCTCCTTTCAATGCTTATGAACAAGCTTGGTGATCTAGAAAGGAAAGTGGCATCAAACTCTAGGTACCACCTTTCATGTCTACTAACTTCTCACATAAATATAAAGGCATTTGTGGTTTATGAAGTAGATATTTTTGTGCCTCATCCCCATGTGGACTGTGGGTAAGATATTGTGCTATCATTTTTTTAAATATAATTCTACTTAGCAGTCGAGGAGATGGACCTAAGCTAGAAAGACATCTAGTAGACATATACTTTGCACTATTCAAACAATTGATATCCATGGATGATGAAGTAGAAAAGAGGCATATATATTCAAATACTCTAATGATGAATTGAAGAATATTTATAAAAAAAGTGGAAAAAACAAGATTCTTTATCTGAAGCTCCTACTGAAATTTATTCAAGGATTCTATCTACATTACTAATGGGTGTTATTAGATATTTTCCTTATGTTTCAACTAATGAAGTTGATGTTATCATAGAGAAGTAAACACAACATTCTAATAGTTTCAACATTGGGGTGCAAGCATTGATGTTGATATATCAACTTCTAGCTAAAAACCAAATCATTAGTGATTGTTTCTATCATTCTCTTTATTCAACACTTTTGACTCCTACTCTCATGGAGTCATCAAAGATATATATGTTTCTAGGGCTCATGTTCAAGGCATTGAAGCCTAATATAAACTCAAAGTGTGTTGTTTCATTTTCAAATTGGTTGTTGAGATTTGCACTTTAACAGACCCCATAATTTACATGTGCTTGTATTTTTCTATTGGCTAAAGTGATACAAGAAAGACCTCTTCTTTCTTCTTGAGTGTGAGGATAACGATGATGATGATGATATTTAATATTTTGTGGATGGTATGGAAGAAGGTGACCAAATGACATAAATGACCTCAAATCCATTGCTCAGAGATTTATCAAGTGAGAGATAATTTCCAATATTACTAAGGTAGAAAATGATGATAAAAGTGATTATGAATTGAAGGATGGAGAAATTTTTTGTCATTCTTCTGATTCTAGAGATAATAGTACTAAATAATATGAGGATTTTTTTGGAATGCCAATAATAATACAAAACATTCTAGGGTGATCAAGGAAAGATCAATTTTTTTACAAGACATATTAAATACAAATAATCAGTCTAATAAACTAGGAAAAATTGATTCTTGGCCTAAATCTTGCTACTATGATCCTTGGATGCATGAACTTGCTTGTTGCAATGTATATTTTTCTTTCAAAACCTCTACATATTTCAGTACTCCATCACAATCCCCCACTCATCACAACCTCTATGTATCAACATACTCTTAATATATTAAATACCTCTCACTTGTCAATATGTTGGTACTCTTAACATATTTAATATGCCTCACTCGACGATGTGTCGACATAATTCAAAAATATTGGATCTCCCTCACCCACCGATGTTTCGGAGCATCCCTCACATATTGAATATTTCCCCACCCACCAACATTTCACAATCCTCTTTGAACTCCAACATATTGGACCTATTCACACATCCTATCTCATTTGTGCTCTGGAATTTTGGGTCTCGTATCTCATTTTGTTTTTTGACATATCAGCCACCCTATAACATTTGAACGCCAACACATAACAGTCATTATATCCATTTGAATGGTTGATACATTGTGTATTAAAGAAATTCATATAGAAAGGGAAGTAACGTTTGAAGGTTTAAAAGAATGTGGTGGTGTAAGTTCATGAGAAGGATTACAAAAGACATTAAGTGAGGTGGATAAGGGGGGGCATATCCATTCGACCCCCCCTCCCCTCTAAATATTATTCATTATATATACTTTAAATCACTCTTCACATATGCCGGTGAGATTCAAACATATCACATCCTTCATGTCTCCCGATGTATTGGCGACCCAAGCATTTTTTAAATCCCTCAAGATCTTCGGTGTATCAGCACCACTTCAAGATTATAATTTCCCTTATGCTTTGAATTATCGTGGATCCTATATCATTGGTGCTACAATTTATTGGTGTCAGTGCCTTAAATTTTTCTCGGTTTCACTTTTACACGTCAGCCTGTGAACATAAATGACGAATAAGACTAGATCCCTCGAGTCATGGATGAACAAATTGTAAGGCCATATTCCAACCAATATTTATGAATTATGGAAGAGGTTGAATGCATTATTAATCAAACCAAGTGACTCAGGGCATGGTACCTTAGAAATTAGAGAGGGATGCAACATAGAGCATCAAGAAAAAGCATAGCTCATGTTTTATTTTTTCCATAACTTTTGACTTTGAGCCCTATTTCATGCACTTCTTATACCATTGGAAAGGTCTCATCAAGAGCTACTACTTCCTAGTTATATTTTTTACGATGTTCCTCACCATTTGTCCCATATTTTTAAGCTTGAATACAGGCGTATTTTCAACATCCCTGGAACCTAATAATACAACATTTCAATGGGGATGTCTGTGAAATCACCATCAAAGGAACCAGAAATCAAACTCAAGGAAGTAGACTTGAACTTCTCACTCATATGCCACTTAAAATATATATGTTTAAATGAACATTTTTCAAGTATGTTTTGCAGTTTTATATTGGAAACTCATTTATTTTGTGGTAAATGGCACCTAGGTACCAGTACCGTGAGAGGACCATACTCAGGAATCTAAACATATAATGTATGCAAGTTTGGTCTATGGAAACATGGATTCTAGACATCAATACAAGAAGGATTTGCTAATACACAAGAGCATATTTACGAAAGTGATCTACAGAAAATGATAACATACCAACACACAGGGAACAACCAACAAATAAGAATCAAGTTCAAATGGCAGAGGATGAAGTACATATCTCATGATAGGAAAATCATAGGCATAGAGGAAAGAGAGACCCATAGCATATAAATTATTGACCACATTGTATGAGGTGAAATAGGGCCAAAAACCATGATGGACCACAAGCACTAAAGGAGAATTTTGAAATGTGAATGTACGTGATGCGTGATATATTAAATTATGAACATTTTTGTTGTTAGTATCCCCTCGTCATTCCATAGAGGATAGGGACAAAAAGTTTACAAATACAAGGTCAAGAGTCAAAAAGGCGGAAGGTCAGGAGTCAAGGTGAATCTCAATAAATAGGGGGATTGTACTCTAATTAGTGGCTTTTGGATCTTTGAGCTTTCATGTACTATTGTTGAAACTTTAATGAGGAAAATTGTTTTTTTTCCAATCTATTTTCCAGAGAACTTGGATTCTTGTTTTGCACTTGTTATGGATTTTCCTACTACCTTTTTCTAATAACCGAATCATGTATTGATCCAGGGGGATATTGGTGGCCACCCACCTTTTCCAACTGGCTCAAAACAGCTTTCTAGCAATTTTGGCAATTTACTAATTTTAGCAGGTTTTAACTTCCGGGGCCATTTTGAGGGCCTAAATGAAGGTTTTTTTAGATCGAGGTTCTAAATGATATTCGAAGGCATTATTGAGCCCCCAAAATGAATCTCCTCGATCATACCTTTCCAACCAGCTATTATACGCCTAAAACGCAGATCGTATGCAAACGTTATGACCCCGGGAAGTTGATGTACCAACGTACCCAAACGGGGCCCACATGAATTTTGGCGCTTCATCTCCTAGGGTTAGGTTTTTGGATGTCTAGGGTTTTGGGAATTCCTATTTATTGTAAAAAGGCCTCCAGAGCCTCATTGTAATCATCTTCTTGCGAATGTGAGTAGCTGTCACATCTCTTCTCAAAGATAAGCTGCCACCATTCTAGTGAGTATTTCACTCTGTATTTTTACAGTCTCTGTACATTTCTTTCATGAATAGAAATTGTGTATTACTATATATCTGTGTTTATGGTTGCATCTCTGATACATTTCTGTTATATTATTGAATATCTGTGATATCTCTATGCATTCATTTGTTATATCTCTGCTCTCATTTCGTGCTGAAAATAATCTGGATCGGTGGTATTAGAGCAGGCTTCTCTTGATCGTTTTTCAGTGCAAGTCCCTGACGAGGTCCGAGTATAGCAAGTTGGGTCTCGAGCTTGTCTCTCTTAAATACCATCTCTCTCTCACACCCAAGAAACCCTCAATGGTGGAAGAAAATAAAAACAACGGAGCAAACAATCCTATCAATATGTTGCTTGAGCAAGCTCTCACGCGACAGAGGGATGAAATGATGGAGAATTTTTCCCACATCCTTAAATGATTTCCGATAGCATCAGGTGCATCTTCATCAAGCGACCACTTTGGAGGCACCTTGCCTTTCAAGGTACAAGTTAATTTTGATATTCTTGTATTTGAAGGACAGATAGATGCAGAAGCCCTAGAAAAATGGTTAACTCTACTAGAAGGTTATTTCTCTGTTCACAATTTTTTCAACAAAGAAAAGATCACCTTCGCACTCCTTAAAGCTCTCCCACATGTCAAACATTGGTGGGAAACTTACTAGAAGCAAAGTTCCACAGAGGAGTCTGGAATATATGGGGTCGATCCCACTTGGGATTTTTTTGTGGATGTGGTAAAGGAACAGTATTACCCTATTGGAAAATATGAGGACCAGTACATGAGATGGACAACACTGCGGCAAGAGAGGGGCCAAGCAGTTCTGGAGTTCACCAATGCCTTCCATACCTTGCGCAGCAAGCTGGATATCAAATACTCCGAGCAATATTTGGTTCTGAAATACCATGGGGCTCTACACAGATACATCCAAACTGAAATGGATTTTCTGGACATCTCATCACTCGGTATTGCTTATTGATATGTTGTTAAAATTGAGCAGAAATTTAAGCACCAGAACAAACGAGAGTTCAGGTCTACAAATCCGCAATAAGAAAAGAAGGGTCACAGGAAGACAAAGAAGGACACCGAAAAATGGTGAGAGTTCCACAAAAGCCCCTGGCACAACACCGATGAATGTTTCTCAAAACAATCATTGGTGGCCGATATGAAATACAAAGAGATGAACCCTAATTTAGAATCTGATTCTGAAAACAATGGTAAAGGATAGATCATTGACACGGACCCCACTTCTATTGTCGAGACCGCGGCAATTCAACCAGAAGAACCAACAGATCCTGAAGAGGGGGAGTGCATTTTTCATTCAAAAATGTGGGTGAAGGGGACCCTGTTGCATTTTATTGTTGATAGCGGAAGCCATAAGAACCTCATCTCAGCAGAGGTCATCAAACAGCTGGGATTGTCGACAACACCACACCCGCAGCCATACAACATCGGGTGGCTTTGCCAAGGATGAGATCTCTGCGTCAGCCAATAGTGTCGATTATCATACGGCATCCAACCCTTCAAGGATGAGGTATTATGTGATGTTTCCCCACTAGATGTATGTGATGTTCTCTTGGGACAACCATATATGAGGAGACATCATGTTGTTTATGAGTCTCGACCCCGTAGTGTCATTGTTACTTTGGGGGGTCATCTCTACAGAATACCAGAGGTAGTTCTGACTACTATTCCACCTAAATAGTGTCACAAGGTAGTATCTCATACTACAAAATTGAGCTTCTTCACAATCTGTTCAAAACGAGAACAAAAGGACACTGCAACCACTACAACCTTGCGCCAAGCACCTTTTATCCAACAAAAGCAGGTCAACAAGGTTGCAGCAAAGCACAAAGATTCCTTCTACACACCATCCTCTAATGTATCTCAACCTTTTTAATAGCCTCAACCTCAACAAGTTCATGATAGACTTCCACAAACTGAGCAGCGCAACGTCTCCAACAAGACAAGCAGCTCACCAAGATGCAGATTCAACAAATGCTTTTCCCTCTCCCCCAGGAACTCAACGCAATGGATACCATTGCTTCCTAAGGAGGGAGGATTGATCTAGGTGGATATTGGTGGCCACCCACCTTTTCCAACTGGCTCAAAACAGCTTTCTAGCAATTTTGGTAATTTACTATTTTTAGCAGGTATTAACTTCCGGGGCCATTTTGAGGGCCTAAATGAATGTTTTTCAAGATCAAGGTTCTCAATGATATCCAAAGAAATAATTGATCCCCCAAAATGAATATCCTCGATGATACCTTTCCAACGAGCTATTACACGCCTAAAATGGAGATTGTATGCAAAAGTTACGACCCCGGGAAGTTGATGTACCAACTTACCCAAACGGGGCCCACATGACTTTTGGCGCTTCATCTCCTAGGGTTAGGTTTTTGGATGTCTAGGGTTTTTGGCATTTCTGTTTATTGTAAAAAGGCCTCCAGAGCCTCATTGTAATCATCTTCTTGCGAATGCAAGTAGCTGTCACATCTCTTCTCAGAGATAAGCTGCCACCATTCTAACGAGTCTTTCACTCTGTATTTTTATAGTCTCTGTACATTTCTTTCATTAATAGAAATTGTGTATTACTATATATATGTGTTTATGGTTGCATCTTTGATACATTTTTGTTATCTTATTGAATATCTGTGATATCTCTGTGCATTCCTTTGTTATATCTCCGCTCTCATTTTGTGCCGAAAATAATCTGGATCATGTATTATCTCACATTATAGACTATTCTTATGTGTGACTATTGAATTTTTATTTCTATTCTTCAATAAATATGTGTTTGAATATGTGAACATAGGATTGTAAATGATTGTTTTAATGCTAGGCTATTATGGGTTTGTATTCATTTAACCATATTATTGTCTTTGCTTTGTGTGAAATATTTCTTGGACCAATGATAGGAACATGTATGGTTCTATGTTTACTTTGATGTTACCTTTAGTTTCATCTGGATGCATGCATTTTCATATTAGATTAGTTTTGTTTCATTCTTTATCTTATAAATCGTCACCAGTGGACCGGGCCATAACTGGTAAACCCCAAACCATTAATGGTTGTTAGGCCAAGATATTGATGGGTTCCTTATTCCAAATAGTGTGAGATCTAATTGGGACTTCTCACTCGAGGTAACCCCTGCTATTGATCTAGGTCACACAAGCCACATCAACAAAATTGGCACTAGAAGGAGGGTTAGATGACAATCATACCCATGTGGAGCCATTTCAATAGATTGTTTTAATCATCCCATGGATCCTCTTCGTATCTTTGTATGGTACCACTCTTTGAGTCTTTTGATAACCTTGGGTGGCATCTCATTCAATATAGTTAATATCTTGTCAAAATTTAAATTTGATGGTGAAGGGAATATCTCTGGATTCATGCACCTTAATAAGTTTATCATTGCACGACAAAATATTAAAATTGTTTAGTATAATGAAATTTGTCGATTGTTTATCCTTACATTGGAAGGACATATTAAATCCTGGTATAGGACATTACCAATGAAATTGATACATATTTGGAAGCAATTTATGGAAATCTTTATCATTGCTCATGTAGATTGTGATTATGAGGAACTTTGTAATGAGATTGAGGAAATCCATAGGCTTAGGAATTAACCTATGGATGATTTCTTTCAAAGCGTTATGTAGATTTATTGTAGATTTCTTGAAATTGACAAACCCTCAAACCAAAAAATTATTAACTAGTTTTCATATCTCCTCTTTATTTATGAAGGGGACAATCTTGAAAATGAAAAGGTCTCTAATGTGCAAAATACTATTTCTCAATGCTCTAATCTATATCTACGCGATGAATATTCAATCACCTTCCACTCCAGAGAAATATTTGTGAACATACATACCATACAAGCCTACCTTCAGACATCTAAAACTCTGCAATATGATTTCAAAGCACAATATGAGGGAAATATTTCAAAATATGATTTCAAATATGTATTGAATGAAGAATAAATTTGTGAAATTGCTATATATTTGAATGAGAATATAGCACTAGGAAACATAGAGATTATATCCTTCAACGAAAATTGTGATCCGATAAGGGAAGATGGAGGATACATGATTTCTAACCATCACTTTGTCACTACAATACAGGAATTAACATCAGTACCCCTAAACCCCTTAGACCCAATGTAGGAACAAACTAGTGGCGTTCCTTTTGAGAATCATGAATATGTTTTGGTCTATGAAAGACCTCCTACTGAGGAAATTCATTCATTTTCAAAATATGAATATTTATATTCTCTTTATACAAATATGTTCGGTGATGATCACATACATGAGAATCCACAAGCTTATCATGTAGTAGAATATTTACATTTGTCTTCAATGATAAAATATGGAATGATAAAGGAGAGAAAGAATATTTCCAAGCTTTGGTTGATCAAAGACCCATTCATAATAACAGTCCTTCTAGGATGCACAAATTCAAAATTCCTTGGCAATCTAAATATATAGAACTTACTGAAACATGATTTGATTATGAAAACTCCATATTTGATGATTACATTTCTATTCCGGAAATGAGTGTGAGCATCAATGCATCATTCAATGATCCTATACAATCTGTGATTACTCATCTCAATGCACAGATGTTAATGATAGAAGACACAAGGCATGAATATCATAAAGAATTGTTAGACCCCCATGGGGATTGTTGGTGCAATTATTTGCATAATATATTACCAAACATAAATTATCAACCGGGGTTCGTAATCAATAGATTTGATCCACTATATGTGCTGATAATAGATAGGTTCCTATGTTTGTTTAGTATAGCTTAGATAAGAAAACCAACAATAACAAAACACTATGTTTTCAAAGATAACACTCTTCACACAATTCAGAAATTAGAAAGAAAAACTTGCAATCATGCACTCAAAAGATTTTGCACGGATAATGCCTTGCCCATTTACAAGCTCATGAAGTGGAAATATGGACTTTGAATTAGTTATCTATAGCTTCTACTCTTAACAACAACTAGAAATCAAATCTAGGCACACTTCAACAATACAACTCCAAACTTAGAAGGGAAAAATGATAACAAAACTTCTCAAGCAAACAGTGAATCAAAAGGTTCTTGCTTAGATAACAAGTATGTTCATTAGAGGCTTATGAAATGAAGAGATGAACTTAGATCGTATTCCCTGTAGCAATTAAAACAGCCAACACTCTACATATGCTCAAAGGAAAACATCAATCAATTCTAGACAAAATCACATGTGAAGGAAGACACTCCACTTTAGGCACATGTAAGGTGAGAGATGGAGGTCTTGATTGTGCATGTGTTTGCAAGGTGAAATATGATTTAAATCTATGAAAGAAAGATGAGTATGGTAGGATGCTCCATTACAGATTCATGTACAGTGAAAGATAGAGATCCAAACCATTCTTAGATATGTGAAATGGAAACAACACTATAACATTAAATCTACCAAATGATTGTCTACACACACATACAGGAATAACAAATGTTCACTCAAGAATCTATGTTGCACTCATAAATCCACATTACACTCCAGAAATCTATATTGCACTCCAAAAACTCTCACTCACTCACTCACAATTGCCACACATATTTATTGTATTTTGTCAAATGTTTATTGAAGCAAAAAAGAAATAAAGTTAGATGTTTATGATTAAAACAAAAATGTTTTTATCCATACACAAACTAGAATTATATATACAGTAAATACAAAGAAGCTTACCTTGGTTAGGTCGGTGGTCCCTTGCCATACCAACAAGGTAGCTTTAAAATAAACTTACAGAACGAAAGGTCTGATAACACGCATCAATTCCATGAACTACAATTTATATCATTACTTGAGAAAAACATAGGTACAATCCACAGTCTTCAAGAATCAACCCTACAACATAACAACTCCTCTTTCTTCAAGAACCAATCTTGTAGCATAATAATTCCTCCTTACTCGGACCTATGAGGTCTTATTTATTCATAAAATCCATGGAGGAATGGATGAAACCGAATCCCAAACTAAGAAAGCATTTTTTACAATTTTAGGATAAATTCCAAAAAGTTGTGTTTTTTAACAATTTGGGCAGATTCGAGTTAGTCACCCACCCATATCTCCCAAAAAAATTCCAAATTTGAAAAACAGCCCATATTTTACTCAATTTTTCATATGCTAGACAAAACCCATGTATTAGAATTTCTAGATCTGATACCATATGAACGAAAATCGAGGCGCAAGTTGGCAGTTTTTTTTTTTTAATTTTGGAAGAATCATTCTCCCTAAGATGGAGGTCCACACATGTGAGATGGGTGAATTCTGACTCACGTGTACACATGAAAACATCACTCTAAACAAAACCCATGAGCCCGATTTTCTTCTAGAAACATTCAAAAATTTTGAATTATGTCTAGTACCGGATTAGCACAGGCTGGTACCAGAATAGGTGGAGCCTTGGTACCGGAATAGACTGGGTACCGGATTATGCTGCTTAAGATTCAAAGTGATTAGGATCATACATAATCAAGCAATTAATCAAATTAACTCAATAAAACTAAACAAATCATGCTTTAATCATAAGTTACCTCTTATGCACGTGAATAAGGTCATCGAGTGTATTATGGAGGAAATAGTCAATTAGATACACATGGAATAGGTAAAATAGGCTCAGATAGAAGGTAATATAGGGCATTAGAAGTTTCAAAATGGAGACTCAACATTCCCCCATGCTTAAGTCATTGCATGTCCTCATGCAACAATGATCTTCAAAATTTCACAATTGATGATACTCCTCACTCAATCAAGCATTCCCTGAAGTTAAGTCTTATCCAATCTGTTTTCAATCAAATTTAGGAGAAAGGGCTGAATGTGACTCTAATACGATTATAGGATAGTGGCCAAGAGTTTTCATAATGACTTTGACTAATAGTCCCCCCTGGCTAGATTACCTTTCAAACAAAAGTGATATAAGCATAGTTTAGATATCATTTGAAGAGAGGAACACATAAAGGAATACATCCCAAGATGATTAACTCGTTTCAGATCCAATTTTTTAGAGATGAAGCTCTTCTTGTTTAGGTAAGGTGAATTGCACATACTGAGGGTCCCACTTCTCATGCAAACCTATTTTTTTAAAGATAGAACTCTAAAGTGGATACTTGAAGGTTATTAAGAACATCATCCGAGAGATATAAAGGTCATGTCCTAGCCTTGATTTGATAGTGATTGCTTCAGAATGAGACCCAAGGGTTTTTGTTCATTTTTAAGTGTGCCACTTTATGTTTTTCAACTCCCTTTACCCGGCATAGCCCCGCTGCCAGCAGGCCTGTTCAGTACCCTGACGGGTTTACCTTAATACCATACAAGAATGGCCCCGTTGCTAGAAGGCCTATTCAGTACCCCAACGGGTTTACCTTAGTACCATACAAGAATGGACCCGCTGCCAGCAGGCCTGTTTAGTACCCCGACGGGTTTACCTTAGTACCATACAAGAATGGCCCCGCTGCCAGCAGGCCTGTTCAGTACCCCGGCGGGTTTACTTGTACTTCCTGATACTTCCTTTTTATTATATTACTCAAAAGATTTAGAATAATGTATACTGTTCATTGACAATTTTAGAGTATAAGGAAGGCAGGTGGTACGAGAGTGTTTTAGATTTATTAGGCACATAATTAATTGTTTGCAATTATCCCAAGGGTGACATCATCCACATTCAACTTAAATCTCAACTATTCAATGTATAATGGAACATCTCGGA
>ML784575.1:206482-220313 GCA_009831015.1 Picea engelmannii | reverse complement strand
ATACCTCCAATTACCTAAAGTGAAAACAATGTTAAGCACATGACAAAGATCATATCACTTTGGCATTAGTACTAGATAAGTAATGGAGTAGGTTTCTGCAGTACCGGAACAGATAGTATTGGAACAAAGTGACATGATGGATGGTTTTTGCTCATTCATGGTGACAACCACTTCACAAAGGAATTCATTGATAATATACGAGGGCTTGCAAAAGTTCATGGTAGGGAGTGTGCAATAATTGAGAGTAACCATATGTTTACTTCATAATTAGTCTAATTCCTTTAGTAAAATGAAAAATGTTGAATTTATATGTCCTAGTACTTAAATCGAGCAACAAAACTTGAATATATGATTAGAGCTACCAACATCTTATTACCAGTACCTGGTCACCTGAGTACCGGATGGACACAGGGTTGTGCTTCAGTACCAGAATAGCATAGAGTTTTGGTTTAGTACCGGAATAGCACAAACCTATTCCTTTGGTACTAGATGAGCACACAGGCGACCATCAGTACCGAATGAGCATAATACCAAATGAGCATATGAATGTTGTTCAGTACCGAATGAACACAAACTTTCTCCTTTGGTACCGGATGAACGCGGAGACAAACATTGTTTGCAGTACCGGATGAACGCAATTTTGCATTACCGAAATAGAATAGTACCGAAATTCTGGAAATGACTATCAAATCCCAGCACTAAACATGTTGATTTGGCCTCGCCAACGGAAGTTGCAAAAGAATATGAAGGTTTCAAAAACCACTCCCCCATGCCTAAGGTTTTTCATGGCCTCATGCAAACAATGTGAGATGCTAAAAAGGGTTGCTCAGAGAGTTGTGAACACCTGCTAAAAACAAACCAATAGAACTAATTAAAACTGGATTTTTATTCATGCTTACAAACAGAAAATTTAAGGAAAATGTCAAAACTTGAATTATTAGCTATGAATAAAATAGTTTGGAATTAACATTCATTTTCAACTGCTATTAAAAAGATCACTTAATCAATCATCCTTATGAAATAGCAGTCTGAAAATAGATAGGTAAAGATAAATCATGAATGCATCATTTTTAACAACTTAAGGAAAAAGAAGAAATAGGTCATGAAGTACTCCCTTAAGTGTTATATTTCATTGACAATGATGCCTTCTCTGCTTTTGAAACCCTTCCAGCATTATGCATGCATTCAGAGGATGAAGAGATTCCTTCTCATATGATTCCAAACAAAATCATCATAACTTTTAAAAAAGAAATCTACTATAGGAATGAGAGATCTTAAACCGACTGCTTATTATCTTTTGACATTCCCATTTATTAAAAATATGAAAGATAGGTTGCATTGCAGCATTTATTTATTTATTTACTATCCTACTCTAATTGAACAAAATAAAATGTCCTTCAAGTATAGGAATACTTCCAGTGAAGCCATGTGCATAAGAGTGTTAGAAATATATACATACTCAGGTTTAAAAGACAAATATTAATGCATACCAGAGTATGAAGGACCAGCTGCTTTGATGATGAGATCAAGAAATAATGAAAAATAAGAGAGTGTTGTGACCTAATAACTAATTGAAACCATATTTCAATAGGATCACTATATTCTCATTTCTCTTCTTTGTTTAGGTCACACTGAATGTCCTCCTCTACCATGCTATGCAGATTATCCTCTTCAAAATGATTGGTAGTTGGAGTACATACAGGATCTGTTGAGAGGCATGCTAAGGACTCCTCAATCTCAGGTTCCACTAGTTCCTCTCCATTGAATTCTATCCATGATTCTTTATTCCCTTCAACAAATTAACAAGAGGAATCTAACAAGACTTCTAAATCTTCCTGTGGAGAGACAACTAGATTCTTGACTGTTGTTAAGATATTCTCTTCCTGAGAGGCAGATATCCCAGTTGCTGCCAGAATGTGAGAAAGTTCTTGGAGGAACATTCTTCAAGCTCTTGATCATCCTTGAATTATTCTAGCTGGTTGATGATACCTGTTTCGCAACACAGAGTAGTACTCGGGAGGTTCTTACAGCACCCCAAACATGATTTATAATTTAAAGATCTGGGTTTTAAAACTATTTGCAAAAACAAAACACACCAAGATTTAACTCCTTGAGTTATTGGGATCCTTCTGTCACCAGGTTATCGGTTCGCACAAGTTAGATCATGATAAATAAAACTAAATTTTCATAAACAAAAACACACTTGCATCAAAAGAAAAGAGGACAACTTAACTTTGGAGCAACCCCACCAAAGTGGATGTGTGGGCTCTTCCTGGATGTCTTACCATCTTCTCTCCGCACTTAGTTCATCCATAAAACCAATCCAAAATCATTAAATCAATCTTATTCAAATACTACCTATTACCGTTTACAACTCCCCAGCAACAACACCAAAATGTTGGTGCAATTATTTGCATAATATATTACCAAACATAAATTATCAACCGGGGTTCGTAATCAGTAGATTTGATGCACTATATGTGTCGATAAAAGATAGGTTCCTATGTTTGTTTAGTATAGCTTAGATAAGAAAACCAACAATAACAAAACACTCTGTTTTCAAAGATAACACTCTTCACACAATTCAGAAATTAGAAAGCAAAACTTGCAATCATGCACTCAAAAGATTTTGCACGGATAATGCCTTGCCCATTTACAAGCTCATGAAGTGGAAAGATGGACTTTGAATTAGTTATCTATAGCTGCTACTCTTAACAACAACTAGAAATCAAATCTAGGCACACTTCAACAATACAACTCCAAACTTAGAAGGGAAAAATGATAACAAAACTTCTCAAGCAAACAGTGAATCAAAAGGTTCTTGCTTAGATAACAAGTATGTTCATTAGAGGCTCATGAAATGAAGAGATGAACTTAGATCTTGTTCCCTGTAGAAATAAAACAGCCAACACTCTGCATATGCTCAAAGGAAAACATCAATCAATTCTAGACAAAAACACATGTGAAGGAAGACACTCCACTTTAGGCACATGTAAGGTGAGAGATGGAGATCTTGATTGTGCATGTGTTTGCAAGCAGGGATGATTTTAAGGATGGAAAATTATTTTAAAATTTAGAAACCTTGGTGAATCTTACTAATCCTTAGTATGCTAACTATAAATGATTGGCGATTTTTTGTAAAAATATTCAAATTTCTAATTATTTTATATAGTTTTTATAAAAAATTTGCTATTTTTAAGGTAAAATAATTTTATCCTATAGAATTTGGGTGAATCATTTTTAAAATAGCGAATCTCATTTTTGGAAAAACCATGGAAAATTAGCCCATGAGCGAAATTTAGCCCCTAAAATCATCCATGTTTGCAAGGTGAAATCTGATTTAAATCTATGAAAGAAAGCTGAGTATGGTAGGATGCTCCATTGCAGGTTCATGTACAGTGAAAGATAGAGATCCAAACCATTCTTAGATATGTGAAATGGAAACAACACTATAACATTAAATCTACCAAATGATTGTCTACACACACATACAGGAATAACAAATGTTCACTCAAGAATCTATGTTGGACTCATAAATCCCTATTACACTCCAGAAATCTATATTGCACTCCAAATATGTTCACTCACTCACTCACAATTGCCACACATCTTTATTTTATTTTGTCAAATGTTTATTGAAGCAAAACAGAAATAAAGTTAGATGTTTATGATCAAAACAAAAATGATTTTATCCATACACAAATTAGAATTATATATACAGTAAATACAAAGAAGCTTACCTTGGTTGGGTCGGTGGGCCCTTGCCGTACCAACAAGGTAGATTTAAAAGAAACTTATAGAACGAACGGTCTAATAACATGCATCAATTCCATGAACTGCAATTTATATCATTACTTGAGAAAAACAGAGGTACAATCCACAGTCTTCAAGAATCAACCCTACAACATAACAATTCCTCTTTCTTCAAGAACCAATCTTGTAGCATAATAATTCCTCCCTAATCAAACCTATGAGGTCTTATTTATACATAAAATCCATGGAGGAATGGATGAAACTAAATCCCCAAACTAAGAAAACAATTTTTACAATTTTAGGATAAATCCCAAAAATCTGTGTTTTTTAACAATTTGGGCAGATTTGAGTTAGTACCCCACCCATATCTCCGAAACCAATTCCAATTTTGAAAACCGTCCCATGTCTTACTCAATTTTTCATATGCTGGACAAAACCCATGTATTATAATTTCTAGATCTGATACCATATGCACGAAAATCAAGGCGCAAGTTGGCAGTTTGAGTTTTTTTTATAATTTTGGAAGAATCATTCCCCCTGAGCTGGAGGTCCACACGTGCAAGATAGGTGAATTGTGACTCACGTGTACACATTAAAACATCACTCTAAACAAAACCCATGAGCCCGATTTTCTTCTAGAAACATTCAAAAATTCTAAATTATGTCTAGTACCGGATTAGCATAGGCTGGTACAGGAATAGGTGGAGCCTTGGTACCGGAATAGACTGGGTATCGAATCATGCTGCTTAAGAGTCAAAGTGATTAGGATCATACATAATCAAGCATTTAATCAAATTAACTCAATAAAACTAAACAAATCATGCTTTAATCATAAGTTACCTCTTATGCACGTGAACAAGGTCATCGAGTGTATTATGGAGGAAACAATCAATCAGATACACATGGAATAGGTAAAATAGGCTCGGATAGAAGGTAATATAGGGAATTAAAAGTGTCAAAATGGAGACTCAACAGGGATATTACAACAAATGGACAACCCATCACAATGCAAGATAACATAAACATCGAGATAACCCAAGAAGCATTGCCACCTAAATTTGTTCCAGAATCACAAGTTACTCACATCCTTGGATTATGTTTCAATATTGTAGCACTCCTCAAATGATTTTTATGATGTAATAGGAAAAATCTTGGAGACATATTTTGCTTAATGTTTCCCTCAAACTAGAAGATATCTATCAATTGTTATTTTGAACATGTTTTGTGATGATTCATTTATTTCAATCAATTACATCATACCCTAGTTGCGCATACATATTCCATGCCATAATACTCTTGTAGACATTGAGGTAATCAAGTGGTTACATTGGATTTATGACTTCACTTATCACTTGTTGAGTCGATGTAGGGTAGAGTAGGATCAAGAGTATCATAGTATTTATTTCCATTGTTATTTTCATAGCAAGGTCTTGACTTATTTTGGTTTCTTGAATAAAAGCCACTAGATATTCTTAGGTTTTGTTGTAGATTAGGATGGCTTATTCTAATTATAGTTTCTTTTTGCATGGGAATTTTAATGAGGCCTAAAAATAAAAAAATTCAGAATCGGAAGAAACCAACACCATTTCATTTGGCTCGTCGTGTTGATTGTGGCCATATAATTTTTTTCACAAATGGACATTGTATGCGAAATATATCGCGTTCTGACCGATTTCCCAAATAGGAAAAAAGTCAAACTAGTCAAAGTCAATAGGATGTATTGTTGACATCAGCAGTATGATAGTTGACGTCAGCAAGGACACATGGCAAGTAGTGTATGGATGACACGTGGCAGTCTGTACATGACGTGGCCCAATGACAAGATGACACATGGTAGTACAGAGGACATGTGGCTATAGGGATGTTGACGTGGCAGGGTGACTAGGATGTATGGATTCTTACATGGCAGGGTGACTAGGTTGTACAGATGCTAATGTGGCAGGGTGACTGGGTTGTACGGTGGTGACATGGAAGCTAACTTTGCATGTTGATTGTACGTTAATTGGGTGTTGACTGGACCATACGATCCAATCATAGGGTGACACATGGCCCAATCAGAGGGTGCCACATGGCATCCCAGATTTTTCCAATGTTGGCTAATGCAAAAATTGTGTTGGCACTCCGCAAGTTTCGAACCCGTGACCTTTGGTTGTGCCAATAGGCTACACCAAACTTGTTAACCACCAAAGCACGTCTGGGACTTGTTTCAACAAACGGCTAAATATGTATTTGAATTGAAAATTGGCACGGTTTAAGGGCTAGCCCCGGTCGGTGGGGGGGGAAGCTCTTAGCACATGGCACCCAGCCTGCGACCAAGAGCTAGGAACCTAGGGCTACAATTGTTTGGAGGCACGTGGAGGGTTAGCACCAGGGCACGTGGACCCATACGACCAGCGCGCCAGCCTAGCCGAAGGCCATATGGTAGCCTCCATGTGACCAAGAGCCTGAGAAAAGGGGGTTGCGTGCCTACATTTTTGCCAAATTTGGGTTTTTGACCATATATTATGATTTTTTGTTGATTTTCAGCCTATTTTTAATGGATTTTAGCCATTATTGGGGGATCTGAAACCCGATTTGAGGCCATATCTTAGGAGGAAGTTGGGAGGTTGATACCAAATCCACATCTATATAAACAAGGGGTTCTTAGAAACATTAAGGAGGTCATGAACATGAGATTTTTTTAATATTTTGAAAGCCAAAGCCATTTTTATGCAGGGAAGCCATTGAGGAGGGGAACTTTGCGAGCCAATTCTGGGAGCTACGCTCAACATTTTTCAGTGTTGTCAGTTGTGTTGGATTCTCAAGGTCAAGCAAAACACATCCAAACCAGTTTGTAATCCTTTTGACATTTTTCTGATGTACTTTTGAAGCATTGAAGAGAAATAAGAAAGCCTCACCCACTGAGACAAAGGCCCGGAGATGTAGGTAATCTTGTCGAACTCCGTTAACAACTTTATTGTTATGGTTTGTTGTTATTTGTGCTTAAAATATGATCTGCATTTCTTTATTATAGCTACTATAATATCTCATTAAGTTCTTCTTCTTTTATTAATTCCTAATTGGTAAATGAACACATGCTTAAAACTTAGCCAAGTCTTTAAAGATCAATTTCGGATCAAGTGGTATCAAAGCAGGTTGACGGTTGGTTTTTGAGTTTTCATGATTACTAGGGAAAAGTTGATTTGTGGTGAAGGTGAGCTTGTAGAAGGGGATCCTGAGATTGGATCAATAAAGAGGACTTCTCAAAGTGAGGAAATAGCATTGGAAGAAGGCATGTCTCATAATGAGATAGAGTTGCAAAATACTTTATTCGCCATGTCTGAGATGGTAAAGATATTATATGATAATTAATTGGAACATAAGAGGCCTTTCCAAGGGGAATCTTCCAAACAAGACAAAACTAAAGAAGGAGAGGATCCTCCTAAACTCCTCCTTCACCTCCTTCTTCTTCATCTTCTTCTTCTTCTTCTTCAAGTACAAGTTCCAAATCCACCGCAAGAAAACATTCCCATAAACATAAACATGATATGCCTTTACTTAAGCTTGACGTGAAATTTGAATTACCCATGTATGATGGTGAAGTCAATGTTGAGAGGCTTGATAACTGAGTCAGACAGATGGAAGTTTATTGCAGTGTGCAACAAATCAAGGATGAGGCAACTCAAATCAATTTGGCATCACTTTATCTTGTAGGCACAACACTCATCTAGTGGCAGAGTAAGTTGCAAAATGGCACGCAGCAAGTTGGTAATGTATTTCCATCATGGAAAGATTTTGTTTTTGCACTTAGAAAACAATTTTATCCTTTGGGTTATAAAGGGAAGGATTTAATTGAATGGCAAAGTATTAAACTAAGAAAGGGACAAGCGGTGCAAGAATACACAGATGAATTTCGTAAGATGGTATTAATGTTAAATATTCCCTTACATACCCAAGAAACTCTTATGAAGTATATAGAAAGTTTACCTGGACATATTCGTAACATTGTATTATGTTTGGACCTGCTAATCTTGATGAGGTTTCTATTCAAGAAACATACATTGAATCAGGGAAAACAAGAGTTGATGTATTAGGGGAATCATCTTCAAGGAAAGAGGACAAAAGAAAGGGGAATGGAAAGAAAGAAAATTCAGTGACAAGAAAGGAAGAGAAGCTCTCTTGCAAGAATTGCAAGAAAGAAGGGCATGATGATGACCGTTGTTGGCAATTTCACCCAGAGAAGAGACCAAAGTGGTTCAAAGAGAGGAAAGGGAGGCAAACACTTGCAACAACAACATAGCCAACAGAATTGCGATATGATTCAGGTTATGAGACTAATATCATAGTAGTTGGTTTGACAGCTAAAATTGGTGATGGATATGATTCTAGAAGTAAATTGTTTCACATAAGGGTGATAATGAAACATACTAAGATCGATATATTGATAGATAGTGGATCTCAATCAAACTTGATTTCAAAGGAAGTGGTTAAATAATTGGGATTAAACACTAACATGCATCATAAACCTTACTTACTTAAATGGATAAGCAACAATCATAAATTTCACATAACAAAGAAATGCAGTTTAAAGTTTGCAATTTCATCAAAGTTTGTGGATGAGGTAGGGTTTGATGTGGTGTCACTCAATGAATGTGGAATGGTCTTAGGCATTCCTTATTTGTATGATCGTAAAGAAATCTTCTACAAGGAACAAATAAATATCACTTAAATAAAAAGGGCAATGAATATGTTGTAAATGCTCGTGACATAAAAGAAAATCAATCTCTACAAACATGGAACAATTAAGGAAGGTTTCTTATGCAAGCAACACACCTATAATTGTGCCAAGTAAAGAAATTGACATTAAGCATGAAGATGAGATGGTTTTAGAATGGAAGTTCAATCATACTTTTCTTCAAGAAAAGCTAATGTCGTACAAGTACTTCAAACATATTAGCTAATTTGCAGTCATATTTCTAATGTTATCGCTGCTAATGTTTTCAACATGGATGGTAGTGGCTTCAGTAAGATGTGAAAGAGTACAAGTGGCTAACAATATGTTGTTATTTGTCATGGTTTTTTTTCAATTGATTATGATGTGACAGGTTCACAAGACAAAATTTAAAGACAAAGGACAAGTGAGGTGGCCTATCCCGCACTTAATGACTGGTTAATACCCTTTTGGAGGACCAAAAGGTCTTAGTGGGGAGGCATGATCCAAAATGGATCCAGGAAGGACTAAAAATCAAATTTATTGGAATCAGACGAAGCTAGCTCCATTGCATCCAGATCTTCATGTTGATTCTGACCATATAATTTTTTTTCGCAAATGGACATCATATGTGAAAGATATCGCATTCTGACCAATTTCCCAAACAGGCCAAAAGTCAAACTGGTCAAAGTCAATAGGTCATATTTTTTATGTCAGTAGTATGACAGGTGATGTCAGCATAACATCATGATGACATAAGCAAGGACATGTGGCAACACCAAGAGGTGACACGTGTCACTCAGTTTTGGAATTTTTGGGATGATTTGGACCAGTATGGAATTGACACATGGTAGCGTATGGATGACACGTGGTAGTCTGTACACGACGTGTCCCAATGGCAGGCTAACACATGGAAGTATGGACGATATGTGGTTGTATAGATGTTGACATGGCAGGGTGACTGGTTTGTACAGATGCTAACATGGAAGGGTGACTGGGTTGTATGGCGGTGACATGGCAGTTGACTGTGCATGTTGATTGTACGTTGACTGGATCATACAGTCCAATCATAGGGTGACACGTGGCCCAATCAAAGGGTGCCACATGGCACCTCAGATTTTTCCAATGTTGGCTAAGGAAAAAATTTAGTTGGCACTCCACAAGTTTCGAACTCGTGACCTCTGGTTGCACCAACGGACTACACCAAACCCACTAACCACCAAAGCATGTGTGGGACTTGTTTCAACAAACGGCCAAATATGTATTTGAATTGCAAATTGGTGCAGTTTAAGGGTTAGCCTGGGTCGGTGAGGGGGGAAGCGCTTAGCACATGGCACCCATCCCGCGACCAGAATCTAGGAACCTAAGGCTACAACTGTTTGGAGGTGCATGGAGGGTTAGCACCAGGGCACGTGGAGCCATACGACCAGTGCATCAAAGACCAAGGGATAAAGACCAATGCACTAGCCCAACCCGAGGCCATATGGTAGCCTCCATGTGACCAGGATCCTAGGAGAAGGGGTTTGCATGCCTGCAGGTTTTCCAAATTTGGATTTTTGACCATATATTATTTTTTTTGTTGATTTTCAGCCTATTTTTAATGGATTTTAGCCATTATTGGGGGATCTGGAGCCTGATTTGAGGCCAGATCTTGGGAGGAAGTTGGGAGGTCGATGCCAACTCCACATATATAAAAACTAGGGGTTCTTGGAAGAATTAAGGAGGTTCAGAATAGGATAATTGTTGAATATTTTGAAAGCCAAAGCCATTTTTATGAAGGGAATCCATTGAGGAGGAGAACTTTGTGGGCCAATTCTGGGAGCTATGCTCAACCTTTTTCAGTGTCGTCAGTTGTGTTGGATTATTGAGGTCAAAAATAACATAACAAGACTATTTTTTAATCTTTTTGACATTTTTTTGATGTACTTTTGAATCATTGAAGAGAAATAAGAAAGCCTCACCCACTGAGACAAAGGCCCAGAGACATAGGCAATCTTGTCAAACTCCATTAACAACTTCGTTGTTATGGCTTATTGTTCTTTGTACTTACATTCTAATATGAATTTATTTATTATGGCTACTATAATATCTCATTAAGTTCTTCTTCTTTCATTAATTCCTAATTGGTAAATGAACACATGCTTAAAACTTAGCCAAGTCTTTAAAGATCAATTTCACATCAACTAGGGAAAAAATAAAAATGCACTACCTCAGGAAAAATAAATGATCATCATATTCAAGGTCACCTCCTGCTCAAAAGGGAACTTCCATTGGCCAGAGAACATTGAAGGTAGTTGACTCCACTTTTCTACTAAGATATTGGCAATAAGAAATTGGTAATATTCAAAGTTGGACCTAAAGCATTCAATCAGGTATGGTTCCTCATTTAGTCAAATCGTTTCCTTTTGGCTTAGTGTTTCAGGTGAACCTGAATATAGCCTTAGTTTTTTTTTTATGTCACAAGATCCCTACAAGTGTGTTTTCTAGGAGGAAATTATCTTATTCAAATTGCTTCTGAGCCATATTTTTCTAATTGGCTAAAATTTCTATCTGAAAATGGTTAACAAAACAATTTGTATCATTGATTGTTGGTTTTATTGATTATATTTAGCACATCATGTTTGACTTGGAATAGTCTTATGTTTGTAAACACCTATGTGTAGACCTCAATCATTAGATATTTTACTCACTTGAAGAGGAAGATGCAGCTTGAGAAAAGAAAATGCCTCAAAAATTTTGACATATCCATAGACACATCGTAGAAACATTACTCATAGATCTTTTTTGGATTCTACTTTCAATTCTCTGCACGTGATTATCTTGAGCCCTTTCATTTCTGAAAATTTTGGTTAAAATAAATCTTGTGTCCTGAATTATTTTCCTATGTAGGTATAAGTGTCCAGTGGATATCACATGCTTGATTCGAACTGGTGATGAGGTGGGCATGTTCATGATTCATAATAGGTTTTAGGACTTGGAGATTCAGAGTGTCAGAACAGATTTCAAAATCCTTAGAATATTGCAAGGCTAATGAAAAGCCACTAGAGAAGTAGCAAAGGAAGCTCTTTCCAATCCCTTACTTCTTGAAGCACAAGGTTACAAGGATGAGCTAGAAAGATAATTTTTATTTAGCCAAGTGCATCAAATATACAAAGAAAAAAGGAATAATTTTTATTTATCCAAGTGCATCAAATATACAAATAAAATCCCAACAGTTAGCATTCATCCCCTATCATGCTAAAGTAATTAGATAAATAAATAAGGCCACTACTTTCCCATACATTGGATGTTAAGAATATACTAAATAAATCGGGAAGGACTAGGAAATAAAGATCAATTAGATTAGGGGATGCGCATGTTGAAACACACACTAACACTAGGGGGGGGGGTGGTGAATCAATGTCTTGAAATTTTGGACAATTCTCACACTTTCTCAGATTACTTAAATTAATTGAATAACATATATGTATTTCAATTACTTATTCATAAATATATATAACAGTTATAAAAACATGAACTGTATAAAGAAGAATAAATATCATATATTTATTAAACTTGAATAAGTACATATGATACCAATCATCAAGTTATTCAACACCAACTGAATAAGAGAGATCCAACTCTCAGATACAAGACCCAGCTTGTAGTTCTCAGATCCAAATGAGAAGTGAGGAATCCAACCCTCATAACAAGACCCAACTTGTAAAAAGGAACCAACCTGATAAAGAATGAACCTTCATTCAATCCATTGTATTTGTATGATATCCATCGAGATACATATTTTTCCAACACAATATTTTGTTTATATAGCCATTCAAAAGGTGTATGACATTGAAACAATGTGTCTTTCAATGCACCTCTTCATTATAGCAATAATAATGTTATTTTAATAATAACATTCTTCCTTTATTGTTATTCATAATCATTCATATCATGTTTATTCACCCATTGATTAAGTAATTAATTCTTCATTCTCCCTTTTTATTTTCATGTTTCACAATACATGGGAAAATACCATGGGTTTTTAAACCAAGGGAAAATACCATTTAATTTTTTGACCTTTTACATAAATTCATTTTGTTTTCCTTTTAATACACCTTTTCATGTAACTTATTTTGAATTTACATTTTACATAAAGTTACATTTTTCATTATTTTACTTTCATATCTATTTTTAGGTGAAAATTCATTTCCATTTAACTTTTTCATCTTTTGTATCTATAGTACATATATTAATATTAATATTCTACATTAATATTAACCTTTATATTAATATTCTCCATTAATATTTAATATCCATATATAGCCTGAGTGGGCCTAATGGTTAAGAACATGTGTTTCCTCTTAAGAGGTCACAAGTTCAAATCCAGAGGGGGGTAGGGTATGTATACCTCTGTAGACTTTACCAGTCAAATCGTTGGGCAGAGGGGGTCCCTTTTCCTACAAACAAGGGGGTCTCATACACCAATTTGGTGTGGCTTGGACATGAGCTTAAAAATAGATTATTATTATTATTATTATTATTATTATTATTATTATTATTATTATTATTATTATTATCCATTAATATTAACATTTATATTAATATTCCCCATTAATATTTAATCCATTTATATTTATATTAATATTGTCCATTAATATTTAATTCAATTTATCATATTGTAGCTTTCACGTCTGCCCTTCTTTTCTATATCAATCCATCTCCCATTTGATCACATTTATGGATCAAATCCTTATTTCGATCATCAACCAATTCATGTGAATTCTTTATTGATCTTTCTCTATAGATTCTTCCTCTGTGAATTAGCTTCCTCTGCAATTCCTTCGATTCCATCATCTGGTTTCTTCGACCTCCATTATAGACTATATCTAGAATTTATGATAAACTCCTATATTCAGGTCCTCAAAGTCCTTTCACTAGGTCCCTGTCTTCATATGGCCACGAACTATAACCAAGTGATTCTCCAAGAGTGCTTACTCTTCAAATTGTGCTAACTTCATCCAAGCACTCATTAGGTTCCATATAATCGACGACTATGTCCTTAGATTTTTTCCTTATCCCTAATCACACACGCTTCCTGTTGGAGAAATTTCTATTTTCGGCACACTAGTTCAGTGGGAGTTAACTGACTAGTTCTACTTTAGACTTTCTAATCTTAGACCATCACTATTATGCATGCATTCCTAATTATAGGATGTCATTGCCTATATGAGTGAAGATCACTCACTCATTGATCATATCATAATAGACATTGATTATCATTATTCATTATGTATCTCTCTTCCTTTTCTTGAAAAGCTTTGCTTGTGTATAATTTAGCTAGGTCTCCTGTGCAGGTTTCCATGAAACACTGACATGGTATGAGAGTCGAGATTCTTGAAGCAACCC
>ML784575.1:190652-204923 GCA_009831015.1 Picea engelmannii | reverse complement strand
CATTCTCCCTGATTTTCTGAACTGGCTCTTTGCATGCCTCCTCTACGTATGCCACATCATGCAACACTGTGTTCTTCCTATCTTAACTGCCAGTCTAAATTTAGACTAAAATTCCTTCCACCGTCCAGAGTGATTAGAGACACCCAACTGGCAAAATCTTCCAGACTTGTCAAAGCAGATGAAGGACCCCCGCCAAACTCTAGATTTAGCAATGTTAAGCTCCGTTGATTGTGCATTATAGTCGTTTGATGCTGGCCACACCAATCGCGTTGTGAATGTCATCATTCGTGTGTTTCTTAAAGAGAACGGTTGGTAACTGCTGCTACTAGTCATGGCCGTGGCTAAGGCGTGCGTTTTGATCAGCAAAGATCCAGTGTTGTTTCAGCATAGTTTCCAGCACTATGTTTCAGCCCAGCACTGTGTTTCAGCATATGTAACATTACTGTGTTTCAGCATAAGTTCTAGCTCTGTTTCAGCATTGTGTTTCTACATCTGTGTTTCAGCATCTGCGTTCCAGCATCTGTGTTCCAGCATTTGTGTTTCAGCATTTGTGTTTCAGCATTTATGTTTCAGCTTCTGTGTTCCAACATCTGTGATTCAGCTTCTGTGTTCCAGCTTTGTTTCAGCACTGTGTTTCAGCTTCTGTGTTCCAGCATCTCTTGTGCGTGCTCTATAACCAACCGATTTCCATCAATGACAACCTTGACCATCTGCGTCATCTCTGTTATAGCCATATTTCCAACCTTGACCATCTGTGTCATCTCTGCTATAGCCATATTTCCAACACTTACTCTAACAATATTGGCCAAGCTAGGACCAGAATACGTTATATATGTCTCCAATTTCCATTTTGGAAGATGTATTTTTGGAAAAAATTGGAAAATGCCTACGTTGTCTCAGTTCATTGAGTCTCTTACACAAGAGCAGATAAAATTCATTCAGATGGGCCTAATCAAGGATCCCAAAGAACATGCACTCACCATGCATGATGGAAAAGGATCATCCAAACATAATGAGAAGGATAAACAAAACGAGAAGGAGGGATATTCCAAACCCTTTAATGATTCTTCAAGTTCCAAAGATTCTTCAGATTCTAAGAAGAAGAAGAAGAAAAAGCATTGCCAAAAATTCCAATAATAATTTTTCCTCAGGAAACGTGTTACATGCCTTGGGAAATGTGTCTCATATTTAGGTGGTTTTTTGACACATGGTTTTTGCTGATGGCTTTCTATTTCCGATTAAGGAATTAGGGTTGTGGACTAATCCAGGTCATTGGGTTAGGTTTTTAGATGACATTGGCTCCTATATGTATATTGTATTGTAAACAATGTATTACACATGAATGAATATAGAATATGATGGTTTTCCCGGTTTGGGCTTCCAGGGGAAACATCTCTGTGTAATGTTTGTATTTGTCATTGTATATTTTTTTTTCTTTTACTAAATATATGTTTACAATAGATATTGTACAAGATTAAAATCTACAAAATTAAGCAGTCACAAGATAACATTGAGTTGGTCTACCTGAGTTTACAGACCAGCCAAGGTTTGGTCACTCAGCGTGACGAGTTGATAGAGCAGTTGTAGGCCAGATTGACCCTAAAAGAGAACACCACAATAGATATTTTGGACTTCAAAACTCAAGCATCAGAAATGAATGACAGGTTGGAAGTTGCTCAACAAGAAATATATCATAAAGTTTATGCTATTCAGAAATTATATCAGGCAGTATACCCACTCCACCTTTCACCCTCCAACTGTCACTTACCCTGCCTATCCCTACCACCTGCATTCTTGCATCCCACCTCCTTATTGGACATGTGTTCCTCCATCATTATTTTTGTGAACAGTTTCTCTTCCCTATAACCGCTAACCATCCCATAACGAGCCAATTCTAAGCTATTCATCTAATTATCCCCCCCCCCCCCGTGTCTTCAACTGCAATTCCTTATCCCAGTGAATGCATCCAAAGGGACAGATGGAAACAAGATCAAATGGAGAAGACAGTAAGTCGAATGATTGTGGTGGCCTTAATGGACATGTGTACCCGTCTCAAAGATCAAAGGAAAACGAGTGCATCTACAAGAAGACGAAGAGACAGAGGAAGTGCCAGAAAAACTCAACAATATTTGCATGTTGTTATTTTATTCGGATGTATTCCATTTTTAGTCATATATTGTGAGAATTCCAACAGTTTTCAGTTGTGACAAATTTTGTATAAATAGATAGATTTAGGATCTATTCCAGGATTATTTTTTCTGAATGTAAAAGAGAAACTCTTTTGAGTATTAATAAAAGTGCAGACAAATATTCTAAGTTTCATTCAATTTGAGTTATGTGTTCCCTCTGCGTTTCCATTTATCTGAATTTATTTTTGTAATTCTTGAAGAGTGATTGATTGCAATTTAGTACTACATCTATTATGATCATATTATATCAACAGTTCATTCAATAACAACTTTTCCTTTGTTATTACTGTGAGTAAAACAAGACATGTGATCTGTGTGAATTACTGCATTTTTATATCCTATTCAAGGGTGCATCTTCTATTGTTCTTCTACTGTAAACAAGGTGAGACTTATCTGTAATTGATACCTGACTCTATTTTAACATTTTTGTAAATATTTCTACATCATTTTACATTATAATTGTGACTTAGATAACAAGATACAGCCTCTGTAATGGCTTATTATTAATTTCATTTAAAGATTATTTCTGAGAAAACTGAAGGTAGAAAAAGCACTCATAAAAACATTTCATTTAAAAACTTTGATGCCTGAAATTATTCTTTGAGCCTTAGAATCAATATCAGGAACAACATCTTTTTGGCGTCGTTGTCGAGGATGAAGAAATGAAATCATTTTCCTTGGGAGAACGACAAGGTAAATTTTGGCCTTTGACGATGAACAAAGATTGAATACGTGAATAAGGCTTACTTCATCTTTCACCTGGTGACTCCAAAGTAAACAAAACTGCCATTCGGTCGAAAGAATACCAGGAAAAACCTAGACAAAAGCAGACTACGCCAGTTTTGGATCCCAAAAAATTGTTGAAACCAAAGGGATATCTCAAACAAACTTCTGCATCATCAGGTAAGGTCCATCAAACTAAAATTACGCAAGTTAATGCTAAGATTCTTGTTGAAGAACTAACTCTTAAAGAAATCTTTAAACAAGGTCATTCTGCAGAAGAATCTACGAGTAAACCTGAAATTAAGCTTGAAACTCCAAAGGTAATTATTCATGAAATAAAATTTGAGACTGACCATACCATGCATTTTTCACTGATAGATACTTTTACTAGTGAGAACAAAGGATCCATTTCAATACTCATTATCATTAGTACTCATTCGATTCTTTCTATCCCTGAAGAAAAATTTTATGTTTCTAAAAATCCCGAAGATTATTTTTTGTACTCAGATCCATCCCCCATTTCTTATCCTATCTAGACATCAGGTAAACCTAAGGAGTCGAGCCCAATTTTTCCTTTTCCCCCTCATATAGATCTTTCGTCTTCTCATGATCACTTTCCCAAACTTCATTCACAACATCCCGAAGTAGTCGAAAGATCAGTAGATCAGTCATTCGAAGTTTTTTAAAATATCCTATTTAGCCCTTGAATTATGTCTCCTAGACTTTTAATGGTTGGTGTTGGAGGTGTCGGAGGTGCGGGGGTTGGTGGAAAAGCTCAACCCCCTAGGATATTTGCCAAGGTCGTCGTTACATATGATCCCTTAGTCTTTCCTATTGTCCTACATGACTTACCCAAAAATTACATGAAGAGCCTCCATAAGTTCATGGGAGAAGGGGGTCTAACAGAAATAGAACATATAGCCTTTTTCGATCAATTTGTGGATATTCTTGGCATTGAGCACGAGGACTTTACACGAGACTATTAGTACATAATTTTGAAGTACATGTAAGAACTTGGTTCAAAGGACTTCTAGTAGGTTCTATACGATCATATAATGATATGGAAACTTCCTTCCTAAGGCAATGGGGTGAGAAAAAGGACCATCTATATTACCTAACCGAATTTGGAGCCTTAAGAAAGAAAACTTTTGAATCAGTCCTAGAATTTATCCAAATATTTAATAAGATTTATCAAAAAATCCTAGCTGAAGTTAAACCTTCTCAACCAGCTGCAAAATTCACTTTTGCAGGGGATTTTGATTTTGATTTCGCTCTACTATTGAGGGAAAGAATATCCACTACTTTAGAGGGGATGCAAGATGATGCTATAGAAATTGAATCCAATATGATGGCATCCAGGAAGTTGAAAACCAAAGTTGAGATGGGAACAAGAGAACTCGGGCATTTTAAAGAACATACAGGGCCCTCTGGATCTGGAAAGTCCGTAGAGGAAAAAATGGATGAGATGGTCAAAATTATTAAAGATTTGTCGAACAAAATTTTCAAGATGAAAATAGAGCAGGCCAAACTTGATCCATACATTAGGAATCAATTCAGGAGAAACCCTAATCCTCAGATACAACGAAGGAAAATAAAAAATGAGGATCAAAAGATTCAAGCTCTATTTAAGACTGAGAATTTCATACAGAGAGATGAGTTGCAAGAGTATGAGGAATTAGAGGAAGATATAAACAACCTCAGTGATGATGATCTTGAGCCTCACCTAACCCAGTAGGATTATGAGAAATCTTTGGATATGGAATCTCTTTTTAATAATGATGAAAACATCAACAATCTGGGAGACTCTACATACAAAGGTCTCACTGACTCAATAATGGTCAAGCTTCAACATAAATATGATTTGAGGCCAATACAAAAAAGTTTTACAAATATTCCACTGAAAAAAAAAATCATCGCGAAACAAACCAAATGAGGCAGCAGTTACAAAACTATCAACTGAGACGCAAGATTCCCGAACAAATAAAGTTGAAATGAAAGAAGTACAAACTAAGAAGCCATAAAATACATAGGTAGAGATTCATACCATGGAAATTGAAAAAGAAATTGGGACTTTCAATTTAGAGAATGATCTTAATAAAATTAATATTCCAATGCCTCTAGTTGAACTTGCTAGGAACCCGATCTATAAAAAACAAATCGCTAAAGAAATAAATTTATCTAAAGCTGAATGTCAAGCTGATGTTATCAATTTGCAGGATGAAAAACCTAAAATCATGTTTGGACCACACATTGAAAGCAGTAAGGATTATGTTGCTCATTTCTATATTACATTGAATATGCACGATCATTTACTTCACAATTGCATGCTAGACTCAGGAGCCTCGCATAATTTAATGTTGATGATTATCATGGAAAAGTTGGGCCTTGAAATTACCATACCTTATCAAGATTTATACTCATTCAGTTCTAGAAAGGTTAAGTGTCTAGGTATGATTAAGGATTTAGTTTTAAACCTTGTGCAGGTTCCTGTGAAAAGTATCCTTATGGATGTGGTTGTTGTTGATGTTCCTGCCAAATATGGTATGCTTCTATCCAGATCTTGGGGTGCCAAGCTAGGAGGATTAGTTCAACTAGACATGACCTATGCTACAATTCCAATTTTTGGTGGACAATTTACTCGACTGTATAGAGAAACTAGACTGGCGTATACTATAAGTGACCCTCAAACACCCAATAACTACCCAATCTATGTTGTTGATCAAGATTTAGGAAATTGTATATTATCCATAGATGGCGATTTTGAAGAATGTATAGAAGAAGAAAATCAAAAAATAGAAATTTCAAAGGTAAAGAAGGGATGTGGAAAATGTTCTTCGATGGCACTTCATCCTGCGAAGGAGCAGGAGCTGGAGTGTTGTGTGTGGTGCTAGGGGATGAGTATGTTATTCCTTTCTCTTACATATTACAATGGGACGTTGATTATACCAATCATGTCTGTGAATATGAAGCTTTAGTTTTAGGATTAGAAGCTGCAAGATAATTAAAAATCGAACATTTGATAGTTTATGGTGATGTTGAGCTCATTGTAAAGAAAATAAAACAAAAATATCAAGATAAGCATCTGATATTGATATCATATAGAAATTGTGCCTGGGATCTTATAGACAATTTCTTCTCATCTTTTAATATTCACTCTATCCTCAGAATGAAAAATCAACAAGCTGATTATTTAGCCAAAGTTGCTTCGACTTTCATACCACCTACGGTTTTGAAGCTGAAATATCATATTGAGATGAGACATAGACCTTAGATTCCGAACAATGTTCAACACTAGAAAGTGTTTGAAGATGATGAACAAATCAAACAGTTCCTGGAAATGGTTGATGATTTTTTTGAGACCCACATAGATCAAGAAAATTAGAACGATCCTACTTGGATTATGCAGGAAGGAGAAAACCCAAAGAAGTTACAAGATAAAATTGCAAATCATTGCATGCTCTTACTTAAAAAAAATCAAATTCCCATAGGTTTGATCCCTTTAGAAAGGTTGTTTGACCAGGATGATATACCTTTAAAGTCTACTTTGTGACCTCAACCTGAAGAAGTTGAAGATTGTCACGTAGGAACTAATGAAAATCCCAAAATGGTCAAAATATCAAAATATCTTCTGACACAAGTAAAGAGTAAATACATTGAGTTACTCAAACAGTATAAGGATGTTTTTTCATGGTCTTATGATGATTTAAAAACTTATGATACTTTTGTTATTGAACACAATATTCCCTTAAAACATGGTATTAAACCTTTCAGGAAGACACTTATATAGATAAACCCAATTCTTCTGTTGGTAATAGAAAAGGAGGTTAAAAAAATACTTGATGCAAAAATATTCGTTTTCCTCAGATACTCTAAATGGGTGGCCAATTTGGTCCCTATTAGAAATAAGAATAGTGGAATAAGACTCTATGTTGATTTTAAAAACTTAAATCGGTCTTCTCTTAAAGATAACTACTCGCTCCCAAAGATGGGCCATGTTTTGGAGAAGGTAGTAGGGGCTAACAGAATTTCTATGATTGATGGTTTCTCAGGATATAATCAGATCATTGTTCATGAAGATGATAGAGAAAAGACTGTGTTTACTACTCCATGGGGGACCTTCATGTATGATAAAATGACTTTTGGTTTAATGAATGAGGGTGAAACTTTCCAGAGAGCAATGGATATCGCGTTCATCAGTGAGAGAGACAAGTTTGTTGTTATTTATCTAGACAATCTGACAGTTTTTTCCAATTCTAATGCAGGACATTTGATGCACCTCAGACAGAATTTTGAAAAATGCAGAAAATTTGGTTTGTCTCTTAACCCTAAAAAGTCACACTTTTCTATGCAAGAAGGTAAACTTTTAGGTCATATAGTTTCAAAATATGGAATCAAGGTTGATCCTAAACGAGTTGAGGCTATTGACCTGATTAATATTTCTAGAAATAGAGAAGATATTTAATCTTTTTTAGGTAAGATCAATTTTTTGAGGAGATTTATTTCTAACTTTTCCGAAATAATCAAATTGATTACAGATATGCTAAAAAAGGATAGCGAAGTAAAATGGACTACAGAAGCCAAAGCGTCTTTTGAGCATGTTAAGAAATATATAGGAGAAGCACCAGTATTGGTAAGTCCAGACTATACAAAAGAATTATTAATCTTCTCTTTCACTTCCGAGCATATTTTTGCAGCAGTGCTCCTTTGAAAGAATGAAGAAGGATTCGAACAACCAATTTCCTTTTTAAGTAAAATCCTTAGGGATGCAGAGCTAAGATATGATATTATTGAAAAACAAGCTTATACAATGGTGAAGGCTCTAAAGTCTTTCAGAACATATGTCCTGCACTCCAAAATAAGTGTTTATGTGCCAACGAATGCAATTAAAGATATCTTGGTTCAACCAAACAGTGATGGAAGAAGAGGTAGATGGTTGGATAAAATTCAAGAGTTTGATCTAGAAGTGAAACCAACCAAGCTAGTGAAAGGTCAAGGTCTGGAAAGGCTGTTGGCCAAATCAAATTTTAGAGCGCTGGGAATAAATAACTTCAAATCACATGATTTTCTTCTAGATATAGAGGAAATAGACGATCAAGCACCTATAATCCAGATTGAAGATACGTTTTCTTCCTCTTCCTTGTACCATGATATTGTTACATACCTCCTTACTCTTCAATGCCCAAATGACATGACTCCCTCTAAAGCAAGAACTTTAAAACTACATGAAATTAAGTATTTAATTGTTGATGGAAAGTTGTGTTGGAAAGACCCTCTGGGTTTCTTGTTAAGTTACATGACATAATATAAAATAGAAGGTGTCATTGATGAATTTCATGAAGGAGTATGTGGAGGACATCATGCCTAGAGGGAAATATCTTACAATATTTTAAGGGCAGGATATTATTGGCCAAAGTTATTTATTGATGTAAATGCAAGGGTCAGAGCTTGCAATTTATGCCAATTGTTTGTTGGTAAGCAAAATCTCCCTTCCTTACCTTTAATTCTAGTAAAAGTTGAAGCTCCTTTCCAACAAAGGGGCCTAGACTTCATTGGAGAAATTCATCCACAATCAAGTGCTCAACATAAATGGATTTTAACCTCTACCGATTACTTCACGAAATGGTTTGAATCCATTCCAACTCGGAATGCTGCAGATTCGGTAGTAATAAACTTTTTGGAAGAAAACATCCTAGCAAGATTTGGTTGTCCTAGAAAAATAGTCATTGATAATACCCAAGATTTTAAATCTATGGCAATGATCAATTTCTGTCAAAAGTACAATATTATTTTAGGTCATTCTATAGCTTATTATCCTCAGGGAAATGGGTTGGTTGAATCACCTAACAATATTCTGATGACTATAATCAAGAAATTTTTGAATGAAAACAAAAAATCTTGGCATATTCACTTAAAGTACGCCTTATGGGAAAATCGAATTGGCACCAAGAAATCTATAGGTATGTCCCCTTTCCAATTAGTTTATGGCACTGACGTTATCCTCCCTATTAATCTTTCTCTTCCTGTGATGAAACTATGGTAGGATGCAAATGAAGATCCAAGCGACATTACGAGAAGAATGAATCAAATCATTGGAGTTCAGTAGAATAGAGTAGAAGTGGATGATAAGCTTCAAAAGTACCAGGATAATATGAAATCCCTTTTTGATAAAAAAAATCCAAAGACAGAGAGTTTCTTCCTGGCGATTTAGTTCTAAAATGGGAAGCTAGAAAGGAAGATGCAGGGAAACATGGAAAATTTGATCATCTCTGGTTTGGACCATTCAAAATTGCAGTTGCTGAGGGAAAAAAATCATTCTCACTGGAAAATATTGATGGAGAAATTCTTGACGCTCCTATCAATGGGCGTTATTTAAAACATTTTATGCAGTAGATACATTTCATATTTTCATTGTGTATATCGGATTGGATTGACATTGGCATTTTGATTTTAAATTGTTCTTTTCTTTTTGTAAATTACCCAAGTCAGTTGATCATCTATTGTAAATATTTTCAATAAATTTGTTATCGCTTGATATCATTGAAACAAAAAATAAAAAAATGTATGTAGCACATATCATCTCTATTCTACAAGTTTTTCTAACTTTTTGCATTTTATTCCTCTCACAGAATAGATCTTGTTGAACAGGAGATGAAGCTGAATAAAAATTTGACACTCAATTTCTCTAAAAACAAGTGATAAATTAATAATCGGCCTTGCTAAAATTTCAAAGGGAAAATAAGGTATGAGTTCCTACTCTTATAGTTCAAATAAAATTTGAAATGAATGTGAAGGAAGTTTTTCTCATGATAATATTATCACGTGACCTAAGAATGAGAGAGGTATAAAATTACAACTTAAAGTGTCATGCTGATAAATTCTAAAGCCATCTCTGAAATAAAATAAATAAACTCGAAAGAATTCTTCACTAAAGACACAAACTTATGTGGGATTAGGATATTTTGTGTCAAATCCTCTGAATCCTCGATTTGGTTATTTTACATATCCCCAAGTTCCTACCCACTTCAGATTTTCTTAGTCTTCATAGAAAGAAAGAAACTTACCTTGACTCTGAGAACTTAAAAACATATTTTCAAAACGAGATTAGGAGAAAATATTTATGTTCCTTTGATTTTAATTGAAAAAGGTATGTCTGGGATAATCCTGATAATTTTGTCTTTTCTATCAGACTTTAAACTAACTAATTTGCTCAAGGTTGGTCCCTGAAATATTAATATTCCCATAAAAAAAATTCCTATAGGCGAAGGTGTATTTAAAATTGGAAGAAATTTAGTTTCAGAGTATTCTTAAAATTGTTGACAGACCTTCTTTTCAAAAACATTTAAACATATATCATCCCTTGTATGTTACATATAGATTGATTGCCCCCAATTCAAAATATTAAAATATAAGATAGGCGGTGAAAGGAAAATCATAATTTTATCGCCCCCTATCTTGTCCAAAAGAGATGATGAAAGGAAAGTTATATATTGATTCCCCTCATCTCAGCGAAATGCAAAAGTGTTAATTGAAGTGGTGAAAGGAAATTCAATGAGAGAAGTAGATAACTTCACCGGGGTACTAAACAGGAGCACTGGAAGTGAAGCAATACTATGATATTTGAAAGGTCATCATACATATCTACATGTCATACTATGTTATCTAGTTCTCTTTTCGGTGATATTTACATCATGAACCAACTAGGGACTCCCTAAATAAATTGTTACATCTACTTAACCTTGAAGTGAACAAAGTTGGTCGAAGATTGATATTTTAATTAAGGTTATTTTGATTATCTTAAACAAATCTAAACTCATTTTTAGGAAAAGGAAAGTTCAAATAGCCTAACTTGAGATCAATCATTAAGTATATTTTGAAGTTTTTTTGAGATTTGGTTAAGTTTGTTTTTCTATGTAAAACTAGAACATGTTTTTCAAAAATCAATGATGACTCCATTTACCCAATAAAGGCACTTGGTCTATTGTTATTTTGTTCCTCATACGGAGTCGCAAACCCCATATGGAGCCTATGTTAGAACACGTATAATTTTGATCTTTTGAGCTTTATATATTTTACCTCTTAGAAATAAAATTTGACCCAAAAAAGAAAAAAACCTAGAAAGCGGCCTTTTAAAATTAAAATAAATCCATTGGTTGTTATTTATCAATAAGGTGCTTACAGTATCTACCGTCAATGAGAAACTCTAATTTTATCAAACGGTCCTAATGATCTCCGAATTTTTGAAGCCGCCTGAGTTTTAAAGAGAAAGTCTCTAATGATCGCTTCGGAGCTCTGCACTTTGTATGTTCCAACAAATCTAAACAACAGAAACCCTAAAATTCCGAAGTCCTGAAGGTATTCATTCATGATAGTTCCTCAAGGACTTACAGACGAGTCATAGGACACGTTTCCTTTAAAATTATTTTCTTGGCTTGACACGTGGCACTTACTTTTGACATTTATGTCAGATGATTCGCATGTTTTCAAGTGACACATGGAACCTCTCTTTCCTTGACATGGCATCGGAATGATGTCATCTATGCCACATCACTCCGAGAGATTTATCTTCGGGATTTTTTGATTTCACAATCCCCGGAGTATCAAAGAATCGAAGTAAAGTAATTACAAAAGAAAAAAAAGGGTTTCAAAGAGTTAATAAAGGATTTAACAGCTTTAATTAGTCAAAATTAAGTGTTAATTAATCACTTCGCAGTTTCGGAATTTGGAAATTTTACCTAGTGTTATTTTCAAAACTTTTAAATTCCCAACTCTCAAAATAATTAAAGTTAATACAATGTTTTTAAAGCATGATTAATTAAGACATAAAAGTGATTACTCAAAGATTAATTCCTCCGTGAATTCGGACTTCAGGAGATTTCCACCCTGTCACATCCAAAACTTTCGAACACAAATCATCGAAGTATTAATGACATTTATGATTGATTAAGGTTAATGATTTCAAATAAAGATTTTGAATCATCGGGTAATGAATTCCATTAAGTTTAATAAATTCTTCGTCAGTAGAACTATACGAAGATCGATAGACTTTTTGAATAAATTACTTCGAATTTCAAAATCGTTTTTACCACTTGCAATTAGCAGTTTTTATTCAGTGTAGAGCTTACAGACTTCTCTTGTCATAGGTAGGCTAATTATGTTTCCTTGAGGACCATGGCGCCATGAAAAGTTGCAAATAATATTGATGCATGGGGTGATGATTCAAATCCAAATGCAGATGTTCTATCAGACACAAATCTGTGAGTTTTGGATGCCATTAAAACTTGGAAGCAGGTTTTTGATGTCTTGGAGCATGAGATCATTAACTTTCCAATTGACTCTTTCGAAGAAGATGATGAATCCTTTACAGCTAAGCTTAGACATGTAGCACAGTCGAAACTGCATAAGATTGTTGCACGGCCAAGAATCATACCCTACAACGATATGATAAATTGGGTTTTGGAACATGTCGACATCCAAACCAGGAGGGTCATCAACCACCAGCAGGTCGTCATCGGATCCTTCCAACTAGAGCACCTACAAGAAATGTACAAGATTTCCCCTGCCCCTAAATACACTCACAATGTCGCATTTCTTATAGAATTTGAGAGAAAGGAATGCACGTAATACGCTAGAAATGGTCATGATATAGTCAAGACCTAGTGGGGACATCCGAAAAAATTCAGAGCCAATGCTCATGGTATATATGCCATGGCATATTTAGACGCTGATATGTTATATATAGCCATGATGCTTTGTCTCCTGTTTCGGAATAAGAACCCGACATATTTCTAAGTTGAGTGGGTAGCCATCATAAATGAGGTAGTTGGGGGTTATACCTTCAATTGGGCCAAAATGTTATCTAATAATTTGGCCAAGGAAATCGTTGAGTATAAATCAGCAATTTCAAAAGGGCAGCCTGCCCCTTTTTACATGTCGGCATATGTTATGGATGCCATTTGTTTCATGACCCCTTTTCCCCTGATGAATTGGAGTCGGACCCTGGCCAGTTTTGAGCCAATTCATTTCTACCACTCTGAATTGTGGGAGGGGAACGCCAAAGATTTATTTTACAAAATTTGTCACAACGTTATAGTGCATGTTCATATAGTTATTTATGGTCACCTGTCACCCTGGATTTCAGAAAGGATTATGGGGAACTTAGGAAAACTTGCAAAATGGTTCATTGAGGAGAATTTCTCCTATATCAGAGTATTTGGTTTTTGTGTTCCTCCTCATTCCCTCCCACAATTTTTACCTGACAGGATTGTGTGTAGAGAAGTGGCATACCAGACAGTAGCAGGAGGTATCAGCAAGGAGTTGAAAGAAACTCAAAAAAAGGTTTGGCCAACTTTCCCCATTCAAGTTGGCATGTTCACACTATTGGATTTTGGTCATTCTAAAGTCGAGGCCACAACCCTAGAAGATGTCAAATTAGTGGACATTGAGTTCAAGAAACATGATCCACATAAGATAGTGGAAAATAATCTGGCTTATTTTAACATGAAGCGATACATCCATGAGAATTATCCTTATGATGAAATGTTCAGGGGAGTTAGAGCTTATGAGGAAGTCTGAAACAAATTCCAGACTCTGCCTCTTAACCAACAAGTTGGTTTCCTCAGCTTTCAAAAACACAGATGGAATAGTTTACCAAAGATATTGCAAGGAGAGTCAAAGCTCATGCCTCCTTCACAAGAAGCTAGACCTACAGGATATGAGCCAAGTTCCTCCACTAAGAACAAAGTTGAAGAGGTCCTGAAAATCCCATAAGTATTATTTCATGAAATAAGAACATCATTGTCAGTACTGAATGATCCACAAGTGTTATCGCAGTTCGAAGCTTTCATGAATCTAGGATAGGTTGTTCCTCATTCAACATCGGCTACTTCTACTGGCAGCCCAAATACAATAGGACAACAACATTCCACGGAAATTGCTTCTCCCATTGCATCATTAACCCCTCTACATACCATCTTCGGAAATCCTAGTTATGAACTCACTTTTGTAGGTTATCTTACCCCTATCTTTCCTGAAGAGATGCCTCCCTCAGATTTATTTTTCAACAAGAGATGAAAGGCTATCATGAAAATAGAATCTCACCACAAGGATGGAGTGATCACTAAGAGGAAAATACTCATGTATGATGGGAAATACCAAGATGGTCCTGAGTTTGAAAAAGAAGTTGCAGGTTCACTAGGGGCTTTTGCCACTGCCAGTTAATGTTAAGAACCAAACATCAATATAGCATAGAAAAACCTCAGGAAAAGTACTCAACGCCTTGAAAAAGAGATAATTTCAGATAATAAGCCTCTTCAAGGGGGCAACCTCCTTTTACCCCACTTAAATTTTCAAGTACAAGATG
>ML784575.1:153535-173954 GCA_009831015.1 Picea engelmannii | reverse complement strand
ATCTGATTCAAGTGCTATTTCTGTTGCTATTTCGTATATCATTTATGTGTATTGTGAAGATTATGCTGGATATTTTACTGTTATTCTGTCATTTCTAGCATTTCGTTTCTGTTCTGCATATTTTATATATCTGGTATCTTGCATTTTGACATGAGAATTCTACCTTTTGATATGCTTCTTGGTTTTGAATTTTATATCTTCCTTTCTTAAGAAAGTTCTAAGCTTGTATTTTTTTTTGTGACTACATTTTTTCCCTTTGAGGAGGATGAGCCTTCCTCGTTTTTGTGAATGGGGGCCCATTTCCAACCTTATTCTTTATTATTGTACCCAAGACCAGTTTTGTCATTGGTTGGTCTTTGATTTTTCCAGATCCTATCCAAGATAGTTAAGTTATTCTGGAATTTGTTAATTGCATTTGTCTTTTCATTCTTTTTGAGGTTGACAACTTCCAATTCCAACATGCGACATGATTCTTCCTTTTTATTCAATTGGATCTTCAGGGCTTCTTCAATTTCCTTAGCTTCCTCAAGTTGAGTATTTAAACCAATGAGCATTTCTTTTGTTTCTTCTAAGACTTTTGTGCATTTATTGGGCTTGTCATATGTATTCAACTCTTTCACTTCTTTTGTTAGATCAGCAACTTTAGTATTCAATCTTTTGATCTCTTCTTGTTTGTCTTCTAGTTGAATCTCTTTTTCATGCTCTTCATGCTTATTTCTGTCAGATTGATCTAACTGTTGTTGTATAAACATATATTTATTTTGAAGTTTATCCAACTCTTCTAGAGTGCACATAACTGTGTATTCAAGATGGTCAAGAGCTTCTCTACAAACTTTAATATATAAACCATTTCTTGGTTCCATACAAATATCTTATAATGCAGCTATAACATCAGTCTTAAGATTCAATAGTTTTTTTTCAGTGATTTCTGAGGTATGCATCAATTCCTTGATGGACAATTCATGACTGGGGATTACATCAATTCCTTGATGGAGTTGTTTTTTTATTGATCACTGGGGATTCCATCAATTCCTTGATGGAGTTGTTTTCTTTATTAATGACTATGGATTGCATCAATTCCTTGATGGAGTTGTCTTATTTATTGATGATTGGGGATGGCATCAATTCCTTGATGGAGTTGTCTTCTTTATTGATGACTGGGGATTGCATAAATTCCTTGATGGATTTGTATTATTTTGTGTTATGTAATTTAATCTGATAGGAATTCTCCAGCTGGAGCCATAATACTTTAGCAGAGGTGCAGTGTCCCATATTTTCTTTGACTTGGTCTAATAGTCCATTATGGATTGCTTTTATTGCCATTGAATTGTTTCTCTTTGGTTATTTTGTAGTTTTGTATTTTTTCTTTGAGGTAGTTAAGTACCAAAGCTTACATACTACTGAGTCCCAAATGCCATATCCTCTTGACTTCAGATACTTTTTCATTCTTTCCCTCCATGAAGGGTAGTTTGTTCCATCAAATAAGGGAGATTCATTTGTGGAGAGAGCCACTTGTCCATCCATTTGTGTGTTTAGGAGGATGTTCCTTCCAGTGATTAGACACTTTTTCTTGAAGAAAACTTGGCTATGATACCAATTGTTGACATACACACAATGACATTGAGAGGGGGGGTGAATCAGTGTCTTGAACTTTTGTAGAATTCTCACACTTTATCAGATTACTTAAATTAATTGAATAACATATATGTATTTCAATTACTTATTCATAAATACATATAACAATTATAAAAACACAAATTGTATAAAGAAGAATAAATATCATATATATATTAAACTTGAATAAGTACATATGATACCAATCATCAAACTATTCAACACCAACTAAATATGAGATATCCAACTCTCATATACAATACCTAGCTTGTAGTTCCCATATCCAACTGAGAAGTGAGGAATCCAACCCTCATAACAAGACCTAGCTTGTAAACAGGCACCAACCTAATAAAGAATGAACCTTCATTCAATCCATTGTATTTATATTTTATCCACCAAGATACATCTTTTTCCAACACGAGATTTTGTTTACATAGTCATTCAAAAGGTGTATGACATTGAAACAATGTGTCTTTCAATGCACCTCTTCATTTCAGTAATAATAATGTTATTTTAATATTAACTTTATTCATTTGTTATTATTCATAATCCTTCATATCATGTTTATTCGTCCATTGATTAAGTAATTAATTATCCATCCTCCCTTTTGATTTTCATGTTTCACAATACCATTGAAAAATACCATGGGTTTTTAAACCAAGGGAAAATGCCATTTAACTTTTTGAATTTTTACTTAAATTCATTTTTTTTCCTTTTTATCTTTTAATACTCCTTTTCATGTAACTTTGTTTTTTATTTTGAATTTACTTTTTACATAAAGTTACATTTTTCATTATTTTACTTTCATATTTATTTTTACATAAAAATATGTTTCCATTTAACTTTTTTCTCTTTTGTATTTATACTCCATATATTAATATTAATATTCTCTGTTAATATTAACCTTTATATTGTTGATGATTACAACGCCATGAGACATCCTCCATGACACAGACCTGAGAGAGAGCCTCTGAGATGGGTGTGTGGTTCCTATCTGAGACAGAGTTGGAACGTAGAGATACCCTCCTCCTTACAGAGAGTTAATAAGAACTCCAGATGATTCTCTTGTGTAACGCAGTGAGAAAGAAGATCTATTGAATTGGATGTGCATGTGGCTGAGCACAAGGTGGATGTGTGAATTCCCATGAGTTGGGTGCATCGTTATAAGAAAGAGATGAAGATGATGTATTAGCCTCCTCTGAGCATAGAGTTGATATGATGAACTCCAGATGACTCTCTTGTGTAACGCAGTGGGAAATAAGATCTGTTGAGTGGACGTGCTTGTGGATGAGCACAAGTGAATGTGATCCTAGTGGTTGAGCACTAGTGATTGTTTTTCTCCTATGAGACGCAGTGAGATAGAGATATGGACATCCCTATGGATGTGCCCCCAGTGGTTGAGAACTAGTGGGTGTGTGAGATCCATTTCTATATTTTTCAAGAGTCAGACCTGCCTGTAACCCTAATTGTAATGTAAAGGGTACAGATTGGCCCACCTTAATGTAATTGATAATTAATGTAAAAGATAATTAATTTGGTTATTATTAATTATATTGTGAGTTAGAGAGGTCAACCTTGTTGTTCCAATAGACACTTTTGTTAACAGGTCAAGTCTAATATAAGTAAATATAAATTCCCCATTGAGGAATCATATCTTTTGTGTGAGTTCAGAAATTTCAGTAAGAACATCTTCTTGGGAAAAGTGTGCACCTCTCTTGGGCGCTAGTCTTCTAGGGTTTCCAAGCACCCTTTTGTGTGCTAGGTTTTCTTGGTGGTGAAGGTATTTCTCTTGAAGAATATAGAAAAGGATTGGTTGGGTTTTCTTCCCTTGTTGAGAAGGGTTTCCCAGGATACTTCTTGTGTACATGTGCATGGTGTTTCTTCTTATGATCTTGGTTGTTGCAACATAATTGTTTATGGCTTAAGTAAAATGCTAAAATGGAATGAACTTCATGTTTAAACCTTTTCTATTGAAAAATCAACATGGTATCAGAGCATAGGTCTTGAAGAACCCATTGCACAAACAACTTTCAACCATCCTCTCTCTCCTACAGAAATCGTACAGCCATCCTAGGGTTTCCAGAAATTTCATACAGCCTACCCTTCTGGGAGTTTTCAGCACTTGGCACTTGGACGTTGGGGTTAAAAAGAGAATAGGTGTGTACATCCTCCTTCAGTGCACCTCTAGCAAGTCTCAAATTTCATTTCCAAGCATTTTGACTTTTTTTCCCTAGGGTTTATAGGGTTTCACTAATTTCTGCTGAAAATTTTAGAATTGGGTTTTTGCAACTCCTTGAAGGATCTATTCAGCTCACCAGTGCTATCCTATCCTTCAAAGTATTATTGTTGGCAGTAATAATTCCAACAAAACCTAAAAGTGCTTCCTAGCCTAGCCGTTAGGTTTTCTAGCCTAGTTGACAAGGGTTTGTGAAGAATCCAAAATTAAAATGAGAAAAAACATGATGGGAGACAAGCTTGATGGTTCAAGAAAACTCATTTCTAGGAAGACAAAACCTCAAGGAGATGAAGACATCAACATCTCAGCACTCTCAGGTATAGTCCCTACCAATGATAATACTTGGTTAATTGACAGTGGTGCCTCCAAAAACATGATCGGTCTTAGAGATCACCTAGCAAATTTTGTTGAGAAAGAGACACATCTACATGTTGTCCTTGGAGATGATGCCTAATATAATGTGAGAGGGATTGGAACTTCTACCTTCCAACTAGATTCAAATATGCATCTTCAATTAAAAGAAATACTATATGTACCCGGAATGAAGAGGAACCTTGTCTCCATTTCTGCCTTGGAAGACAGGCTACAAGGTTACTTTCTCAGAAGAAAGAGTTCTTGCATGGAACAAAGAATATCATATAAATTATGCCAAGGTAATTAGTGTCCGAGAAAACAGCTTGTACAGATTAACCATCAAACCAGTCTAGGCCCTGCTACATGAAACTATCATCTTGAGTGAGCTATGGCATAGAATACTTTCTCACATTCATTATAGAGCTCTCCCAGCTCTATATAAAATGGTAACAGGTCTACCAGAAATACAGATTCATCATAAAGGTGTTTGCAAAGGTTTTCCTCTTGGAAAAAATGTTAAAGGATCCTTCTTAAGAAGTGACAATAGATCCAAGGAAATATTGGACTTGATAAATTCATATGTGTGTGGGCCAATGATTTACTACATATCTAGATGGGTACTTATACTATGTACTCTTCATAGATGATCACTCCCGAAAAACTTGGATTTACTTTCTGAAGAACAAGAATGGAGTCCTTACAAAATTTCAAGAATTCAAAGCTCAGGTTGAGAACCAAACTGGAAGAAAAATCATAGTATTAAGATTAGATAATGGAGGATAATACACCTCCAAAGATTTCATCAGTTTTTGTATTGAAGAAGGGATCAAGAGGGAGTTCAATGTTCCTTACAACCCTCAACAAAATGGGGTTGCAGAAAGTAAAAATAGAACTATCATCGAGGCCACCAAAGCAATGATACATGATAAGAGTCTACCTGTGACTCTATGGGAAGAAGCATGTATGACATCAGTGTATGTTCAAAATAGAAGTCCTCATCAGATATTAAAGAAAATTACTCCAGAAGAAGCCTTCACCAGAGTGAAGCCTAAGATTGGACACTTCGGACTATTTGGGTGTACAGTATATTTTCATGTACCCAAAGAGAAGAGATCCAAGATATAACCTTTAGGAAGAAAGGGCACATTTGTAGGATACGGTGAATCCTCAAAGGTGTATCGAATCTACATTCTTGGTCAAAGACAAATTGAAATAAGCAGAGATGATACCTTTGAAGAAGAAGTAGTCTTCCAAATATCTAGATAAGCTCAGATGGAAATTGATAGTGAGACAATGCCTTCTCCCCCTTCAACAGTTCAGAGGGAGACAGACATTATTCCAGTTGATCCACTAGCTCCAGTTGATCCACTTGTTCCAACCGATCTAGGTTCTCCAAGTGACATACCCAAAGATATTATAGTTTGACATAAAAGGCCTACTTGGGCCCGACAAACTCTACAAGAAGTAGAGGAACATAAATCCCCTCAAGGAACAACTAGAGAGAGCAAGAGAAAAAAGAGATTCTCAAGCTACCTTCATCCATGACCCACATCATTGACTCAGAACCATATTGTCATGGAGAAGCTTCAGGTGAACAAGTATGGAAAGATTCCATGACTGAATAATATCAATCTATATTGAAAAATGATGTATGGGATATTGTTCCAAGACCAGAGGGAAATTCTGTAGTGACTTCCAAATGGATTTATAAAATCAAGCATGCAGCTGATGGAAGCATCGAAAAATACAAAGCAAGATTTTTAGCCAGAGGGTTCTCACAAGTAGAGGGAGTTGATTATGATGAGACTTTTTCTCCAATATCCCGATACACCTCCATATGTTATATCATTGCACTAGTTGATTTCATGGGTTGGAAGCTACACCAGATGGATGTAAAGACAACCTTTCTCAATGGTGAAATTGAGGAAGAAGTTTATATCGAGCAGATAGAAGGATTATTTATGCACAACAAAATATATCATGTGTGTAGGTTGAAGAAAGCCCTATATGGTCTAAAACAAGCACCACGTGCTTGGTACAAGAAAATGGATGGATTTCTGATGCTTTTGGGATTCAACAAAAGTGATGTTGATGCAAACTTATATTATCACATTGATGGCAATGAATGTTTGATTTTGGTCCTATATGTGGATGGCCTTTTCCTTATCAGTTCAAAGAGACTCATTGTTGAATGCAAACGAGTATTGAATGCTAAATTTGAAATGAAGGATTTGGGCATGATGCACTACTTCTTGGGATTAGAGTTATGGCATAGGATAGATGATATTTTCCTGAGTCAAGGAAAATATACTGTGGAGATATTTAAAAAGTTTGGTATGAAAGAATACAAATCCATGCCCACTCCAATGGTGATGGATTTGAAGAAGATGAGTGATATTGATTCAATAGAGGTAGATCCACACTTATACATACAGTTGATTGGATCACTAATGTATCTGGTTAACACCAGACTGGACATATGCTATGCAGTAAATGTGCTTAGCCAGTTTATGAGCCAACTGAGACAGACACACTCGATAGTTGCAAAACATGTATTGAGATACTTACAAGGAAAAATTGGTTATGGCCTAAGATATGCCTCCAGTGAATACTTGAGCCTACAAGGATATGTCGATGCAGATTGAGCAGGGAGCACAGTGGAGAGAAAAAACACCTTTGGTTGTTGCTTCACTTTAGAGTCTACCATGGTTTCCTGGTGTAGCAGAAAATAGAGCTTTGTGGCATTGTGCACCATAGAGGCAGATTACATTGCATTGAGTGTAGTTTTCCGCAAAGCAGTATGGATTCAAAAACTTCTGACTCGCTTATTTGATCATAAGATGGATCCTACTACTTTTCATTGTGATAATCAGAGTTGTGTGAAGCTCTTCAAGAACAATGTGTTTCATGACAGATCGAAACACATCGAGATAAAGTATCACTATATCAGAGACATGGTGCAAAGGAAGACAGTACACATGCAGTATCTTCCTACTCATGAGCAGATCGCAGATATCTTCACCAAACCACTTTCCAAGACAAATTTCGAGTATTTTCGTGAGAGACTTGTCCTGATGGAGAATGCCTCCCTAGATGAGAGGGAGTGTTGATGATTACAGTTGCGTGAGACATCCTATAGGAAACATACCTGAGAGATATCCCCTGAGATGGATGTGTGGTTCCTATCTGAGATAGAGCTGGAATGTAGAGATGGCCTCCTCCTTATAGAGATTTGAGAAGAAATCCAGATGATTCTCCTGTGTAATGTAGTGAGAAAGGAGATCTGTTGAACGTGTGAATTCCTATGAGTTGTGTGCATCATTATGATATAGAGATGAAGTCGATGTCTCCTCTAAGAAGAGATTTGATATGATGAACTCCAAATGACTCTCATGTGTAATGCAGTGGGAAAGAAGATCTGTTGAGTGGATGTGTCTATGGATGAGAAAAGGTGAACGTGATCCTAGTGGTTGAGCACTAATGAGTGTGGTTCTCCTGTGAGATGTAGTGAGATAAAGATATGGACATACCTATGGATGTTCCCCTAGTGTCTAAGCACTAGTGGATGTGTGAGATCCCTTGCTATATTTTTCAAGACTCAGACCTACCCATAACCCTAATTGTAATGTAAAGGGTATAGGTCGGCCCCACCTTAATGTAATTGATAATAAATGTTAAAGATAATTAATCTGGTTATTATTAATTATATTGTGAGTTAGAGAGGTCGGCCCTCTTGTGCCAATAGACACTTTTGTTGATAGTTCAAGTCTAATATAAGTAAAGGTAAATTCCCCATTGAGGAATCATATCTTTTGTGTGAGTTTGGAAATTTCAGCAATAACATCTTCTTGGGAAAAGTGTGCACTTCTCTTGGGCACTAGTCTTCTAGGGTTTGCAAGCACCCTTTTGTGTGTTAGGTTTTCTTGGTGGTGAAGGTATTTCTCTTGAAGAATATAGCAAAGTATTGTTTGGGTTTTCTTCCCTTGTTGAGAAGGGTTTCCCAGGATACTTCTTGTGTACTTGTGCATGGTGTTTCTTCTTGTGATCTTGGTTGCTGCAACATAATTGTTTATGGCTTAAGTAAAATGATAAAATGGAATGAACTTCATGCTTAAACCTTGTCTATTGAAAAATCAACATATATTAATATTCTCCATTAATATTTAATCTCCATATGTTTATATTAATATTCTCCATTAATATTAACATTTATACTAATATTCTCCATTTATATTTATATCAATATTCTCCATTAATATTTAATTGAATTTATCATATTGTAGCTTTCTTGTTTTCCCTTCTTTTTTATATCAATCCCTCTTCCATTTGATCACATTTATGGATCAAATCCTTATTTCGATCCTCAACCAATTCGTGTGAATTCCTTTTTTATCCTTCTCTATAGATTCTTCCGTTGTGAATTAGCTTCCTCTGCAATTCCTTTGATTCCATCCTCTAGTTTCTTTGACCTCCATTATAGACTGTATCTAGCCTTTATCATCGATTATTTTATTTAGGTCCTCAAAGTCCTTTCACTGGGTCCCTATCTTCATATGGATGTGAACTATAACCAAGTGCTTCTCCAGAAGCGCTTAATGTTCAAATTGTGCTAACTTCATCCAGGCACTCATTAGGTTCCATATGATCAACGACTATGCCCTTAGCTTGTGTCCTTAGCCCTGATCACTTGTGCTTCCCACATAGCCATACTCATAACCCAGGGCTACACAATTGAGCGTTATCAATGTCTAGCCTGACTTAATCAATGATGCAGACTTAATCGTTCATTGGATGGACGGTCCCCGTCATTTAATGGGTAGGGTTCTTGGCTCGTATCTCAATGTTGTGGACCCCAAAATAAACCTCTAACCGACACATGTTTTTGTTATCAACACCCCACAATATTTCGAGGGGTCTGCCCCATGTTAAACTCTTTGCACCTTTGTTATGAGAAATATTTTTCCACCATTGATGTAACCTAAGGTCGGACAACTGGATTTACATCACATCATTTTTCAACACCAATAAATCTACGATGATGTTTTAATCTAGGATTGGACGGACGGTTGAATTTATTTTTCCTTCTACCATGAGATCTGACGATCCTTATTCAACCTCTTCGCAATCTGATGGTTAGCATCGATCTAACTCTACACCCTGTGATTTTGGAATTCTCCTCGATCTAGCGGTCATCTTTTATTCAATATTGATCGAACGTTCACTGTGTTTAATTTCTGTATCCATATTTTACAGAACTCTTCTTCGAAAATTTATCCTGAGATTTATTCATTCCCTCATCTTCAATCGGGCATTTCAGGATTCACTTAGATCTATCTCCCTTCATTACTTAGATCTATCTCACTTAGATTTATTCATTACTTCATTGTACTCCTCTGTAGCCCAATGTGATATTCCATTGATCGAAATATCTCCAATCCAATTCATTGTTTGACGTGTACCTTCAGCATCCTCAAAATTCTCATTCTTTCTCAGGGTCATCCAATGAACTCCTTCATCTTTCTCCATCTTTATAATATCTTCAAGCAATTGTTCCTCTGTACTATCTCTTTATCCTAATCATTTCTTCAGAATTCTTCTGTATTCAATGGAATTTAAATTATGTGTTGTCATGACTTATAGTTTATCATTTGATACCACTCATCAAGCATATTCTTGTTATTTCTTATATGTCCATGTTTGATTATTTTCCATGTTTCATTGATGTTGCCACCAATGACAAAAAACAATCCATAATGCCAACAATGAAAATATCTTCATCAAGGCTATAGATTCTCATTGGTAGTGGATCAAGGTTTTTTATGGCATGGTGAATCCATCGGGGCTATGGAAACTCACAGGTAGTGGAGAAACACCTGAGGGATAATATATATACACACATGGTGAAAATCCTTTTATATCTCAAACTGATATCATCCTTATGATGAATATTTAAACCTATATAGACAGTGAAGTTTAAGGAAATAAATCTCATCATCATTCATCCACTTATTACAACATACAAGCTCCACTAATCAACATGCAAGCATTACTAGTGAACACGCCACAATGAAATTTTGCATATATATGTTGCACACTTATTTTGGAATGACCCTAAAAGTAATAACACGAACCTATGCATTTTATTTTCAGAAGTTAAGGAAGACTAGAAAATATTATATTTTCATCTAGTGTGTCATCAATTTTTGAGGCCTCAACACCTTCCCCAAGCTAGTGGGCTTGGGGTCCCTTCTAAAATTTCCTAACATGAATATTTTGATCACTACGCCCATTAGACATGTTCTCTCTATTTTCAATTATTGATTATTCCCTATTGGAATGGATGATTGATGCTTGATTTCCTGTTGTTTTCAGTTATGTCATGTTGTAGTCATGATTGAGTATGGCAACATTCTCATCAAGTTTGTTTGTGTGGCAAGCAGCCTTATTATGTCTATCATATCTTCATGTATGGTTTACACCTCCTGATTCTTTGACTAACCCTAACCATGAAAGTTATATTTATGATTATGTGGGTTGATTGCAATGTATGCAAGATATAGGTTGGCTCTGAACTTCTTCTCATAAAAGAATTGGTACTCCTGCATAGTACTCAGTATCAGGTGCTCCAAACATCAGTTGGTTGTTTTCACAAGATGATATTTCTGAGTTACTAATGGATGACCTTAGCTATGGTGAACATATTGAAAGATCATATAACATAGATGTCATAAAAATGGATGAAACTAAATTCAAGTAAATCAGTGACAAGAACAAGGCCCGAACTTTTATTTAAAAATGTTTTTTTCTCATAACTTAGGGCATTGTTCAAAGTGAAATTTTCACCTCCAAAGTAGTCCTACTATAGGTTTTGTGGGATTAAAAATACAACACCACTGATGTAATCAAAATCTTGGGTCCATAAGTGCCAAAATTATCACAAAGGATTTCCCATCAAGCGAACCTTGTTAATTGTGAAATCGCTAAAATGCTTGAATGAAACACAATGGTGACATCTAAGGTAGGTAAGCACCATGAAAGTGTTGGTACCGATGCACTAAATGAGTTATGTTTTATTAGTTTGTTGCATGATAGGAAACTAAAGTATTTTGGCCAGAAACCTCTCCATGTTCTCTTAGAATCAAAGGATGGAAATTCGCTTCTTTTGTTTTGGTATTAGAAATGTTGTCCAAAGAACATGTTTGAGTGTTTTGTGGTAGAATTGGAAGGTTACTCCAAAGATACACTACCTTTCTTGAAAGGAAAATCCTTGAAGATGATGTTTGATCTTCTTAAGAATAAGCTTGAATAAGAAAGCAATCTCCTTTTGATGCTTTTGAACAAGCTTGATGATATAGAAATGAAAGTGGCCTCAAACACTGTGTACCATATGTCATGTCTACTAACAACTCACCTGAATATGAAGGCAATTGTGGTTGATGAAATATATATTTTTGTAACTTATCCATGTGTTGGACTACAATCAAGATATCATTCTATTGTTTTTTTTTTTTTGAATCAAATTATTCTTAGTAGTCGAGTAGATGGACCTAAGATGGAAAGACATCTATTTTAATTTTACATATACGTTGCACTATTCAAGGTGATAATATCCACATATGATGAAGAATAAAAAGAGGTAAAGAGATTGAAAGACTCTAATGATAAATCGAAGAATATTTCTGAAAAAAATTAAAAATAATAATAATAATAATAATAATAACAAGATTCCTTATCGGAAGCTCCTACTGAAATTGATTCAAGAATTCTATTTGTGTTACTAACATGTGTTAATAGATTTTTTCCTTATGTTTCGACTGATGAAGCTGAAGTTGTCATAGAGAAGGAAAAATTCATGTGTTTTCAATTGGTGCATTATAAGAGTTTCAACATTGGCATGAAAGCATTGATGTTGCTATATCACCTTCTAGCTAAAAACCAAATCATCAGTGATTGTTTCTATCATGATGTTTATTCAACACTTTTGACTCCTTCTCTCATGGATTCATCAAAGACATGTATATTTCTAGGGATTTTGTTCAAGGCATTGAAGTATGATGTAAAATCAAAGCGTTTTGCTGCGTTTTCAAAAGGGTTGTTGTAGGTCACACTTCAACAACCCCCACAATTTGCATGTTCTTGTCTTTTGGTATTGTCTGAAGTGTTAAAAGAAAGACCTATTCTTTGTGCTTGAGTCTAAGGACAATGATGATGATATTGAACATTTTGTGTATTTTATGGAATAAGGTGACCAAATGAAAAAAAATGACCTCAAATCCATTGCTCGGAGCTTTATCAACTCAGAGCCAATTTCCAGTATTACTAAGGTAGAAAATGATGATAGAAGTGATTCTAAATGGACAATGGAGAAATTTCTAGTCATTCTTATGATTCTAGAGATAGCAGTACTAAATATGATGAGGACATTTTTGGAATGGCAAGAATAATGTCTAACGGTTTAGGGTGATCAAGGAAATATCAAATTTTTCACAAGACAGATTAAATACAAATGATTATTCTAATAAACTAGGAAAAAGTAATGTCTAGCCTATATCTGGATACTATTATCCTCATATGTGTGAACCTACTTATCTCAATGCATATCATTCCTTTCGAACCTCTTCATTTTTCGACACTCCATCACAATACTCCACTCCTCACAACCTTTTTCATATCAGCATACTCTTAACATCTTGAATACCCCCGACCCATTGATATTTCATCGTACTCTTAACATCTTGAATAAGCCTCACTAGCCGATGTGTAGACATACTTAAAAAATCTTGGATCTCCCTCATCCACCAATGTTCCAAAGCATCCCTCACATATTGAATATTTTCCCCACCCACAAACATTTCAAACCACCCCTTACATTTTGAAATCATGTTCACCCATCATCACTTTTTGAAAATTGTAATTCACCATGTCCCTTAACATGGTGGCCATATTATATCAATGAAGTGATGATACAAGGGTTGAAACTAAAACATTTGAAGTGGTTTAAATGCAATTAAAAAAGTATCGTCAAAGAATCTATTTGGGCACAAACGATTATCTAGTTTTGAGTGGCCATGCCCACCTTCACATCATATCTTAGCTCATTGCAAATCATGGACGAATCTAAGGGACTGCAAGCATTGGTTCATCACTCTGGACTTCCAAAGGACCCTAAGCCAACATGGGAGGAAACGATTGATAGCTATGGTAAAACTCTTGTTTTTGTACTCATAAGTATAGAGGAGGATAAAAAAAATGTCTTAAGTACCACTACATACACTAGATTTCAATGCAATATCGTAAAATCCATATCAAAAAGATTGAAACAAAATCCTCTTGTTAATTGGGTGCTTCTTGATGGGTATGGTGCCCTAGAAGTTGTTATATATGAAGTATGACAGTGGGGTGATTACACCTGATCCAAATCCACCAATGACTTATAATGAGAGACCCAAACAAAGAAACTATGATAGGTAGAGAGATTTCAGGGCCACAACCAATATGCAGGGAGAGCGGAAATAATATAGGGAACCATGTCAATTAAGAGATCCAATGCAAAGAGAATGGGGAGAGTGGGTGCCACCTCCACCTATTGACCGAAGAGATTCATTCCAATGAGACCAATGAGATGCAACTTATGGGGGACCAAGAGAAGCAATTAGATGATAAGGGAGGTGGCACTTTCCAAATTCCAAAGAAAACAGATGGTTTGTATCAATGTTGTTGTCTTAATTCTCTTTTGGATATCTGGTCCCTAAGAGTTCATATTTGATTTTAATTTATCCATTTGTAGTTTTATTAAGTGGCTATTACATGGAAGGTGACGATGTTAGTTGCAGATACTGAGATTTTTGCAAAATATGGACTAGAAGATTATGTGGAACGTGGAATGGGGTCCCATATACATTCAACCCCCCCTCCTTAATCATTGGTTTATTTCATCATGTGCCTCCTCCTCTCCACATTTTGGCAAGCTCCAAACATCTTATCCTCTCGACCTCTGTCATTTTGGGGACTCTCCAACATTTTGCAATTCTCATCGACCTCTAACACATAGTGTTAATCCATAGAAAAAGCCCCATACAAATCCCATGTTGTGTATAAAACCCCTTATTAAGCCCCTTATTCAATTATTACATTTCTATGTTATATTTGTATGTAGGCTTTGAACCCCTTCATCGCACCCTTTCATTATATGTGTACCCTTTGTCTCCTATATATATACAAAGGAGACCTAGTCTTAGGAGAATATTATATCATATCATATTGTATTTTGAATTGAATATATTTTAAAATGAGGCTTTCCCCTCGAAGTGGATTGTAATTCATTGACTTTTTATCATTTTTAAGGTGTTGGATCATAACATTTGGTATCAGAGCATTGATCCTAGGGTTTTTCTTCTCCAAGAAAGTCATCTTAGAATTTCTTCTATAACATTTTTTGGGGATGATTCAGATAGTAAAACTTAGAGGTTGTTTATAAGACATAAAACCATATATGTGGTAAACATTTTATCTTCTAGTTCATTACATTTTTGGAGATACACCCTGTTGAAGATAGGGTTTTTTACTAGTCCTATTACTAGTCTCAAACAGGTTTTCTGGGTAAAATCGTCATATCTTCTTCATCAAGGATCCAAATTTAGTAAGACTAGTTTCATTCAAAAGAGGAAAATCCATAGTATCTCTAGTACAAGTTTCAAAATCAGATATCAAATATTGCGCACGTGGAATTCTTTACAAGTGTGCTCTCCCAAAAGGGCCAAAAATCAGCAAGGTTTGGGAAAGTTACCCTAACATTCACTTGGCACATCCAATTTTGGTAAGACCTATGGCATTGTAGAGAGGACATATCATATTACTACAAGAAAAAAATTCAAACTTAGAAGGGACAAAATTTCATAAATACACAAGAAGGAAGGTCAACCAAGAGAACATACTCGAAATTAAGGGTTTGAAAGGTACATAACTTGCAATTTGCATAACATTTTATTAGAAGATCGTTTTTTGGTGATTCAAAATTTATGAGAAAGAGGAAAATGAGGAGCATTATTATTTTTATTCTACATGGATTCAAAAAATATGTCAACACCAATTAAACCTCCAGAAGTATCATCTATAAAGAATGAAGAAAATGATGAGATACATAACAGGATATCCAAATTGGAGGAACAACTTAATGATTTGAGTGTTAGGTCAATAAAAAGGGATCAGTTTTTAAACTTACAAAGAAAAATTCAAGAAATGGAGAAGAAGATCGATGAAAATAAGAATGACCTTAAAGAATAAATACAAAAAACCATGAAGGAATTGCAAAACTCCATGTCTTCCATGATCTTTCAAGCTCTAGATGAGAGATTCTCTAAAGAAAATATCAAAATGCAAGGAACTCAGGAAAATAAAGGCAGTATTATGGTTGAACAACCTACTGATAATAAGCCATTTTTTAGTGGATTTAATTATAGTGGGGATCCTAAATTCAACTTTCCCAAGATTGAATTAAAGAAGTTTGATGGAGAAAAGGTCTTTACCTGGGTGAACCAAATAGAGAAATATTTGAACTACATAATAATATGGATGATAAGAAAAGGATTCACATAGAAACCTTGAACTTTGAGATAAAACCATATCAATGGTATCAATGGGAAGTTAAAAGGAAACCCCCTCTTTATCATTATACTTGGGGTTTGTTTACAAGAGACTTGGAATAATGATAGGATAAAGTGTGGGAACAAGACTACTTCAGTCAATTGATAAGAATCAAGCACTTAGGTGATATTGAAGATTATAATTTAGAATTTCAGGTATTGACCACAAGGGTGGATGACATAAGTGATGAACAATTGTTGCAAGCTTATATGGGTGAATTAAAAGAGGACATTAAACATGAGCTTTTCTTAAGACATCCTGAAAATATTATCGAAGTTATGCAATATGCTTGTCATATTAAAGCCAAGAATAAGGACACAAGTCTAGCAGTGGAGTACAAACATGAAGAAGAGATCATTTTGGGGTTCATAAGACAATAATACTTCAACGTAAAAAGTCGACTCCTCAACATATGGATGAAAGAAGAGAAACGGGACTATGTTTGATCTGAAAATACCAAACGAGTTATGATACCAACTTGATCTGAAATATCAACAAACTCTGATACCAATTCAGCCCAAAAATTCTTAGATGTCAATTAGATCATAAATACACAAACATCTGACCAGATTCGAGAAATTGAAGATCGACTTGACTATTTGCAAAATATCATGTGAATGTCTTACTTATCCATAAACTTCATTAACTGATAAATATAACTTGCGGAAATAATGAGTGCCAAAATAGAGAGAAAAGATCACTCTTATTAATTCTCAAAATGCCAAAATTATAATAAATGGGCTTACAATGCCAAATTTGATGTCACTCTTGATTTCTACTGCTCAATCCTAGAAATAGAGGTCATTACTGAATTCCTCATGAAATTCTGAGAAAAATGAGTATAAACTCGATTATGTTCTGAACCAGTGCTTAAAGACCCCTTTTTGCACACATAATGAAACTATGGGTCTCATACATGAAAAGATAATACTTTTCATACATAGAATTTTTACACAAAATAGACATCGTCATTAGATTCCTCTCGAAATTATGATAAAAATGAGTATAAACACAATATACTTCCCTCAAATAACTCTATGGCATGCAAAACGAGACAAACCCAAAAGAGGGACACCTCTTGCATGAAAAACGAGGAAAATTCTGAACTTGGCACAAAATTATATGCAAGCCCTCTTTTTGGCATGCATTTCCATGTCCCTGACATTGTTTTCGTGCCCATTAAATAGGCCTAGGCCGACCTAATCAAGCCCCTTTATTCTCAGGCGCATTTGTTACACTTTAAATAATTATTAGTTTGTTTGTTGTAACAAATAACATGCATGGCACGTTGGTAGGAGTCTAAATTTAAGACCAAGGAATATTCTCCCATGGGTCATGGGTTAGATTACCGTCCAACCCAACTTTTTTTATTCTCCCTTGGCCATTATTGGCCAATCGGAGAGTGCCACATGGCACTCTCTGACTAGTCCACATGTCATGTTGTCATTGGTCCACATGTATGCCACATCATTATATGGATATTTCACCTCAACATCCACTCACCTGCCACCTGTACCTACAACATCATCATATGGATGACACGTGGAACTTTTTTATTGGTCCACATGGACCACCAAAAGTGTCATTTCAGGGTGACATGTGGTAGCATGTCATGTTGCCACATCACCATGTCGACATCAACATCACATCATATGTTAGTTGTACAGAATTTTATGAACATGCCACATGGCACCCCCTTTGACTTTTTCCTTGTTTTGACCAAAATTTGATAAGCCATAACTTCTTCATACAAACTTTTTTTGAGGAGAGTATCTAGAATGCTAAAAAATGATCAAGTTAACCATTCCCTTAAATTCACAAACTCTCCCATTCATTGTTGCAGTAGCTAACAATACTCCACTGATGAGTAATAAAATGAACAACAAAATCGAATATACAGATGCAAAAAAGAATGAACCATTAACATATTATCCCTTCTTAACAGAAACAACATCAACCAAAGGACATGTTTTACTTTCAACCGTAGGTTGTAAGCCTGTATCTTGGATACTAGCATTAACTATCATTTTCATGTGCCCTGTAGTGACAACTATCAAATTCGTCTTCATCTGATGAGCTCTCACAATGAACGCAGCCCCATCCTTGAAAAGATGATACATGGTTATTTACTTGTAGAAAATAGCCTTCATGTCATACAAGTATGGACTTCCCAAAACCATCCCACAGATGTCGAATGGAACCACGTCTAAATCTACCTCATCAATGAAACTAGATGTAATCACAAACCATAACTTGCATTGCTTAGTTACCTAAACCTGAGCATTATCACAAATCCAACCCAAAGGATATGGTCTCAGATGAGGCCTAGTTTCCAATCCCAAATTCTAAACAACTTTATTTGAAATTAGATTCACTTGTGATCCACTATCAACAAGTGTATCAATATTATTGTGCTTTGAGATCACACGTAGATGAAACATGTCATTTATTTTCCTTCCATCAGGAATTACATTTGTCTTTGCAAAAAAAGTACGTGAACTAGAAATTGCAATAGAAGATTTACCTTTGATACCCATAGTTGTAAACTTAGTTTCATCCTCAAAATCTGATCCAAGATCTTGAACTATGGTCGTGATCTTACTTTTACCCTTTCTAGGTTGAGCCCACTTTGGCTTAAATTTTGGATGCAAATTCCAACAATGCTTCTCATCATGTCCTTTTTTCTCGCAATAAGAACATGTAGGTTTCTTCGACTGCTTCTCAAAGTTATGTGGCTTTCCTTTGATTTTACTACCAATTCTCTTGGCCTTCTTCGATCCTCGTACATTTATGTTGGATTATTGAGAGGGGGGTGAATCAGTAATAGAGCAATGTAATCATTTTTAACCATAAAATGCAAGTGTTATATCAATGTATCATTATCATCCAATAGTTGCAGAATAAATAAACAATGAACAAATGAGCAATCATACACATACACAGTACACCAATGATTTTACGTGGAAACCCAAAGTGGGAGAAAACCACGGAACACTTTTTTCTTATATGTATTTAACAATTACATTCATTGGAAGCACCAAATTCCTTTGTTTTCCAACTGCAACTAGAAGGAGGCTCCAACCCACTAGTTTCTCAGGCTACAACCTGAGGGAAGCTCCAACTCCCCAATTCTCTCTCTACAACCAGAAGGAGGCTACAACCCCCTTATGTTCTTCAGCTACAACCAGAAGGTCGATACAACCACCTGTTCGTGCCCCATCCAACCACCCTGACTTAGAAGTATAATGATGGAACCACTGTCACACTATCACTGTGAGATATACCACTGTAAAATTGTACCAACCTGTACCATTTACCTGCAACCAACCTGTACTACTTCCTTCCAATCAACTTGTACCTGAATTGAGCATGTATCAAAGAAATACAAAAGATACGCAACTTGTAGTTCTGCAGCGTGCGTATGTACACTTCCTATATGTTATGAAGCTCATGTATGTACATGTCCTTTCTGTTATGCAACATGTGTATACCTTCTGAAAACTAGGGTTTTCTTTCTTCTAAAAACTTCTGACCCTCTACAAATTCTTTCACATAGATCTGCAACCTGTCACTGTATCTCTCTAGTCATGTGCCATACAAGTGTGTGTAATCATAAACAAGTGTAATCACCTTCACATGATCTATAAATCAAACCCTTTCTTATATTCATCCTCTCAATACATCAACAACTTCACAAATACAATCTCTCAACCATGTACCATAAAAACCATTACCATATGCCAAGAACTAAAAGATGTTCCTCAACTCTAAAAGGAAGTATCAATGATAAATATTGATTATACCAGCATTGTATTTCCATATATCTAACTTATACATAAGAACCAATGCAGCCACTAGTCTCTCTAGGGAGAATCCTCAAATATCCATGACCAATTCTCATGCATACATCAAAATCCAACTACTCATAGAAATAAGGAATACATTTTGAACAAGTGGATAGATATGATGTATCTGATCACTATAGACCTTCCTGGGAGCTTGTTCTCAGAATCTAAAACCTCGGCTTCTTCATCTCCTCAGATATACATGGCTTTCCCCTCATGTACACACCCTCATACAATGTCATCCCGCGTATGTATGCACCCTGTTGCATTGTTAGCCCACGTACACCTCAGAACTTAGGGTTTTTTAGTATTCTCTATAATTCCAAAACTTTCATCGCCAACCCTTCATGCTACCTTAGACTTTCGCAACTTCTGATATATCAATGAGTACCTGCAATAATCCTTACACAATAATAGATATTCAATGTGCTCAAGTTTTATTAAATGGGAGACCTTTGCCTCTTATTTACACTTTCGTGTAGCTTCCTCAAGGGGTTTCCTTCTAATCTTCTTAACCCACTTTCCTTATTTTAGGGCTAACCAACTTCTAATCACTTGTCCACTTAACTTAACAACTTTCCACAAATAGTAAGTTCTCCATTAACTTTATTATTTAAATAATTTATTTTGCATCCACTTTGACTTATAGTACACTCATCACTTCACTTTATTATTTAAATAATTTCTTCTTTGCAACCACTTTGACTACTTTGACCTTTTGGGGCTT
>ML784575.1:116904-145755 GCA_009831015.1 Picea engelmannii | reverse complement strand
CTTGTCTTTTGGTATTGTCTGAAGTGTTAAAAGAAAGACCTATTCTTTGTGCTTGAGTCTAAGGACAATGATGATGATATTGAACATTTTGTGTATTTTATGGAATAAGGTGACCAAATGAAAAAAAATGACCTCAAATCCATTGCTCGGAGCTTTATCAACTCAGAGCCAATTTCCAGTATTACTAAGGTAGAAAATGATGATAGAAGTGATTCTAAATGGACAATGGAGAAATTTCTAGTCATTCTTATGATTCTAGAGATAGCAGTACTAAATATGATGAGGACATTTTTGGAATGGCAAGAATAATGTCTAACGGTTTAGGGTGATCAAGGAAATATCAAATTTTTCACAAGACAGATTAAATACAAATGATTATTCTAATAAACTAGGAAAAAGTAATGTCTAGCCTATATCTGGATACTATTATCCTCATATGTGTGAACCTACTTATCTCAATGCATATCATTCCTTTCGAACCTCTTCATTTTTCGACACTCCATCACAATACTCCACTCCTCACAACCTTTTTCATATCAGCATACTCTTAACATCTTGAATACCCCCGACCCATTGATATTTCATCGTACTCTTAACATCTTGAATAAGCCTCACTAGCCGATGTGTAGACATACTTAAAAAATCTTGGATCTCCCTCATCCACCAATGTTCCAAAGCATCCCTCACATATTGAATATTTTCCCCACCCACAAACATTTCAAACCACCCCTTACATTTTGAAATCATGTTCACCCATCATCACTTTTTGAAAATTGTAATTCACCATGTCCCTTAACATGGTGGCCATATTATATCAATGAAGTGATGATACAAGGGTTGAAACTAAAACATTTGAAGTGGTTTAAATGCAATTAAAAAAGTATCGTCAAAGAATCTATTTGGGCACAAACGATTATCTAGTTTTGAGTGGCCATGCCCACCTTCACATCATATCTTAGCTCATTGCAAATCATGGACGAATCTAAGGGACTGCAAGCATTGGTTCATCACTCTGGACTTCCAAAGGACCCTAAGCCAACATGGGAGGAAACGATTGATAGCTATGGTAAAACTCTTGTTTTTGTACTCATAAGTATAGAGGAGGATAAAAAAAATGTCTTAAGTACCACTACATACACTAGATTTCAATGCAATATCGTAAAATCCATATCAAAAAGATTGAAACAAAATCCTCTTGTTAATTGGGTGCTTCTTGATGGGTATGGTGCCCTAGAAGTTGTTATATATGAAGTATGACAGTGGGGTGATTACACCTGATCCAAATCCACCAATGACTTATAATGAGAGACCCAAACAAAGAAACTATGATAGGTAGAGAGATTTCAGGGCCACAACCAATATGCAGGGAGAGCGGAAATAATATAGGGAACCATGTCAATTAAGAGATCCAATGCAAAGAGAATGGGGAGAGTGGGTGCCACCTCCACCTATTGACCGAAGAGATTCATTCCAATGAGACCAATGAGATGCAACTTATGGGGGACCAAGAGAAGCAATTAGATGATAAGGGAGGTGGCACTTTCCAAATTCCAAAGAAAACAGATGGTTTGTATCAATGTTGTTGTCTTAATTCTCTTTTGGATATCTGGTCCCTAAGAGTTCATATTTGATTTTAATTTATCCATTTGTAGTTTTATTAAGTGGCTATTACATGGAAGGTGACGATGTTAGTTGCAGATACTGAGATTTTTGCAAAATATGGACTAGAAGATTATGTGGAACGTGGAATGGGGTCCCATATACATTCAACCCCCCCTCCTTAATCATTGGTTTATTTCATCATGTGCCTCCTCCTCTCCACATTTTGGCAAGCTCCAAACATCTTATCCTCTCGACCTCTGTCATTTTGGGGACTCTCCAACATTTTGCAATTCTCATCGACCTCTAACACATAGTGTTAATCCATAGAAAAAGCCCCATACAAATCCCATGTTGTGTATAAAACCCCTTATTAAGCCCCTTATTCAATTATTACATTTCTATGTTATATTTGTATGTAGGCTTTGAACCCCTTCATCGCACCCTTTCATTATATGTGTACCCTTTGTCTCCTATATATATACAAAGGAGACCTAGTCTTAGGAGAATATTATATCATATCATATTGTATTTTGAATTGAATATATTTTAAAATGAGGCTTTCCCCTCGAAGTGGATTGTAATTCATTGACTTTTTATCATTTTTAAGGTGTTGGATCATAACATTTGGTATCAGAGCATTGATCCTAGGGTTTTTCTTCTCCAAGAAAGTCATCTTAGAATTTCTTCTATAACATTTTTTGGGGATGATTCAGATAGTAAAACTTAGAGGTTGTTTATAAGACATAAAACCATATATGTGGTAAACATTTTATCTTCTAGTTCATTACATTTTTGGAGATACACCCTGTTGAAGATAGGGTTTTTTACTAGTCCTATTACTAGTCTCAAACAGGTTTTCTGGGTAAAATCGTCATATCTTCTTCATCAAGGATCCAAATTTAGTAAGACTAGTTTCATTCAAAAGAGGAAAATCCATAGTATCTCTAGTACAAGTTTCAAAATCAGATATCAAATATTGCGCACGTGGAATTCTTTACAAGTGTGCTCTCCCAAAAGGGCCAAAAATCAGCAAGGTTTGGGAAAGTTACCCTAACATTCACTTGGCACATCCAATTTTGGTAAGACCTATGGCATTGTAGAGAGGACATATCATATTACTACAAGAAAAAAATTCAAACTTAGAAGGGACAAAATTTCATAAATACACAAGAAGGAAGGTCAACCAAGAGAACATACTCGAAATTAAGGGTTTGAAAGGTACATAACTTGCAATTTGCATAACATTTTATTAGAAGATCGTTTTTTGGTGATTCAAAATTTATGAGAAAGAGGAAAATGAGGAGCATTATTATTTTTATTCTACATGGATTCAAAAAATATGTCAACACCAATTAAACCTCCAGAAGTATCATCTATAAAGAATGAAGAAAATGATGAGATACATAACAGGATATCCAAATTGGAGGAACAACTTAATGATTTGAGTGTTAGGTCAATAAAAAGGGATCAGTTTTTAAACTTACAAAGAAAAATTCAAGAAATGGAGAAGAAGATCGATGAAAATAAGAATGACCTTAAAGAATAAATACAAAAAACCATGAAGGAATTGCAAAACTCCATGTCTTCCATGATCTTTCAAGCTCTAGATGAGAGATTCTCTAAAGAAAATATCAAAATGCAAGGAACTCAGGAAAATAAAGGCAGTATTATGGTTGAACAACCTACTGATAATAAGCCATTTTTTAGTGGATTTAATTATAGTGGGGATCCTAAATTCAACTTTCCCAAGATTGAATTAAAGAAGTTTGATGGAGAAAAGGTCTTTACCTGGGTGAACCAAATAGAGAAATATTTGAACTACATAATAATATGGATGATAAGAAAAGGATTCACATAGAAACCTTGAACTTTGAGATAAAACCATATCAATGGTATCAATGGGAAGTTAAAAGGAAACCCCCTCTTTATCATTATACTTGGGGTTTGTTTACAAGAGACTTGGAATAATGATAGGATAAAGTGTGGGAACAAGACTACTTCAGTCAATTGATAAGAATCAAGCACTTAGGTGATATTGAAGATTATAATTTAGAATTTCAGGTATTGACCACAAGGGTGGATGACATAAGTGATGAACAATTGTTGCAAGCTTATATGGGTGAATTAAAAGAGGACATTAAACATGAGCTTTTCTTAAGACATCCTGAAAATATTATCGAAGTTATGCAATATGCTTGTCATATTAAAGCCAAGAATAAGGACACAAGTCTAGCAGTGGAGTACAAACATGAAGAAGAGATCATTTTGGGGTTCATAAGACAATAATACTTCAACGTAAAAAGTCGACTCCTCAACATATGGATGAAAGAAGAGAAACGGGACTATGTTTGATCTGAAAATACCAAACGAGTTATGATACCAACTTGATCTGAAATATCAACAAACTCTGATACCAATTCAGCCCAAAAATTCTTAGATGTCAATTAGATCATAAATACACAAACATCTGACCAGATTCGAGAAATTGAAGATCGACTTGACTATTTGCAAAATATCATGTGAATGTCTTACTTATCCATAAACTTCATTAACTGATAAATATAACTTGCGGAAATAATGAGTGCCAAAATAGAGAGAAAAGATCACTCTTATTAATTCTCAAAATGCCAAAATTATAATAAATGGGCTTACAATGCCAAATTTGATGTCACTCTTGATTTCTACTGCTCAATCCTAGAAATAGAGGTCATTACTGAATTCCTCATGAAATTCTGAGAAAAATGAGTATAAACTCGATTATGTTCTGAACCAGTGCTTAAAGACCCCTTTTTGCACACATAATGAAACTATGGGTCTCATACATGAAAAGATAATACTTTTCATACATAGAATTTTTACACAAAATAGACATCGTCATTAGATTCCTCTCGAAATTATGATAAAAATGAGTATAAACACAATATACTTCCCTCAAATAACTCTATGGCATGCAAAACGAGACAAACCCAAAAGAGGGACACCTCTTGCATGAAAAACGAGGAAAATTCTGAACTTGGCACAAAATTATATGCAAGCCCTCTTTTTGGCATGCATTTCCATGTCCCTGACATTGTTTTCGTGCCCATTAAATAGGCCTAGGCCGACCTAATCAAGCCCCTTTATTCTCAGGCGCATTTGTTACACTTTAAATAATTATTAGTTTGTTTGTTGTAACAAATAACATGCATGGCACGTTGGTAGGAGTCTAAATTTAAGACCAAGGAATATTCTCCCATGGGTCATGGGTTAGATTACCGTCCAACCCAACTTTTTTTATTCTCCCTTGGCCATTATTGGCCAATCGGAGAGTGCCACATGGCACTCTCTGACTAGTCCACATGTCATGTTGTCATTGGTCCACATGTATGCCACATCATTATATGGATATTTCACCTCAACATCCACTCACCTGCCACCTGTACCTACAACATCATCATATGGATGACACGTGGAACTTTTTTATTGGTCCACATGGACCACCAAAAGTGTCATTTCAGGGTGACATGTGGTAGCATGTCATGTTGCCACATCACCATGTCGACATCAACATCACATCATATGTTAGTTGTACAGAATTTTATGAACATGCCACATGGCACCCCCTTTGACTTTTTCCTTGTTTTGACCAAAATTTGATAAGCCATAACTTCTTCATACAAACTTTTTTTGAGGAGAGTATCTAGAATGCTAAAAAATGATCAAGTTAACCATTCCCTTAAATTCACAAACTCTCCCATTCATTGTTGCAGTAGCTAACAATACTCCACTGATGAGTAATAAAATGAACAACAAAATCGAATATACAGATGCAAAAAAGAATGAACCATTAACATATTATCCCTTCTTAACAGAAACAACATCAACCAAAGGACATGTTTTACTTTCAACCGTAGGTTGTAAGCCTGTATCTTGGATACTAGCATTAACTATCATTTTCATGTGCCCTGTAGTGACAACTATCAAATTCGTCTTCATCTGATGAGCTCTCACAATGAACGCAGCCCCATCCTTGAAAAGATGATACATGGTTATTTACTTGTAGAAAATAGCCTTCATGTCATACAAGTATGGACTTCCCAAAACCATCCCACAGATGTCGAATGGAACCACGTCTAAATCTACCTCATCAATGAAACTAGATGTAATCACAAACCATAACTTGCATTGCTTAGTTACCTAAACCTGAGCATTATCACAAATCCAACCCAAAGGATATGGTCTCAGATGAGGCCTAGTTTCCAATCCCAAATTCTAAACAACTTTATTTGAAATTAGATTCACTTGTGATCCACTATCAACAAGTGTATCAATATTATTGTGCTTTGAGATCACACGTAGATGAAACATGTCATTTATTTTCCTTCCATCAGGAATTACATTTGTCTTTGCAAAAAAAGTACGTGAACTAGAAATTGCAATAGAAGATTTACCTTTGATACCCATAGTTGTAAACTTAGTTTCATCCTCAAAATCTGATCCAAGATCTTGAACTATGGTCGTGATCTTACTTTTACCCTTTCTAGGTTGAGCCCACTTTGGCTTAAATTTTGGATGCAAATTCCAACAATGCTTCTCATCATGTCCTTTTTTCTCGCAATAAGAACATGTAGGTTTCTTCGACTGCTTCTCAAAGTTATGTGGCTTTCCTTTGATTTTACTACCAATTCTCTTGGCCTTCTTCGATCCTCGTACATTTATGTTGGATTATTGAGAGGGGGGTGAATCAGTAATAGAGCAATGTAATCATTTTTAACCATAAAATGCAAGTGTTATATCAATGTATCATTATCATCCAATAGTTGCAGAATAAATAAACAATGAACAAATGAGCAATCATACACATACACAGTACACCAATGATTTTACGTGGAAACCCAAAGTGGGAGAAAACCACGGAACACTTTTTTCTTATATGTATTTAACAATTACATTCATTGGAAGCACCAAATTCCTTTGTTTTCCAACTGCAACTAGAAGGAGGCTCCAACCCACTAGTTTCTCAGGCTACAACCTGAGGGAAGCTCCAACTCCCCAATTCTCTCTCTACAACCAGAAGGAGGCTACAACCCCCTTATGTTCTTCAGCTACAACCAGAAGGTCGATACAACCACCTGTTCGTGCCCCATCCAACCACCCTGACTTAGAAGTATAATGATGGAACCACTGTCACACTATCACTGTGAGATATACCACTGTAAAATTGTACCAACCTGTACCATTTACCTGCAACCAACCTGTACTACTTCCTTCCAATCAACTTGTACCTGAATTGAGCATGTATCAAAGAAATACAAAAGATACGCAACTTGTAGTTCTGCAGCGTGCGTATGTACACTTCCTATATGTTATGAAGCTCATGTATGTACATGTCCTTTCTGTTATGCAACATGTGTATACCTTCTGAAAACTAGGGTTTTCTTTCTTCTAAAAACTTCTGACCCTCTACAAATTCTTTCACATAGATCTGCAACCTGTCACTGTATCTCTCTAGTCATGTGCCATACAAGTGTGTGTAATCATAAACAAGTGTAATCACCTTCACATGATCTATAAATCAAACCCTTTCTTATATTCATCCTCTCAATACATCAACAACTTCACAAATACAATCTCTCAACCATGTACCATAAAAACCATTACCATATGCCAAGAACTAAAAGATGTTCCTCAACTCTAAAAGGAAGTATCAATGATAAATATTGATTATACCAGCATTGTATTTCCATATATCTAACTTATACATAAGAACCAATGCAGCCACTAGTCTCTCTAGGGAGAATCCTCAAATATCCATGACCAATTCTCATGCATACATCAAAATCCAACTACTCATAGAAATAAGGAATACATTTTGAACAAGTGGATAGATATGATGTATCTGATCACTATAGACCTTCCTGGGAGCTTGTTCTCAGAATCTAAAACCTCGGCTTCTTCATCTCCTCAGATATACATGGCTTTCCCCTCATGTACACACCCTCATACAATGTCATCCCGCGTATGTATGCACCCTGTTGCATTGTTAGCCCACGTACACCTCAGAACTTAGGGTTTTTTAGTATTCTCTATAATTCCAAAACTTTCATCGCCAACCCTTCATGCTACCTTAGACTTTCGCAACTTCTGATATATCAATGAGTACCTGCAATAATCCTTACACAATAATAGATATTCAATGTGCTCAAGTTTTATTAAATGGGAGACCTTTGCCTCTTATTTACACTTTCGTGTAGCTTCCTCAAGGGGTTTCCTTCTAATCTTCTTAACCCACTTTCCTTATTTTAGGGCTAACCAACTTCTAATCACTTGTCCACTTAACTTAACAACTTTCCACAAATAGTAAGTTCTCCATTAACTTTATTATTTAAATAATTTATTTTGCATCCACTTTGACTTATAGTACACTCATCACTTCACTTTATTATTTAAATAATTTCTTCTTTGCAACCACTTTGACTACTTTGACCTTTTGGGGCTTCTAGATGACTCATGAGGGTTCTCCAACTTCACATGGTCATAAATCTCTAACCGTGAGGATTTATGTGACGTTCCACATACCACTGGAAATGGCATGACATGTACTCCATATAAAATAGTCTTACCTGCAAATATATCAAAACTCATACCATTATCCATCAAACAAACTTGGGTCCATTACCCAAACCTTTGTGCTACCGGAATTTGCTACTATACTTTCTTTAAGGGTTGACATCAATGAAAACCAACCCAAATAATCAACAATATCCCCCTTTGGCATTGATGGCAACACTCTGATGCAATATTGAATTCATATCACTCATGCTCCCCATGTGACCGTCGCTCCCCCTGGAACCATGCCTTTGTGCTCTTTCTCCAAGCATTTATATCTTGCATCTGATAAATCTCTCCCCCTTTTTCATCAATGGAAAAGGTATCTTTCCATCCGGGGTTTCTCCCCCTAACTGAACTGTCCTTGGGGATACTCCCCCTAACTAAAATTTTCCTAAAATTGTTCTCCCAACATGAATTGTCCTCTTTATGGTGATTCCTCATGTAAATCTAAGACATATAATATAAGCACTCAAAAGCATTCATTTTGGAGTAGAAATTACTTCGAGTCTCTAGAGAAGATACTCAAAGGATTCCCTTGGAAGCGGTTTTGCAAATATGTTTGCCACTTGTTCTTTTGTGCCCATATATTCAACTCTGATGTTATTCGCTGCAACTTGTTCCTGTAGAAAGTGATACTTAATTGGAATGTGCTTCGCCTTGGAGTGCATCATTGGGTTCTTAGAGATACTGATGGCGCTTGTATTATCACAATATATTGGAATAGGCTCATCATACTCAACTTGTATATCTATCAAAGTTTGTTTCATCGATAGAACCTATGTACAACATCTTGCTGCTCCAATATACTATGCTTCGGTTGTAGATAAGGATATTGATGATTATTTATTGCTTAGCCAAGATACTAAACACTCACCCAAGTAGAACATTGTTCCACTGGTGCTTCATCGATCATCAATGCAACCTGCCCAATCTTCATCTGTGTAGGCAATAAGTGATAAATCTTTTTCTTTTGGATACAATAATCCAAACTCTTTTTTTCCTTTGCGATATCTGAAAATCCTCTTCACTGCTAAGAAATTTGATTCCTTTAGTGTTGTTTGAAATCATGCCACCTTTCCAACTACTTGCATTACATCTGGTTTGGATGTTTTTACATATAGTAAGCTACTAATCATTGACCTGTATTTCCTCTGGTCTGTAGACTTTGAATCATCATCTTTGCTCAACTTGCAACTAGTTTTCATAGGAGTGGTAACTGGTTTGCAATCTTCCATTCCGAACTTTATCATTTCTTTGATATACTTAGTTTGAGAAATAAAAATCCCTTGGTTGCTTTGACATATCTGAAGACCCGGAAAGAAGGATAGGTCTTCGAGTGATGACATTTCAAATTCATTATGCATATCCTTTGCAAATGTATGGCTTAACATGTCATCATTACTTCCAAAAATAATATCATCAACATAAACTTCAATTAATAAAATACCATCTTGAGTTACCTTGATGTAGAGGTTGATGTCTGCACTTCATTTTCTAAATCCTTCCTACTGTAGATATTTATCCAGTCTAGAGTACCATGCTATAGGAGCTTGTTTTAGACCATACAAGTCCTTCTTCAATTTGCACACATAATCTGCGTTCTCTGACAGCTTAAATCCTTCCTGTTGTTCAATGTAGACTTCTTCTTCAAGTTCCCCTTTCAGAAAAGTTGATTTCACATCCATCTGATACACTTTAATATTCTTGGAGCATGCATAAGATAAGAGAAATATCGAAACTAGGGAAAATGTCTCTTCAAAGTCGATTCCTTCAACCTGAGTGTATCATTTACATACCAATCTAGCTTTTTTCCTTGTAACATGTCCATCTTCATTCAATTTATTTCTAAAAACCCACTTTGTGTCAATCACATTCTTATTCTTTGGTCTTGGAACCAATTCCCAAGTGTCATTCTTCTCTATTTGATCCAATTCTTCATCCATGGCCTTATTCCAGAATTCATCCTTGCTAGCTTATTCAAAACTGTTTGGTTCAATCGTAGATAAGAGTGCTAGGTGTATTTGTTCTGGTGAACGGATTCTTCTTCTAGTCTCAACTCTTGCATCCTTGATTTTTATAATATCATCTAAAGGATGATTCTTCTGTACTCGGTTGCTAGGTGTCTTTGGTGGCACTTGATGAACTTTATCTTCTAATTTTGTTTGATCTTCTTCATCTTCCTCTTCTACTTCTTCTTCATCTTTTGCTTCTTCTTCGTAAAGTTGTTCCACTAATTCATTTTCTTCTTCCTTTGATTCTCATCCACATGTTTCATCAATTGTTGCATTGATGTTTTCCACATCTTTGTTCAATCTTAGATTGTAATAGTTGTATGCTTACCTTGTACTTGAGTAACCAACAAGTACTCCTTTATCCACACGAGAGTCAAACTTTCCCATTCTGCCATCTTCTCTTTTGATGTAGAATTTTCTTCCAAATACTTTGAAGTGCTTCACATTTGTTGGTCTTCCTTTCCATAGCTCATAGGTAGTTTTGTCATTGTTGTTTCTGAGCATTACTATGTTTTGAATGTGAATTTTGGATGCACTACATGTGTTCAAAAAATATCTGTCAATTTGGAATCCATTAACATTGTTCGAGCCATTTCCTGTATTGTCTTGTTCTTTATTTCAACAACTCCATTATTTTTAGGTGTCCTAGAAATGGAGAATTTCATTTTTATTCCATGTTTTCTACAGAAGTCCATAAATTCCTTTGAAGTGAACTCTCCTCCATTATCATATCTCAAACATTTGATTTTTGAATCCATTTCATTTTCAACCATTTCCTTGTAGACCTTGAAGTTTTCAAAATCTTTTGACTTATTCCTGAGAAAGAAAATTGTAGTCATTCTTGTACAATCATCAACTAATAACATAAAGTATTTCTCACCTTTTAAACCCTTTTTTGTAGTTGGTGCAACTAAATCAGTATGCACAATTTCCATTGGTCTTGTCGTTGAATATTCCTTTGATTTGAACATGGTCTTTGTTTGATTTCCTTGTTGACAATGCTTCATAAAGTGTTGGTTGGTTTCGTGATCTGGTGAATTTCTCTCACTGCTTCCTTTTTGTTGACTTTGACAAGGTTATCAAAGTTTATGTGACACATTCTTATGTTCCATAGCCAGCCTTCATTTTCCTTTCCTAGACAACACTTTTCATTTCCAATTTCACTTAATACATATATGTTGCTTGAAGTTCTTGCAGTTGTTGCAATCAATTTTCCTGAACCTTCTTTTCTTATCTCACACTTATGTGAATCGAAATTAATTTTATGACCTTGGTCACACATTTGACTTACACTTAGAAGATTATGTTTCATATATTCTACTAGTAGAAAAAAAAATTCCTTTGTATTCTTATTTCCAATTCTGATTGTGCCTTTTCCAATGATTTAAGTTGAATCATCATTTCTGAAAGAGATTGATCCATATCTTTCCTTTATTAAAGTAAGAAACTTGTCTTTCTCACCTATCATGTGTTTTGAACATCCACTATCAACATACCAACCATGTTTCTTCTGCTTATCTTGTAGAGAAAGTCTGCATTCTTCATTGCTATACTGATTCTGCTTTCTTATCCATGTTCTCTTCTGAGGTTCTTGTCTATTATTTTTATTGTTTTGTTGTGGTTCTCTAGGAGGGACTATCATTCTACAATCTTTGGCCATGTGTTCAAAGTTGTTACACTTGTAGAATTCCACTTCAATTCTCAATGATTCAAACCTGTTGTAGCTTATTCTTTGTGTTTCACTAGGCCTAAAGGGATAACCCTTTTGTGTATGACTTTCAAATTTGTTTATTTTCCTACTGTTAGCTCTACAATTCACATCTTTATGTCCAAAATTATTGTATGCATAACATAAACCAAAAAAAATAGTTTGATACATGTGAGTTGAAGATCTTCTGAAAGGAGTTACTCTTATGAATCATTCTTCTTCCTGGGGCCTATTTTTTTATGTCGGTCATTGATTCTGAAATATGAATCTTATCGATGGAGGAGTGTCCCTGTAATCTTCCTTGTAGGTATTCATATCCCCTTTGATTGTTTCTGCATAGTTTTTTGGATAGGTTTCTTGTTCTGTTGTTTTGGAGCTTGATCCATTTTTTGTCTAATTGTATCCAAGTCCAGACTTGTCATGATGAGGCTTTTGAGTGATGATAATGTCATCCAAAACTTTTGAGTTGTTTTTCATATTTTTCTTTTGAATATCCTTTCTTAATGTGACAATATTTGCTTCCAAATTTCCAATGATCCTGTCTTTTTCTTCTAATTGTTCTTTGAGTGCTTCTTCAATTATTTTTTCTTCTTCTTTTTGAACCTTCAATTTCATGATCATTTTTTCTAGTTCCTGAGTGTCTTCTTTCTTGTCTACATCTTCTTGTAGCTTCTTGTTTTTCTTCTTTTCTCTTCTTATAACTTCTATGATGCTCAACAATTCTTCTCGGTATTCAACTTATAACTCTTCATATTCTTCTTTAGTGTCTTCTTTGTCTGAGTATTTTATTTCCATGAATAGAACTCTTTCTTTATCACTGTCACTGACTTCATCTTCATCTGATGAGGAGATGTCTTCTTTGGTGCATAAGATTTTATTGAAAGATTTTTTATTTGTTATTTGTCCTTTATATGTTTGTTTTCTATTTGAGTTATCTTCATCATTCCTCTTATTTTTATTATGAGGAAATTTGTTAGAAAAATGACCAATACCATCATAATTAAAACAAATCAATGGAATCTTACCTTTATATTTGTCGTTGGTTCCCTTTTTCAATCTTCTTACAAAGTTGGTCACTTGTTCATCATCTTCTGAGACACCACTGCTGCTGCTATGTTCATTTTCCTTTTGCTTTCCCTTTTGCTTTGACCTTTTGGATGCTTTGAAGGCTTCTTCTTTTATATCTATATTTTCATGTTCAGTTCTCATTTCATATGTTGTGAAGATTCCATGTAGTTAGTCCATGTTTATTGAGTGTAGATTTCATCTTTCTTCTAGTGTTGATATCTTAGGATCAAAACTCATATAAAGAGATCTTAGTACCTTTTGAACAATTACAGATTCTTTAATTTATTCTCCCAATCCTATGATTGCATTTACTGTTTCATTGACTCGTAAGAATTAAGCTGCAATATTCTCATATTTATTCATCTTTAGTTGTTCGAACTGACCTCTGTAAGTTTGAAGCTTTGCTACTTTGACTTTTGAACCTCCTTCATTAATATTTTGAAGTTTGTCCCAAATCTCTTTAGAGAAATTACACTATATAAATTTGGTTTATACCGATTCACCAAGACCATTCAAAAGTGCAGGTGTGGATTTGGAATTATTTTGACCAAGTTTTATTTTTCTTTCACTTGTTGGTGGAACTATTGGCTCTTTGTATCCATCTACTATAGATTGCCAAATTTAAAATCCCTCTGCTTGTATATATGTTTTCATCCTTATGCTCCAAAATGCATACTTATGTCCATCAAACTGTGGTATTCCATTTTTATACAAGTTGTTTCTCTCCATGATCTACCTTTCAGAGGTTAAATTGATTTATGAAGGAACCTGCTCTAATACCATTTGTTAGATTACTGAGAGGGGGTGAATCAGTAATAGAGAAATGTAATCCTTTTTAACCATAAAATGCAAGTGTTATATCAATGTAGCATTATCATCCAATAGTTGCAGAATAAATAAACAATGAACAAATGAGCAATCATACGCATACGCAGTACACCAATGTTTTTACGTGGGAACTCAAAGTGGGAGAAAACCACAGAATGTTTTTTCTTATATGTATTTAAGAATTAAATTCATTGGAAGCACCAACTTCCTTTGTTTTCCAATTGCAACTGGAAGGAGGCTCCAACCCCCTAGTTTCTTAGGCTAAAACCTGAGGGAAGCTCCAACTCCCCAATTCTCTGGTGACAACCAGAAGAAAGCTACAACCCCCTATGTTCTCTGGATACAACCGAAAGGTGGCTACAACCACCATTCATTTCCCCATCCAACCGTCCTGACATAGAAGTAGAATGATGGAACCACTGTCACACTATCACTGTGAGATATACCACTATAAAACTGTACCAACCTGTACCACTAACCTGCAGCCAACCTATACTACTGCCCTGCAATCAACCTATACCTGAACTGAGAATGTATCAAACAAATACAATAGATACGCAACTTGTAGTTCTGCAGCATGCATATGTACGCTCCCTATATTTTATGCAGCTCGCATATGTATGCATCATGTCTGTTATGCAGCCTGCGTATACCTTCTAAAAACTAGGGTTTTCTTTCTTTTGAAAACTTCTGACCCTCTACAACTTATTTCACATAGATCTGCAACATGTCACTGTATCCATACTGTAACTATACCGTGTGCATGCATCCTCATGCATAACCTTTACCCCAAAGCATCTATATCTCTCTAATCATGTGCCATACAAGTGTGTGTAATCATAAACAAGTGTAATCACCCTCACATGATCTAGACATCAAACCCTTTCTGATATTTAGTCTCTCAATACATCAACCACTTCACAAATACAATCTCACAACCATGTACCATAAAAACCCTTATCCATATGCCAAAAACTACAAGATGTTCCTCAACTCTAACAAGAAGTATCAATGATAAATATTCATTATACTAGCATTGTATTTCTGTAGATCTGAATTCTACAGAAGATCCCATGCAGCCACTAGTCTCTCTAGGGAGAATCCTCAAATATCCATAATCAATTCTCATGCATACATAAAAATCCAACTACTCATAGAAATAAGGCATACCTTTTGAACCAGTGGATAGATCTGATGTATCTCATCATTGTAGACCTTCCTGGGAGATTGTTCTCAGAATCTAAAACCTCAGTTTCTTCATCTCCTCATATTTCCATGGCTTTGCCCTCATGTACACACCCTAATACACTGCCATCCCAAATATGTACACACCATGTTGCACTGTTAGCCTGCGTACACCTTAGAACTTAGGGTTTTCTAGTATTCTCTATAATTTCAAAACTTTTTCACTCAACCCTTCGTGCTACCTCAGACTTTTGCAATTTTCGATATATCAATGAGTACCTGCAATAAGCCTTACACAATAATAGATATTCAATATGCTCAAGTGTTATTAAATGAGAGACCTTTGCCTCTTATTTATACTTCCATGTAGCTTCCTCAAGGGGTTACCTTCTAACCATATTAACCCACTTTCCTTATTTTAGGGCTAACCCACTTCTAAACACTTTTCCACTTAACTTAACCACTTTCCACAAATAGTAAGTTCTCCATTAACTTTATTATTTAAAAAAATTATTTTGCAACCACTTTGACTTATAGTACACTCATCACTTCACTTTATTATTTAAATAATTTCTTCTTTGCAACCACTTTGACTACTTTTACCTTTTGGGGCTTCTAGATGACTCATGAGGGTTCTCCAACTTCACATGACCATAACTCTCTAACCGTAAGGAGTTATGTGACATTTCACATACCACTGGAAATGTCATGACATGTACTATCCATATAGAATAGTCTTACCTACAAATATATCAAAACTCGTACCATTATCGATCAAACAAATTTGGGTCCATTACCCAAACCTTTGTGTTACCAGAATTTGCTAGCGAACTTTCTTCAAGGGTTTAAATCAATGACAACCAACCCAAATAATCAACAATATCCCCCTTTGGCATTGATGGAAACACTCTAATGCAATATTGCAGTCATATCACTCATACTCCCCCTGTAACCATCGCTCCCCATGGAACCATGCCTATGTGTTCTTTCTCCAAGAATTTATATCATACATCTGATAAATGTCTCCCCCTTTGTCATCAATGGAAAAGGTATCTTTCCATTCGAGGCTGCTCCCCCTAACTGAATTGTCCTTGGGGATACTCCCCCTGACTGAAATTTTCCTGAAAATGATCTCTCAACCTGAACTTTCCTCTTTATGGTGCTTCCTCATGTGAATATAAGACATATAATATAAGCATTCATTTTGGAGTAGAAATTACTCCAAGTCTCTGGTGAATATACTCAAAGACTTCCCTTGGAAGTGGTTTTGTAAATATGGCTTCTACTTGTTCTTTATACCCACATATTAAATTCTGATGTTCTTCTCTGCAACCTATTCCTGTAGAAAGTGATACTTGATTGGAATGTGCTTCATCTTGGAGTGCATCACTGGGTTCTTTGAGATACTAATGGTTCTTGTATTATCACAATAGATTGGAATAGGCTCATCATACTCAACCTGTATATATGTCAAAGTTTGTTTCATCCATAGAACATGTGTACAACATATTGTTGCTTCAATATACTTTTCTTCAGTTGTAGATAAGGATATTGATGATTGCTTATTGCTTATCCAAGATACTAAACACTGACCCAAGTAGAACGATGCTCCACTAGTTCTTCGTCGGTCATCAATGCAACCTTCCCAATCTGCGTCTATGTAGGCAATAAGTGATAAATCCTTTCCTTTTGGATACCATAATCCAAACTCTTTTGTTCCTTTGAGATATCTTAAAATCCTCTTCATTTCTAAGACATGTAATTCCTTTGGTGTTTCTTGAAATCGTGTCACCTGTCCAACTACCTGCAGTACATCTGGTCTGGATATTGTCACATATAGTAAGCTACCAATCATTGACATGTATTGCATCTAGTCTGTAGACTTTTAATCAACATCTTTGCTCAACTTGCAACTGGTTTGCATAGGAGTGGTAATTGGTTTGCAATCTTCCATTCTGAACTTCTTTAGCATTTCTCTGATACAATAAGTTTGATAAAAAAAAATTCCTTGGTTGCTTTGACTTATCTGAAGACCCAGAAAGAATGATAGTTCTCTGAGTAATGACATTTCAAATTCATTTTGCAGATCCTTTGCAAATTTATGGCTTAACCTGTCATAATTACTTCCAAAAATAATATCATCAACATAAACTTCAATTAATAAAATACCATCTTTAGTTACCTTGATGTAGAGGTTCTTGTCTGCACTTCATTTTTTGAATCCTACCTATTGTAGATATTTATCTAGTCTAGAGTACCATGCTCTAGGAGTCTATTTGATACCATAGAATTCCTTCTTCAATTTGCACACATAATATGCATTCTCTGACAACTGAAATCCTTTCTGTTGTTCAATGTAGACTTCCTCTTCAAGTTCCCCGTTTAGAAAATTTGATTTCACGTCCATATGATACACTTTAATATTATTGGAGCATGCATAAGCTAAGAGAAATCTGGCAACTGAGGAAAATGTCTCTTCAAAGTCGATTCCTTCAACTTGAACGTATCATTTACATACCAATCTAGTTTTTTTCCTTGTAACATATTCCATCTTCATTCACTTTATTTTTGAAACCCCACTTTGTGCCAATCACATTCTTATTCTTTGGTCTTGAAACCAATTCCCAAGTGTCATTATTCTCTATTTGATCCAATTCTTCATCCATGGCCTCATTCTAGAATTCATCCTTGTTGGCCTCTTCAAAACTATTTGATTCAATCATAGATAAGAGTGTTAGGTGCATTTGTTCTGGTGAATAGATTCTTCTTCTAGTCTCAACTCCTGCATCCTTGTTTCCAATAATCTGATCTGAAGGATGATTTTTATGTACTCGTTTGCTAGGTGTCTTTGGTGGCACTTGCTGAACTTTCTCTTATACTTCTGTTTGATATTCTTCATCTTTCTCTTCTCATTCTTCTTCATCTTTTTCTTCTTCTTCGTAAAGTTGTTCCACTGATTCATTTTCTTCTTCCTTTAACTCTCATCCACCTATTTCATCAATTGTTACATTCATGCTTTCCACAACTTTGTTCAACCTCATATTGTAACACTTGTATGCTTTCCTTGTACTTGAGTAGCCAACAAGTACTCCTTTGTCCACACGAGAGTCAAACTTTCCCATTATGCCATCTCCTCTTTTGATGTAGCATTTGCTTCCAAATACTTTGAAGTGCTTCACATTTGTTGGTCTTCCTTTCCATAGCTCTTAGGGAGTTTTGTCATTGTTGTTTCTGAGCATTACTCTATTTTGAATGTGAATTGTTGTATGCATTGCATGTGTCCAAAATATATCTATCAATTTGAAATCCATTAACATTGTTCGAGCCATTTCATGTATTGTCATGTTCTTTCTTTGAACAACTCCATTTTGTTGAGGTGTCCTAGCAATGGAGAATTGCATTTTTATTCCATTCTTGCTGTAGAAGTACATAAATTCCTTTGAAGTGAACTCTCCTCCATTATCAGATCTCAAACATTCGATTTTTGAATCCATTTCATTTTCAACCATTTCCTTGTAGACCTTGAAGTTTTCAAAATCTTCTGACTTATTCCTGAGAAAGAAAATTGCAGTCATTCTTGTATAATCATCAACTAATAACATAAAGTATTTATCACCTTTTAAACCCTTTGTTTTAGTTGTTCCAACTAGATCTATATGCACAATTTTCAGTGGTCTTGTTGTTGAATATTCCTTTGATTTGAACCTGGTCTTTGTTTGCTTTCCTTGTTGACAATGCTTGCATAAAGTGTTTTGGTTGGTTTCATGATCTGGAGCATTTATCTAACTGCTTCCTTTTTTCTAACTTTGACAAGGTTATCAAAGTTTATGTGACCCATTATTTTGTTCCATAGACAGCCTTCATCTTCCTTTCCTAGACAACACTTTTCATTTCCAATTTCACCTAATACATATATGTTTCTTGAAGTTATTTCAATTGTTGCAATCAATTTTCCTGAACCTTCTTTTCTTATCTCACACTTTTGTGAATAGAAAGTAATTTTATGACCCTGGTCACACATTTGAATTACACTTAGAAGATTATGTTTCATATCTTCTACTAGTAGAACATTTTCTGCCTTGGTATTCTTGTTTCCAATTCTGACTGTGCCTTTTCCAATGATTTTAGTTGAATCGTCATTTTCGAAAGAGATTTATCCATCTATTTCCTTTCTTAAAGTAATAAACTTGTCTTTATCACCTGTCATGTGTTTTGAACAGCCATTGTCAACATACCAACCATGTTTCTTCTGCTCAGCTTGTAGAGAAAGTGTGCATTATTCATTTCTATATTGATTATTCTTTCTTATCCATGTTCTCTTCTGAGGTTCATGTCTATGACTATTGTTGTTATGTTGTGGTTCTCTAGGAGGGATTGTCATTCTACAATCTTTGGCCATGTGTCCAAAGTTGTTACGCTTGTATCATTCCACTTCAGTGCTCAATGATTCAAACCTATTGTAGCTTCTTCTCTATGTTTCACTAGGCCTTCTTGGATAGCCCTTTTGTGTATGACTTTAAAAGTTGTTTATGTTCCTTCTATTAGCTCAGCAATTCATAGTTTTATGTCCAAAAATATTGTATGCATAACATAAACCAAAAAATATAGTTTGATACCTGGGAGTTGAAGATCTTCTGAAAGGAGTTACTCTTATGAATCCTTCTTCTTCCTAAGTCCTATTTGTTTATGTCAGTCGTTGATTCTGAAATTTGAATCTTCTTAGTGGAGGAGTGTCCCTGTAATATTCCTTGTAGGTCTTCCTATCCCCTTTGATTGTTTCTTCATAGATTTTTGGATAGGTTTCTTGTTCTTTTTTTTTGGAGCTTGATCCCTTTTCTTCTTGATTGTATCCAAGTCTGGACTTGTCATGATGAGGCTTTTGACTGCTGATAATGTCATCCAAAACTTTTGAGTTGTTCTACATATTTTTCTTTTGAAGATCCTTTCTCAATGTGACAATCTATGCTTTTGAATTTCCAATGATCCTGTCTTTTTCTTCTAACTATCCTTTGAGTGCTTCTTCAATTCTTTTGTATTCTTCTGTTTGAACCTTCAATTACATGATCATTTGTTCTAGTTCCTGAGTGTCTTATTTCTTGTCCTGTTCTGCTTGTAGCTTCTTGTTTTTCTTCTTTTCTCTTCTTATAACTTCTATGGAACTCAACAAATCTTCTCGGTAGTCAACTTCTGACTCTTCATATTCTTCTTCAGTGTCTTCTTTATCAGAGTCTTCTATTTCCATGAATAGAACTCTTTATGTCTCACTGTCACTGACTTCATATTCATCTGATGAGGAGATGTCTTCTTTGGCGCATAAGCTTTTCTTGAAATCTTTCTTATTTGTTCTTTTGCCTTTATATGTTCATTTTCTATTTGATTAATCTTCATCATTCCTCTTATTTTTCTTATTAGGACATTTGTTAGCAAAATGACCAATAACATCACAATTAAAACAAATCAATGGAAGCTTACCTTTATATTACCTTTATATTTTTCATTGGTTCCCTTGTTCAATCTTCTGACAAAGTTGGCCACTTCTTCATCATCTTTCGAGACGTCACTGTTGCTGCTATTTTTGTTTTTCCTTGTGCTTTCCCTTTTGCTTTGACCTTTTGGATGCTTTGAAGGTTGCTTCTTTTATATCTGGATTTTCATGTTTAGTTCTCATTTCATATGTTGTGAATATTCCATGTAGTTCGTCCATGCTTATTGAGTGTAGATTTGTTCTTTTTTCTAGTGTTGATATCTTAGGATCAAAACTCATATGAAGATATCTTAGTACCTTTTGAACAATTACAGATTCTTTAATTTCTTGTCCCAATCCTATGATTTCATTTACTGTTTCATTGACTCGTAAGAATTAAGCTGCAATATTCTCATCTTTCTTCATCTTTAGTTGTTCGAACTAACCTCTGTAAGTTTGAAGCTTTGTTTCTTTGACTTTTGAATCTCCTTCAAAAATATTTTGAATTTTGTCCCAAATCTCTTTAGCGGATTTACACTATATAAATTTGGTGTATATCGATTCACCAAGACCATTCAAAAGTGCATTTGTGGCTTTGGAATTATTTTGACCGAGTTTTATTTTTCTTTCACTTGTTAGCGGAACTGCTAGCTCTTTGTATCCATCTACTATAGATTTCCAAATTTCAAATCCCTCTTCTTGTATATATGTTTTCATCCTTATGCTCCATAATGCATACTTATGTCCATCAAAATGTGGTATTCCATTTTTATACAAGTTGTTTCTCTCCATGATCTACCTTTCAATGGTTAAATTGATTTCTGAAGGAACCTGCTCTGATACCAACTGTTGGATTACTGAGAGGGGGGGTTGAATCAGTAATAGAGAAATGTAATCCTTTTTAACCATAAAATGAAAGTGTTATATCAATGTAGCATTATCATCCAATAGTTGCAGAATAAATAAACAATGAACAAATGAGCAATCATACACATACACGGTACACCAATGTTTTTGCGTGGAAAGCCAAAGAGGGAGAAAACCACGGAATGTGTTTTCTTATATGTCTTTAAGAATTACATTCATTAAAACCACCAACTTCCTTTGTTTTCCAGATGCAACTGGAAGGGTGATCCAACCCGCTAGTTTCTCAGGCTACAACCTGAGGGAAGCTCCAACTCCCCAATTCTCTGGCTACAACCAGAAGGAGGTTGCAACCCCCTATCTTCTTTGGCTACAACCAAAAGGTGTCTATAACCACTTGTCCTTGCCTCATCCAACCGCCCTGATGTAGAAGTAAAATGATGGAACCACTGTCACACTATCATTGTGAGATATACCACTGTAAAATTGTACCAACCTGTACCATTCACCTGCATCCAACCTGTACTACTGTCCTCCAATCAAACTGTACCTAATTTGATCATGTATCAAACAAATACAACAAATACGTGACCTGTAGTTCTACATCATGCGTATGTGCACTCCCTATATGTTATGCAGCCCGCATATGTACGCATCCTGTCTGTTATGCAGCCTGTGTATACCTTCTAAAAACTAGGGTTTTCTTTCTTTTGAAAAATTCTAACCTTCTGCAACTTCTTTCACATATATCTACAACCTTTCACTGTATCCAGACTGTAACTATACCCTATGCATGCATCCTCATACATAACCTTTACCCCAAAGCATATATATCTCTTTATTCATGTGTCATACAAGTGTGTGTAATCCTAAACAAGTGTAATCACCCTCACATGATCTAGACATCAAACCCTGTTTTATATTCATCCTCTCAATGCATCAACCACTTCACAAATACAAGCTCTCAACCATGTACCATAAAAACCCTTAGCCATATTCCAAGAACTACAAAATGTGCTTCAACTCTAACAAGAAGTATCAATGATAAATATTGATTATACCAGTATTGTATTTCTGTAGATATGACTTATACAGAAGATCCCATGCAGCCACTAGTCTCTCTAGGGAGAATCCAAATATCTATAACCAATTCTCATGCATACATCAAAATCCAACTACTAATAGAAATAAGGAATGCCTTTTGAACCAGTGGGTAGATCTGATGTATCTGATCTCTATAGACCTTCCTGGGAGCTTTTTCTTAGAATCTAAAACCTCAGTGTCTTCATCTCCTCATATTTCCATGGATTTTCCCTCATGTATGCACCCTAATACACTGTCACTCGTGTATGTATGCATCTTGTTGCATTGTTAGCCCGCGTACACCTCATAACTTAGGGATTTTTAGTATTCTCTGTAATTATGAAACTTTCGTCATCAACCCTTTGTGCTACCTCAGACTTTTGCAACTTCTGATATATCAATGAGTACCTGCAATAAACCTTACATAACAATAGATATTCAATATTCTCAAGTGTTATTAAATGAGAGACCTTTGCCTCTTATTTATACTTTTGTGTAGCTTCCTCAAGGGGTTACCTTCTAACCATCTTAACCCACTTTCCTTAGTTTAGGTCTAACCCACTTCTAATCACTTGTCCGCTTAACTTAACCACTTTCCACAAATAGTAAGTTCTCCATTAACTTTGTTATTTAAATAATTTCTTTTGCATCCACTTTGACTTATAGTACACTCATCACTTCACTTTGTTATTTAAATAATTTCTTTTTTGCAACCACTTTGACTACTTTAACCTTTTGGGGCTTCTAGATGACTCATGAGGGTTCTCCAACTTCACATGGCCATAACTCTCTAACCGTGAGGAGTTATGTGATGTTCCACATACCACTAGAAATGGTATGACATGTAATATCCATATAGAATATATCAAAACTCATAACATTATCCATCAATCAAACTTGGCTCTATTACTCAAACCTTTGTGCTACCGAAATTTTCTACCGGACTTTCTTCAAGGGTTTACATCAATGACAACCAACCCAAATAATCAACAAGTTCTTCCACCATGGCCTTCATTGTCATTAACACGGAAAAGAATGCCTCTTTAGTACTAAAAGTGATGCATCCCCCCTCCCCTTCTGGGGGATCTGCGACCTCCCGGTCTAGGATCTTTCTTTCTTCTGAATCGGATCGACTCTTCGGGTTCCTTATTGAAACCAAAACAATTATACACAGTCCCTCCTTCATTTTGTGTGCAGATTTTGTTAGACCCACAGGCTCTGTCTTGGCCCCTTTGAAGATTTTAATTAATGGACGCTAAGTCCCCTCGCTAGGTCATTTCCTTCATATGACCTCGGGCTATGACCCAAGGTGTAAGTAGTGTGATTGTGGGCACGGGAAAGAGTGGTTTGAGACCAACCCGCTTTTCTCCCCACAATTCACCTCCTATCACCACGTGTCCCTTTTGTAATACTGTGGTTTAAATTTCAGCCTACTCTAATAAAATTAAAGCCCGAGCATGTTCTGCCCCTGCAATCCAGCTCGACCGTCGATCTTCTGACCTTAACGGTGTTTCATGATCAACGGCTAAGATCTATTCTCTCTTTCTTATTTTTCTCCTCCTTTCATGCACCTTCCCAGACCTCCATGATTTGTTGACACATACCCCCTTTCAATCAATGTTCGTGATTTATTTCGGCAATCTTGGCTTCGGGGTTTTAAACTCTCAACCTTCACTTCAACTGTAGTGGTTATCTCCCGAAGTGGAAGATATACTAACACCTATCCCTCACAAACAGACGGTTAATATGAACTCTGACTCTCCAGACTTCGGGAGTTCTTGTTCAACACCTTCTCTTTTTTTCGGAGTGGCAGATATTTTTCCACGCGTCCCACCATGATGGGCGGTTCTAATGGATTTCGGAACTCTGCACTCTGATTGTTCTCAAATATTCACAACACAAATATCTGGAGTAATTTCTTCCGAAGTGTTGGACTTTCTGACACCTGTCCTCCCTGATCCAACAGTTATCCAATGAAGTGAATCTTCGTCCTCCACGCGTCCCTTCGTAGGTCAACGATCCACGTTTTTCCCTTAGGATCAATAGCTCTCGTCTGCTTCAGAACTTTGGCCCTTTCAACCAGATCAATGGTCCTTCACTCCCTTCTTAATCAATGATCGAGATATCCTTCGGGACTTCAGCATTCTCCTCCTCCTCTTTCCTCCAGAGTTCTAGATCTGGCACCGCGTGTCCACCTTCAAATCGATGGCTCTTATCCGCTTTGGGACTTCGACCTTCGGGATTCTCAAATCTCAACTTCTCCTTCTTCGTTTTTCTCCCAGATTTATTTCTCCTGGAGTTCATGATCTGACAATGTGTGTCCTCCCGCAGATCGATGGTTAATATTTACTTTGGCACTCTGGGCTTCAAGAGTTTCAATTCTCAATTGAACCCCTCGAATTGATTTCCCCGGAGTTCACAATTCTTCGCCACGTGTCCTATGGATCCGATGGTCCAGATCTTCTCTGGGTATTCATCTCTTCATCACTTCGGTGCTTCAGGAGTTTCAATTATCAAATGAAACTCTCATGTGATTTCTCTGAAGCCTCTAATATGCTAACACGTATCCCCTGGCGATCAATGGCCAAGATTTACTTTAGTTGTTTCTCCTCCTCCTTGTCCACAAAATTTTGAATTTGTGGATCTCGTGCCACCTGTCGTCCTTGACAATGGACGGTCCCAAATCACTTCGGGACTTCAGGACTTTGACAAGTCCACCCTCCTGCACACCCAAGGGTTAAGTCTCGTGCACTTATTCCTAGATCCAACGGTTGTTGGTCCTTTGCACTCAGATCCAACAGATGGGATCTGTTCCTCTCCTCTGAGCTTCCTTTGTTAACTGGACGTTGATCTAACGGTCCAGGATCCTCCCCACAACCAATCTGACAGTTGTTGTCACTCCTCCTCCCGAGATTTTGACTTCTTCCGACTTGGAAGAGTTTGTCAGTTTTCAAAGGCTTCGGCCTTTGAACTTTCTCCTATGGACTCGACTATCTGGGGTCTCGCCTTCGCTTTTGAGAGCGTTATATCTTCTGAGATTTAGGACTTGAAATAATTATGTCTCCTACACACTCCTTGCATTATCTCTTCTGAGATTTTTTATTTACTCAGTCTCTTAATGGTCTCGACCCTTCTGTTTTCTTTCAAAAGAAAACTTTGTGCCCTCGTGGAAACCTCATGTTCAATGCATGCCTTGTAGAGCTCCTTATTACAGAGTGTTCAATAACTATGTTTCTCTCTGAAATCAACATAGAGTTATTCCTGTGCACCCCTTGAACTTATGTTGATGAATATCAATGCTATCTCTCCTAAGATTTTCTGAGGTTAACTCACCTCTGTCAACGCATTCCTTGCAGACTATGTGCACTACTTGCACTCGAAAACTCAAAGAAGAGAAGCAATTGAAACTTATTCAATACTTCACCAGTTCATACATTCAAAACATGAATGACATATAAAAGCATAGCAATAAACATAAATACATAAACACACCATATGCAGGAAAAATTGCTTTTCTATTATCTCTGTGTGTCTATACAGATGTTTACAAAAATTGGACTGCAACAGAGTCCCCGTTCTCTCAAGTTCTCCTAACCTAACTCTATCATGAGTTATGCTTCTAAGACATCTCTACCAAAATCNTCATTTACAAAAGAGGGCTCTATGAACTTATCCTCTCCATCCAACCTCATCTATTACATTGAAGTTTCATAAATGGCCATCTAGTCTGAATTAAACATAGATCCATCACCCTATCAGCGATTAAAGGTGAACTTAACTTTTGTCTATACAAAGACATGGCTTGGTCTTCACTCGACCTTACAGCGCAAATCTATATGCGATTAGACTTCAAATTTAAAAATGGGAGGGTCGGTGCCTCTCCCTCTCTTAAATGTGTGTTGATGTGCTAGAATGTTGGCGTGTTGTTGAGGTGGAGAGATGCTTCTACATCATACTCCACTGCTAGGAAAATCATGAGCTCCTTCTCATGATCTCCTCCTCTCTAGTGTTGAAATCCTCCTAGATCCAAAAATATTCCTTGAAGTTGTCCCCTTTATCCTTTGCCTTGTTGTTGTTGATGTTGTTGCATCTTCTTCTTCTTCTTCCCTGATGCTATGGCAGGTTCTCCTCTGCTCAGATTTCCTTTGTTGAATGCTTCTTGTGCTAACCCCAACATCATCTTCCTTATCTCCTCTATCACTCTGTCCAGTTGCTCCAATGGTTGGCTCTTCTTATGCATTCTTCTTTGCTGCAAATCTTCCTCCTCATACACATCAAAGGGTAGATCATCCTGATCCCCCATGTCATTTTCTTCTCATGTGGCATTAGCTTGCCACCATTTTGTCTTATCATTGAGTTGTTGTTCAACTTCCTCCTATGACATTTTGGTTTCTTATGTCAGCTCCTCTTATGTTGTTATATCTCCAACTTCCTCTAACTTCTCCCCTAGTTGGTATGCTCCTCCATCTGCTTCCAACTTAATGTGTTGGATGTGCTTGCTTTGCACTATCATCCATCTCTCTAGGGCTTCCAGTTCCTCATACATATCAACAAAGTTTATTTTGTCCTCTCCCTCTTCTACTATAGACTCCAGTGTTGTAGTCATATCCTTTTCATCTTCCTGACTGAAAATTTGGAGCAATTATGTCGAATTCTCTTCTCCTGAAATTTGCATGACTGTCTCCTGGCAGCCATTTGCTAGTTTTTTATTGTCCAACCAAACCTCCAACATTCTCAACTCCATATCCCTCTGAGTGATCATCTCAACTGTTTTCTCATCTTCCTCTTCTCCTTGGGCAACTTCTGATATCTACTCCTTTATCATGATAGACACCGCTAGTTGTCCTTCTTCTGTTGTTGCATTTTCTCATGTGCATTGGCCTCTGCCTGGCTGCTTGGTAGGCATTCCTTGATTCCTCCAATGAGAAAAATACTCTTTTGATCCTCCTCCTAGATGGAGAAAGTATTTAACTTCTCATCATCTTCATTCATATGGTCTGAAAATGATCTAAAAATGAAGAAGACTTGAAAAACTTGAATAATTTATTGCAAGTGAAATGTTATGTGTTTAAAGCAACAGGATCAATTTGAAACACATAAATTAAGGATTACTTATGCAAAATACGCATAGACAGCAGCATAAACATTGAACATAAACACATGTGCACAGCAATTGATAAAGGAGTTCACCCCTCTTATGGGCTACATCTCCTGGTCCAGCTTCCAATGGATCATTATTATTAATTTCTCAAAAAGTGCTCAAAAACATGTCTTATAATGCTCAAAATGACAAACTGACTGCTCCAATGGCTTCCCAACGTCCCAAAACCCCTGTCTGGGCTCTTTCGGCACCTGAAACGGTCGAAAAATGAGAAAGATAGGCCTCCTGGAAGTCTCCTTCTCCAAGCTTGTTGTCCCTGGTTCTACAAATTGCACTCATCTTCCACAAACCTGGCTCACACGCTCTTTTAAGCGTAAAAACTCAGTCCCGTACACAACCGCCCACCGGTACAAACCGTAGGACGGTTAAGGGCACGCCAGCCCCTAACCGCCTCGGCGTCTGGGCACATGGCGCATGTAACCAAAGGCTGGGCAAAGTGGTTAGGTCGTTGTATAACTTTCGTGCCACCGGTCAAACAACGGGTTATACATATTAACCATTGGTTATGGTTAAACCCCGCGCGCATGTTTATTACAATGGGAAAACTATAGCATATATGTATGCGATTATAAATCGTGCACCATATAATATACAATGGTTACATTACAACCAATGTCCACGGGCCAGGGCTAAGCCCCGGCCCGACCCCTTTTTCATTTTAATACAATGCAATACATTAAATATAAATGCAAATACATATATGACAAGGAACGTCAGGCGACATAATGGTTAGTGGAGTATTGTTAAGTCTTATGATGTGGGAGGTCTAGGGGTCGAACCCCGCAGCCTCCATTAGTTTTTACACAACAAATATAACCCATCCAACGAGGGACACGTGGCACCCACAGATTGGGCCACGTGCCCTCATACCATTCGTTGTCAACAAGACACATGTCAACACCCGATTAGACAACTATCAACCAATGAAAACCTGCCACATCATCATATGGATGGTACGGCCCTGCCACGTCACTGTACGGACTGTACGGACAGGTACAGTCAACATCCAAAAATTTTGCCTGTTTGCCTTGGCGAACAGATCGCGATATCTTCTCCATACGGACTCCATTTGAGAAAGTAAATATACCATCGGAATCAGGAAGACGAGATGGACGCAATGGCACTGTTTTCGTCACATTCCAAGAACTTTGAAAATTGAGCAAAATTTGATCCCCTGATCACACCTCCCCATTGGGAAGCTTTTGGACCTCCAAAAGACTATCTCAGTCTATGTGAATATGAGGGTATAGTTCCCTCACCCTTCCAACCTCAATCCACTTGGCCT
>ML784575.1:102463-112987 GCA_009831015.1 Picea engelmannii | reverse complement strand
AATTTGCGAAGGAGTTTTACCATGCCCATTGGGAAGATGTTTCGAACTTGTAGAAGAAGAAGAAGAAGATGATGATGATGATGGAGGAGAGGGTGGTGGAGAAGCACCATTCCCTCCATCTCTGCCTGGAGTCTTGTCACCACTGCCTTCCTTATGCATTGAAGGATTAGAGCCTTCACCCTGTGATATCATGTTCCGTTCCATCATGACCTTCATCATATCTCTCAATTGTATGATAGTCTACATGAAGTCTTCTTCTTCATTCGGAACACGTTCATGATCTTCTGCATGTGCCATGCTTGGTGAATGTCTCTCTTCAACTTGCGGTGAATGAAACTGTTTCCTCCTTGTCGGATAAGAACTTGGCTCCACAAGTTGACCTTCTCCTCTTGTGAGTTTCAACCTTGTGAGCATCAGAAACAAAACTTGCAAACAATCAAGTCTTCAAAACCAATGCTCTGATACCAACTTGATCTAAAAATGAAGACTTGAAAAACTTGAATAATTTATTGCAAGTGAAATGTTATGTGTTTAAAGCAATAGGATCAATTTGCAACACATAAATTAAGGATTACTTATTCAAAATACACATAGACAGTAGCATAAACATTGAACATAAACACATGTGCACAGCAATTGATAAAGGAGTTCACCCCTATTATGGGCTACATCTCCTAGTCCAGCTTCCAATGGATCATTATTATTAATTGCTCAAAAAGTGCTCAAAAACATGTCTTACAATGCTCAAACTAACAAACCAACTACTCCAATGGCTTCCCAACGTCCCAAAACCTCTGTCTGGGCTCTTTCGGCACCTGAAACGGTCGAAAAATGAGAAAGATAGGCCTCCTGGAAGTCTCCTTCTCCAAGCTTGTTGTCTTTGGTTCTACAAATTGCACTCATCTTCCACAAACCTGGATCACACGCTCTTTTAAGCGTAAAAAATCAGTCTCGTACACAACCGCGCACTGGTACAAATCATAGGACGATTAAGGGTGCGCCAGCCCCTAACCGCCTTGGCGTCTGGGCACATGGCGCATGGAACCAAAGGCTAGGCAAAGTGGTTAGGTCGTTGTATAACTTCCGCGCCACCGGTCAAACAACGGGTTATACATATTAACCATTGGTTATGGTTAAACCCCGTACATGTTTATTACAATGGGCAAACTATAGCGTATATGTATGCGATTATAAATCACGCACCATATAATATACAACGGTTACATTACAACCAATGTCCACGCGTCGGGGCTAAGCCCCGGCCCGACCCCTTTTCATTTTAATACAATGCAATACATTAAATATAAATGCAAATACATATATGACAAGGAACGTCGGGCGACATAATGGTTAGTGGAGTATTGTTGAGGCTTATGCTGTGGGAGGTCTGGGGGTCAAACCCCGCGGCCTCCATTAGTTTTTACGCAACAAATATAACCCATCCAACGAGGGACACGTGGCGCCCACAGATTGGGCCACGTGCCCTCATACCATTCGCTGTCAACAAGACACGTGTCAACACCCGATTGGACAACTATCAACCAATGAAAACATGCCACATCATCCACCTGCCACATCATTGTATGGATGGTACGGTCCTGCCACATCACTGTACGGACTGTACGGACAGGTACAGTCAGCATCCAAAAAATTTCCCTGTTTGCCTTGGCGAACAGATCGTGATATCTTCTCCATACGGACTCCGTTTGAGAAATTAAATATACCGTCGGAATCAGGAAGATGAGACGGACGCAATGGCACTATTTTTGTCGCATTATGAGCACTTTGAAAATTGAGCAAAATTTGATCCCCTGATCAGAAAACCCATATGAATCTTCATCGATCAGCACTCCTTGCTGGTATGAACTCTCAACAGAGTCCATGAGACTCTCAGACAGTCTCATCTCTTTCCCCTTTCCCACCTAGCAATTTGGATTTTCTTCTCTTCTGCCCACCTAGAAGTTTATGAGATCTTCGACTAATCTCATCTCATTTCCCACCTGGCAATATGAATTCCCACTACTGTCCTCCTGACATTCTAAGAGATCCTCACTTGATCTCATTTCACTGCCCACCTGGAAATATGAAAATACATTTCTTCCCTCCTAGCAGTTTATGAGATCTTTGACTGATCTCACCTCCTCCTCATCACTGAGGTGTCTCCCAAATTTTGGTTCACAGATGTGAATCAGTTCCTCCTCTATGTCACTGAGGTTTTTAGCATGCCTCAGCCACCTTTTCAGCTCTTGTTGTTACTTTCTAACCAAAAAAAATTGAGCAGGCCATTTTACTTTCCTGTTTAGATGTAATCCGTACCTCCAGCGTACCTTTTCCTCCTGGTGCATCCTCAATGCTAGCCTCTTCATCCTTTCCCTTATCTCATTAAGCTCCAGATCCATCTCTGGATTGCATTTCTTCTTGTGGTCTTCTCTTCGACCACGCTCATGGCCTTCAGTATCCATTTTCACCTTCTATCTTCCCTCTTGGCAAGTCTATTGTTCACTCTGCAACTGAGGGCATCTCCATCTCCTCCTACAACTCACTTGGTTGTTCAATTTGTTGTTTCACACTTGCAACAGTCATGCACAGAGCACCACACTCAGCCTTATTTCACCTATTGTCTATAGGCAAACTTTAACTTATGATACTACTTGATGTTATCAGATTATCTCCTTTCACCGTCTCTCCTTTGTATTCTATCTGCAAACAATCTCAATATCAACTATGATACCACCTGATACATCCCCCCTCCCCTTCTGGGGGATTTGTGACCTCCCAGTCTAGGATATTTCTTTCTTCTGAATCGTATCGACTCTTTGGGTTCCTTATTGAACCCAAAACAATTATACACAGGCCCCCCTTCCTTTTGCATGTGGGTTCTGTTAGACCCGTGGGCTCTGTCTTGGCCCCTTTGAAGAATTTAACTAATGGATTCTAACTCCTCTCACTAGGTCCTTTCCTTCATATGACCTCGGGCTATGACCCAAGGTGTAAGTATGTTATTGCGGGCGCGGGAAAGAGTGGTTTGAGACCAACCCACTTTTCTCCTCGCAATTCAGCTCCAATCTCCACACGTCCCTTTTGCAATATCGTGGTTTAAATTATGGCCCGCTCTAAGAAAATTAAAGCCCAAGCATGTTTTCCCCCACAATCCAGCTCGAACGTCGATCTTCTGACCTCGACGGTGTTTTGTGATCAACGACTGAGATATGTTCTCTCTTTCTTCCTTCTCTCCTCCTTTCATGTGCCTTCCCAAACCTCCACGATCTGTGTACACGTACCCCCTTTCAATCAAGGTCATGATTGATTTCAACAATCTAGGCTTCGGGGTTTTCAAATCTCAACCTTCACTTCCTCTGCAGTGGTTATTTCCTGGAGTGGAAGATCTGTTGACACCTATCCCTCGCAAATGGACGGATTAGATGAACTCTGGCTCTCTAGCCTTTGGGTGTTCTTGTTCAACACCTTCTCTTTCTTCCGAAGTGGGTTTCTCCCAGAGTGGCAGATCATTTTCCATGCATCCCGCCTTGATGGATGGTTCTAATGGACTTTGAAAATCTACGCTCCTCTTGTAATATCCCTCGGTCGAACCCAATTGTAATGTAATATAAATGTAGTTAAGTTGGTGAGTTGTTTTAACTTCATTTGTTAATGCACGTCATGTGGCATAGTGCATGCATGAACTGCGCAGTAAAATGATGTAATATGCACATTCCAAGATACCGCACGTAGTAACTACAGTGCGCGTAGTATGGATGACAACAAGCTTCGTGTATATGATATGTGTTATAGGCTGGTGAGCCGATTATTATAAGTTGGGATGCTTATGTTTTGGTATTGGGCCGGAATGCCTAGATGTCAAAGGCCAATGCGCCTACTTTGTACATGACTCATGATTAATATAAATACATCGTTGTGCGCAGACCGACCATGATAAAAGAGATGGGGGACTGAACTTCACCAGTTAGGGAAAGGGAGGGCCAAAAGTCAAGGGAATATTATATTAATATTTCCTAAAGCCTAAAAGTATGGATAATTATTTTATCCTAAGTTCTAAAGTTGGGGACAAGTGGACCAAAGTAACTTCTAATATGACAAGTGTCAAGTTGGGGGCATGCATTCATATCGTGGGGGACTTATCTCATTTGGGGACTGTTCACGGGATTCTTACGAGTATCCTAACCATCATTCTCACCATCACTTCCACGAAGAGTTCACAGTGATTCCTTTCCACACTAAGTTATCCAGTCAATGATTCCATGACCATTTTCACTCATGCATTATGTTATCCTTGAGACAGCCATTTCACCATTTTGGAGCCTGTTCCCATAGCCATTTTCGGTTGGTGTACCTGGTTATCTTGGAGCAGAATTGAAGAAGCAGGTTGTCAGGCCTGTGAGCAATTCTCTGAGCAAGAGAATTGTTGGGGATTTATTCTCGAAAGGTGCTAAACTGGAGCTACAGCACTCTGAGACTTCCAGTCTGGCCTGTTATTGAAGCCCTGGAAGGGAAGTGGGGAAGTCGAGGGACTGTTGAGAAGAGAATGGGCACACTTCCTTGGGTGGGATAGGCATGTGGGGAATGAGAGGCTATAGGCTGTTAGTTGAGTGAGCACCTGAGATTGAGTCTTTCCTATTGCCCATGAGCCTTAGCCTAGATAGGAACCCTTTACCCTGGGTGGAATTCAGTCCCAGCTCGGGGGTGACTCACTGTTGAGAGTGATGAGTAGTGTAGTCTAAGGCTGGGAGGTTCGTGGATGGTCTGTACGCGGTTGGTGACAATATTTCTAATATATGTCCCAATTGTATGGTAAAATGATATGCTACTTTGTTATTTACATGCCTATGTTACGGTTTATCATATATGTGATTATAATTGCCTGTATATTTTTGGGTAATTCCCTGTAAATGTTGCATATCTGTAGTTACTGTTATTTCAGTATAAAATTCGTATGTTACAGAAAGTAATTGTTTGTTTATGTTTATATGTAAATCTTCCGCAAGAGTGTTGTATGTATATGTTTTAGTTGCATGCAGTTTAAAGAGTAAATTTATGTGGTATAGCTCAGTTGACTACTGGATATGTTACCGTATGTTCCACAATAAGGGAACGAAAGCGTTCCCTAAAGTAGCATGGTCCAGCCTGTAAAGGCTAGGAATGTTACCGACTGGTGTCAGAGAATGAGTGGTTTCTCTGGAGTGGCGTCCCATAGCCTGTGGGTGGTCGGGGGAACGTTACAAATTGGTATCAGAGCTTTAGTTCAACACTGAGCTTAGATGGGCCAAAGGGGTTCAGTTGAAGCAAATATTCACAAAAGTGTAACTTCAAAGTGACCAAAATTGGAGTCATGGAGTGTCCATGGAAAAGGTTGGCATGCTGGTGCGCACGGTAAATTTTGGCACCGCGCGAGAAAACGTTGGCGTGCCAGTATGCGTGGTAAATTGTGGTGTTGCACGGAATATTATTATGTGCGGATGCATGCGCTAGATTTAACCTTAGGCGGTGAGCACACACATAGTAATGTGCACATGGGGTGCGGAAGTATTGCTTAACACAGAGGAGTTTTGTTGGTACACACGTAAGTATGAGTATAAGTTGTTTCGCGACAGTGTATTCAGTAGTGTGCACAGATAAGTGGGCGCTATGGAATATGTTGAATTTGGCATGGTGCATGCATAGGACGAAATGCATGTGGAATATCAGTACGTGGTACCAAAACTATGCACAGTGGATATTGGCGCACAACGCAAGAGTAGTGCGCGTAAGTTGTCGATGCGACGAAGAAGAAATGAACAGTAGATATAGATGCATGGAAAAGAGTTTTACCTTGTGATATTGCTATGAACGATAAATATAAATGAACAAGTCAAATTTTAGTGCACACAAATTTTCTTGGAAGGCGATGAGTCTAAGTTTAATTTTCATAATAATAAAAGAAAAAATAAATAAACACACAACCGCATCGAAGCATTAATTAAAAATAATTGCGAGTTTTATTTTCCTTCGATTCAGATAGATGAAAATAAAATATAAGATTACAAAAAAAACTGATTATAAAAGAAAACAAGATTCATAACATCACCAGATAGAAATTGTAATAAAACAGTCTAAAATTTGTTTCTATATTTATATAATCGTATTAATCACAAAATTACAAAAGGGTGATGACAGCAGTTAGCCTGTTGTGAAAAGGGTTGTTTAAAGAACAGGCCTATCATCTCTGGTACTCTTTACCTTTGTTACCGGCTATTCAAAATTCATTGAGACGTGCTTATTTTAGTTGAAGACTTACTTCATCTTATAGATCTCTGCCTTTAAAGAGGAATCTAACCATTCTGGTTGATTCTCTCCAACACTTTCGGCCACTTCAGTCGTAGATTCCTCTTTCTTCTGTTGCTTACTCCTTTTATTCTTAGCGGTTGGCCTGTTGATGACTAAATCCTTCATAGTGGGATTCAGCCTGACTTCCAACCACGAGTCTATAGCTGGTTCTGTGTGGAACTTAGTTGCTAGAATGTGCGCAAAGACCCTTTCGTCCTTATTCCCAGGAAAGTCTAGCATGTTTCTAGAATAACCAGTCTCACTCGATTTAGCCTTGTCCATGTATCTCAGGTTGTGGATACCGAAAGGATTTTATAGAGAGCAGAAAGTCGAGCAGTTTGGAGATTACTTCAGTTATGGATACGCATATACCTTCATACTTAGGGAGAGATAATTATAGAATTACATTTATGAAGCGCAGACGGATTACGTACAAGAGCATTGGGTTGCCATGCTCGGCCAATCCATTTCGAATGATTATCTTTTTAGTTTGTTACATGGCGGCATTCAGCTGATGTCACATGGTTGCGAAGTACCGAACGAGTGAAGCAGGGTGATCTGACTAGCCGTCGCCCACTCCACGAGTGGTGGATTTGACATGTTGAGACACATGATACTACGTCTTGGCGAAAGTGGTTTCGGAAAACCACCTTCTTGTACAAGTGTATCTTTGAAGGCACATTGTGTCTGTGTTTTCAAGACTTGAGTCTTATCCAGAATTGTCATGGTGATAACACTAATAAATCGGGAGAGATAATTCTAATGTGTATATTAAACCAAAATGGTGCATATTCTCATGAATTGTTGAATTGTTAGCCTGATAAGTTTCGATGGCTGTACGTTTTGCAGAATTAACAATAACTCGATCAGATCATACCAGTGCAGAGTCCATAGGAATGGAGGAAGCACAGGGGAATTATAGTCAGCAAGATGAGAGCAAAGGAGTGGATGTCCATTTGGGCATGGAAGGAATGAACTCCAACGAACATGGAGAAGAAAGGAATGAAGATATGAATATGGCTGAGACCATTAAGAAATTGCAGAAGGATGTCCAAATCCATAAAGATGATAATGAAAGTCTTATGAAAGCCAAAGAGCAGCAGGATGACTTCAAAATGAATTTATTGGAGGGTTTGAACAGAATAGAAGAGAAATTGGTTAAGGAGAGTGGCTCAAGTAAATCTAGGAATCACAAACCTTCATAGGAGAAAAGAAAAGCAAAAAGTGCTAGTAGACATCACCATCATTCTCAAAGGAATTCAAATAATAAAACAGGCAACAGCTCGAGTCTATCCCCTGTCAGAAGGTATAAGAGATCTAGGGTGGATGAGATGAGAGGAGAAATGAACAAAATCAAACCCCCTACATTTGATGGTGAGCACAAGAAGGATGAAGATGCAAAAACATGGCTACTAGGCATTAGAAAGTATTTTCAATTGCATAATTACTCTTCTCATGCAGAAGGTAGAATCGTTATCTATCAACTCAAAGGAAAGGCCTCCATGTGATGGGATCAACTTGTGCAAGTGCATCACATCGTAGAGAAAGGTTTTACTTGGAGGGAATTCAAGAAGTATTTTGAGAAGAAGTACTTGACTAAGAGATACTATGACAAGAAAATGAAAGAGTTCTTTGAACTCAAGCTTGGAAGTATGACCATATATGAATATGAGAGAAGGTTTTTGGAACTATTGAAGTATGTCTCTTTCATCAAGGATGAGACAGTCAAAATTCAAAGGTATTTAAGTGGATTGTCATCGTTCATCAGTGAAAAAATATAGTATGATGATCCCAAGACATTAGAAGAGACCATAAGGAAAGCTAAATGCCTCTATGTTCAGCAGAAAGCAAGGCCATCTTTCCAAAAGGCTTGGGAAGACAATAAGAAATTCAAGATGGATCAGAGGAAGAAGGGAGCTAAGCCACCATTCTTCATAAATAATCCACAAGGACAACAAACGCCTAAAGAACCCATAACGATTGACACAGGGATTCAAAGGCCAAGGCAGCCACCTATGCAATGTTGGGGTTGTAAAGGGGACCATAGGTTTAGAGATTGTCCTCACAGAGGTGAAAAAGGTAGGGTTTTTCACAATGTACAATGAGCTGAAATAGTGGAGGACATGGGCAGATATGTGCCAAGGATTTATGCAGCCCTGGACAACAAGTGATCCGTAGGATCTTTTAATGACTATGGTTGAGTTTTAATTTTGCATGCGTTAATTAACCATTTGAGAAACTTAATGAAAGAATGAGGAAAAGAGAGGAATTATGACAGCCATATACACATTTGCAGATCTGAAATGAAGTAATAAACAGCAAACCATAACACGAGAATTGATAACGGAGTTCGGCACAACTTTGCCTATGTCTCCGGGCCTTTGTCTATGTGGGGGAGGCTTCTTTATTTATGTTCAAAATATAAAATATATGTCGCAGCAGTGCCAATTGGCTACAATACTGATCTGATCATGTTCTTCCAGATCTCTAGAACCCTGCAAAGAAAACGGCATGCAAAACGGACGTCTAGAGCTCCCAGAAATGGCCCGCAAGCGTCTGCTCCTCAATAGCTTCCCTGCATAAAAATGGCTTTGGCTTGGATTCCCTTCAGCATAACCCTGCTTTGACTGTCCTCCATGGCCTCAAACAGGCCTAGTTTTTATAGATCTGAAGTTGGTTATCCATCCCCAACTTCCTCCCAAAATTTGGGCTCCAAAAATGCCCAATATCTCCAAAAAATGGAGAAAATCCATTAATAACAGGCATTAAATCAAAAGAAATCCAAAAACTTAATACAAAAACCCACTTTAGTTTAAAATTAGGGGATAATCCCCCTTTGTCCGGTGCACGCCCCCTTGTCAAGGTCATATGGGGCCATGTGGTCGAGCGCTAGCCCCTCGGGCTATGCATTGGCCCTCCCCACGCGCTCTAACACCCGGTCCCGTGGCATCAGCATATGATCTCGGGCTAGTTCCATAACCCCCACGCCCTGTTTTCATTGAAGTCCCAGGTCACATGGCGGTGGTTACATGCCGGTGCCTAAATTCAAGGGCTAAGCCCTATCCATACTCCGCAACATCCCGTGTCGTGGTCATGTGTAATGTTTATTGGACCGTGGGCTGGGGCTAAGCCCTGGCCCTTTCCCCCACCGACGAAACCTTAATTTAAATTAAAATATATTCTTTATCATATACATAACAAGAACCAATCTTAGCTCGGGTGGTTAGCCCGGTCCTACCAGTACGTTGACGGAGAATAGGTCGGGGGTTCGACCCCGGTGAACCCATACAAATTTTGCACAAACCTTGAACCAACCACAGGGTGCCACATGGCAACCCATGACTAGGCCATGTGGCACCTCAACAACCAATAGAATTCTACCACGCGTCAATCAATGAAAGGTCCACGTGTCTGCCACGTACCCTGTTCAGTCACTGCCCTGTCAGCTGCTGACGTCATCCCATGCCGCGTGTCACCCTTACAGTGGTGACATGTGTCACCCATAGATTGGTCCAGCTGTCTGCCCATACACCACATCGCCCACCACGTGTCACCTCTAGGAGTTTCCACATCAGTTGTATAGTCGTACGGCCTATACAGTCAGCCTGCCACGTGGGACTGTATGGACTGTATCCCCTTTTTTTGCCTGTTTGGGTTTTCAGACAGAACGTGATATCTTTCGCATACTGAGCCCATTTGATGAAGTAAATATATGGCTGGAATCAGGAAGACGAGACGGGCGCAATAGCGCTAGTTTCGTCGGATTCCGAGCACTTTCATTTTTGAGCATTTTTAAGCCCTGTCAGGCTTCTGGTTCTGATTCTAGATCACACTTCCCCACTAAAAGACCTTTTGGTCCCCAAAATTTGATTGACCAGTCAACAAGCTCGAGATAGGCCACCCAGCTTTCTCTCTGTCTCTGAACTCTGTCCTGTGCACCTATCTCATCAAGATCAATTGTAACACAATCATGACAACTAACAGTATATTGTTATCCATTTGAACCCTGTTACATCTTACTGAAGCCACTATCATCCATGTAGAAAACATTACTAATGAAAGTATCAAGAAGATGACTGCAAATGAGCTGATATACTTGAGATATTTGCACGACATGAGCTTATCTTGAAGCAACTTATGATTGATTTTCCATTCAACAATCATGTCTTGTTCTTGCTTAAGATCAATTACTTCATTTGAAAC
>ML784575.1:88626-101269 GCA_009831015.1 Picea engelmannii | reverse complement strand
TTTAGAACTTGAACTTGAAGAAGAAGGAGAAGAAGGAGGTGTTGATGGAGGTGAAGGAGGAATCTGAGGATGGTCCTCTTCCTCTTCACTTTTTCCCTTTGAAGATTCACCCAAAACTGGTCACTTCCGTTCCAAGTAATCTTCGTACAAAACTTTCACCATCTCCGACATAGCAAGGAATGTTTTCTGGAATTCTTTCTCATCCTGAGAAATCCCTTCTTCCGATGCCATCTTCTCGCTGTGAGAAGCTCTCTTTCTCAATTCAATTAATGGATTCTCTGCAACAAGCTCACCTTCACCACGTTGTAGCTTTTCCCTGGTTAACATGCAAAACTCAAATCCAAACGTCAACTAGCTCTGATACCACTTGATCCGTAGGATCTTTTAATGACTATGGTTGAGTTTTAATTTTGCATGCGTTAATTAACCATTTGAGAAACTTAATGAAAGAATGAGGAAAAGAGAGGAATTATGACAGCCATATACACATTTGTAGATCTGAAATGAAGTAATAAACAGCAAACCATAACACGAGAATTGATAACAGAGTTCGGCACAACTTTGCCTACGTCTCCGGGCCTTTGTCTATGTGGGGGAGGCTTCTTTATTTCTGTTCAAAATATCAAAAGTACATCGCAGAAGTTCCAATTGGCTACAAGACTGATCTGTTCATGTTCTTCCAGATCTCTAGAACCCTACAAAGAAAATGGCACGCAAAACGGACGTCCGGAGCTCCCAGAAATGGCCCACAAGCATCTGCTCCTCAATAGATTCCCTGCATAAAAATGGCTTTGGCTTGGCTTCCCTTCAGCATAAATCTACTTTGACTATCCTCCATGGCCTCAAACAGGCCTAGTTTTTATAGATCTGAAGTTGGTTATCCATCCCCAACTTCCTCCCAAAATTTGGGCTCCAAAAATGCCCAATATCTCCAAAAAATGGAGAAAATCCATTAATAACAGCCATTAAATCAAAAGAAATCCCAAAATTAATACAAAAACCCACTTTAGTTTTAAATTAGGGGATAATCCCCCTTTGTCCAAGGCATGCCCCCTTGGCAAGGTCATATGGGGCCATGTGGTCAAGCACTAGCCCCTCGAGCTATGCGTTGGCCCTCCCCACGCGCTCTAACTCCCGGTCCGGTGGCATCAACATATGATCTTGGGCTAGTTCCATAACCCTCGCGCCCTGTTTTGTTTGAAGTCTCGGGTCACATGGCGGTGGTTAAATTCCGGTGCCTAAATCCGAGGGCTAAGCCCTATCCATACTCTGCAACATCCTGTGTCGTGGTCATGTGTAATGTTTATTGGACCGTGGGCTGGGGCTAAGCCTCGGCCCTTTCCCCCGCCGATGAAACCTTAATTTAAATTCAAATATATTCTTTATCATATACATAACAAGAACCAATCGTGGCCTGGGTGGTTAGCTCGATCCTGCCAGTCCGTTGCCTGGAGAATAGGTCGGGGGTTTGACCCCGGTGAACCCATACAAATTTTGCACAAACCTTGAACCAACCACAGGGTGCCATGTGGTAGACCATGACTAGGCCACGTGGCACCTAAACAACCAATAGAAGTCTGCCATGCGTCAATCACTGAATGGTCCACGTGTCTTCCACGTACCCTGTCCAGTCACTGCCCTATCAGTTGCTAACGTCATCCCATGCCACGTGTCACCCTTACAGTGGTGACACGTGTCACCCATAGATTGGTCCAGTTGTCTGCCTGTATGCCACATCGCCTGCCACGTGTTGCCTCCAAGAGTTTCCACATCAGTTGTATGGTTGTATGGCCTGTACAGTCAGCCTGCCACATGGCACTGTACAGACTGTACAGTCATCCCCTTTTTCTGCATGTTTGGGTTTTCGGACAGAACGCGATATCTTTCGTATACGTAGCCTATTTGACGAAGTAAATATATGGTCGAAATTAGGAAGAAGAGACGGACGCAATGGTGTTGGTTTCATCGGATTCTGAGAACTTTCATTTTTGAGCATTTTTAAGCCATGTCAGGCTTCTGGATCCGATTCTGGATCAACAAGCAAGCAAAGTATCAGTCCCACATGATTGAAGTGGAAGGTATGATCAACAACCAAACCCTTCCTATTTTGATTGATTCAGGAGATACTCATAGTTATATAGACCCTAAGATGGTGGAAAGTTTGCAATTGCCAAGAAGCAAGCATGGGAAATCCTGGTTGGTGCAACTGTCTACAGGAGCCAGAAGAAAGGTTAATGACATGGTTAAGTCATGCCTCATAGACATGAATGGACTTAACAACAAGGCAAATTTAAACATCTTGCTTTTAGGTTCCTATGACTGTCTAATTGGGATGGATTGGTTGGAACAACATCACATTCTCTTAGACTGTCACAACAAAGCATTTACTTGCCTGGATGAGGAAGGGAAACTAAGGAAGGTACAGGGAATCCCCAGGGAAGTAACCATTACAGAAATTTTAGCATTGTAGTTGAAGAAGTGTTACAGAAAAGGATGTCAAATAATTGCAACTCATTTGGCAGAGACACCTAGAGATAAGGTGCCAAATTTGGAAGATTGTGTAGTCCTGGAAGATTTTGAAGATGTGTTCAAGGAGGTACCTGGACTACCCCCAAGGGGAGACATTGGTTTCTCTATAAATTTGATGCTTGGAGCAGCGCTAGTATCAAAGACTCCTTACAGAATGAGTACACCAGAATTGAAGGAGTTGCAAATGCAGCTTGAAGAACTTCTAAAGAAGGGGTATATACACCCAAGCGTGTCACCTTGGGGTGCCCCAGTCTTGTTTGTGAGAAAGAAAGATGGAACACTAAGGTTGTGCATTGACTTCAGACAATTGAATAAAGTGACTGCTAAGAACAAGTATCCTCTACCAAGGATTGATGATCTCTTTGATCAATTAAAAGATGCAAAGATATTTTCAAAGATAGATCCCAGATCAAGATACCATCATGTAAGAATTAAAGAAGAAGATATTAGCAAGACCGCCTTTAGGACAAGGTATGGTCGTTATGAGTTCACAGTGGTACCATTTGGGTTTTCAAATGCACTAGATATTTTCATGTGCTTAATGAATGGTGTTTTTCGAGAGTATTTAGACAAGTTTGTCATTGTCTTTTTGGATGACATTCTTATATATTCCAAGTCAGAGGAAGAGAATGAACATCATTTGAGGATGGTGTTGCAAGTATTAAGGGAGCATCAGTTATATGCCAAATTGAGCAAGTGCTCATTTTATCAGAAACAGATTCATTATTTGGGGCATATCATTTCAAAGGATGGGATAGCAGTGGATCCTGAGAAGATAGAGACCATTAGAGAATGGTCAGCACCGAAGAATGTGACAGAGGTGAGATCATTCATGGGTCTTGCAGGATACTACAGAATATTTATTGAAGTATTCTCAAAGATTGCACACCCAATCACTTATTTGCAAAGAAAGGGAGTGAAGTTTCAGTGGACACTGGATTGCGAGAAGAGTTTCCAACACTTGAAACAATTATTGACAAGTGCTCAAATATTAAGGATCACATACCCAGAAGAATACTTCATCGTATGCATCGATGCATGTAATGAAGGACTTGGTGGAGTCCTCAGTCAAAATGGGTTTGTCATATGTTATGAATCAAGGAAGTTGAAGGATAATGAAAGAAACTATGTCACTCATGATTTGGAGGTTCCAGCCATAGTGCATTTCCTGAGGAAATGGAGACACTACCTCATGGGAAAGAGGTTTGAGCTAAGAACAAACCACAATGGTATGAAATATTTATTTGATCAGCCAAATCTAAATGCTAGACAAAGTAGATGGTTAGAATTTCTAAGTGAATATGACTTTGATATAAAGCATATCAAGGGGAAAGAGAATAATGTGGTTGATGCACTCAACAGGAAGGTGCATGAATTACATGCTACAGCCATTAGCATGTACCAAACTGATATTAAAAGCAAAGTTATGGAGGTTGCAAATGCAGATCTGCAATACAAAGAATTGGTAGCAATTCTACAGCAAGGTAAGATGCTTCAGAAGGTGGATAATTATAAGTTGGGAATAGATGGAATACTGTTGCGCAAGAACAAGATTTTTGTTCCAAATGTCCAGGACTTGAAACATATGATTTTGCATGAAACACATAATGTTCCTTATGCAGGGCACCCTGGATATCAAAAAATCATGGTAGCAATCAAGATCCATTACTTTTGGCTAGGTATGAAGAAAGAGATCGCCAAGTACATCGCTAGATGTATGGAATGCTAGAAAGTGAAAGTTGAGAATAGGCACCCAGCGGGATTGTTGCAACCTTTAACCATTCCTGAGTGGAAGCGGAAAATGGTGACAATGGATTTTATTACGGAATTTCCTAGAACATGCAAGCTGCATGATTCGATCATGGTGGTGGTGGACAAGTTTACGAAACATGACCATTTTATTCCACCAAAAACTAAGCACAAGGCAGAAGAGGTTGTTGATATTTTCATGAAGGAAGTGGCACGATTGCACAGGATTCCTAAAACAATTGTGTCCGACAGAGACCCAAAATTCACCTCGAATTTCTAGAAAGAATTGTTCAAAGGATTCAGAATGAATCTAAACTTTAGTACAGCTTATCATCCTGAGTCTGATGGACAGACAGAGAGGGTGAACAAGGTGATAAAAGATATACTAAGAATGTATGTGATGGACAAACCATCGAAATGGGAAGACCACCTACACTTGGTAGAATTCGCGTACAACAATGGGTATCAAGCATCATTGAAGATGATCCCATTTGAAGCACTTTACAGTAGAAAGTGAAATACTCCAGTGAGTTGGGATAATCTAGTTGATAGGACAGTAGTTGGGCCAGAGTTGCTCAGGAAAATGGAGGACCAAATGACAAAAATTAAGCAGAATTTAAAAGCTGCCCAAGACAGACAGAAATGTTATGATGATAAGAATAGAACCCATAGAGAATTCAAAGTGGGTGATCATGTTTTCCTGAAATTAAAAGCTAACAGGAGTTCCCTGAAGCTCGGAAGTTGCACGAAGTTGGAAGCCATATTTTGTGGGCCTTTTTAAATCCTAGAGAGGATTGGTCCAGTTGCTTATATGATTACATTGCCTACATCTATGTATATTCATAATGTCTTCCATGTATCATTGCGAAAGAAATATATACCTGATGTTAATCATGTTATTGACTAGAATGTGATTCAGGTGGAGCAAGAAGGTGCTTTTCAAGTGCATGCAGTTCACATTTTGGACCGGAAATTCAAACAGCTCCATAACTGAGCCATAGGGCTTGTAAAGGTTCAATGGACCTAGAACGGACCTGAGGATGCTAATTGGGAGCATGAAGATGCAATGCAGACAGAATACCCACATATTTTTGAATATTTTTGAAAACTCTGTTATATATGGGTGTATGGTGCACTGAGGACGGTGCATAAATAAGGGGAGGGGATTGTAATATCCCTCGGCCAAACCCAATTGTAATGTAATATAAATGTACTTAAGTTGGTGAGTTGTTTTGACCTCATTTGTTAATGCACATCATGTAGCATAGTGTGCGCATGAACTACGCAGTAAAATGATGTAATATGCACATTCCAGGATATCGCTTACAGTAACTAGGGTGCGTGTAGTATGGAGGACAATGAGCCTCGTGTATATGATATATGTTATAGGCTGGTGAGCCGGTTATTATAAGTTGGGATGCTTATGTTTTGGTATTGGGCCAGAATGCCTAGATGTCAAAGGCCAATGTGCCTACTTCATATATGACTCATGATTAATATAAAATACATCGTTGCGTGCAAACTAACCACGATAAAAGAGATGGGGGACTGAAATTCACCAGTTAGGGAAAGGGAGGGCCAAAATTCAAGGGAATATTATATTAATATTTCCTAAAGCGTAAAAGTATAGATAATTATTTTATCCTAAGTTCTAAAGTTGGGGACAATTGGACCAAAGTAACTTCCGATATGACAAGTGTCAAGTTGGGGACATGCATTCATATTGTAGGGGACTTAGCTCATTTGGGGACTGTTCACGGGATTCTTACGAGTAGCTTGACCATCACTTCCAGGAAGAGTTCACAATGATTCCTTTCCACACTCAGTTATCTAGTCAATGATTCCATGACCATTTTCACTCATGCATTCCATTATCCTTGAGACAACCATTTCACCATTCTGGAGCCTATTCCCATAGCCCTTTTCGGTTGGTGTACCTGGTTATCTTGGAGCGAGATTGAAGAAGCGGGTTGTCAGGCCCGTGAGAAATTCTCTGAGTGAGAGAATTGTTGGGGATTTATTCCCGAAGGTGCTAAACTGCAGCTACAGCGCTCTGATACTTCCATTCTAGCCTGTTGTTGAAGCTCTGGAAGGGAAGTGGGCCATCTGAGGGACTGTTGAGAAAAGAAGGGGCACACTTCCTTGGGTGGGACAGGCATGTGGGGAATGAGAGGTTGTAGGTTGTTAGTTAAGTGAGCACCTGAGGCGGAGTATTTCCTCTTTCCCATGAGCCTTAGCCTGGATAGGAACCCTTTACCCTGGGTGGAGTTCAATCCCAGCTCGGGGGTGACTCACTATTGAGAGTGATGAACAGTGTAGTCTAAAGCTGGGAGGTTCGTGGATGGTCTGTACACGGTTGGTGACAATATTTCTAAGATAAGTACCAATTGTATGGTAAAATGATATGCTACTTTGTTATTTACATTCCTATGTTACAGTTTATCATAAATGTGATTATAATTGCCTATATGTTTTTGGGTAATTCCCTGTAAATTCTGCATATCTGTAGTTATTGTTATTTCAATATAAAAGTCATATGTTACAGAAATTAATTGTTTGTTTATGTTTATATGTAAAGCTTCCGCAAAATTTTTGTATGTATATGTTTTAGTTGCATGCAATTTAAAGAGTAAATTTATGTGGTATAGCTCAGTTGACTACTGGGTATGTTATCGTATGTTCCATAGTAAGGGAATGAAAGTGTTCCTTAGAGTATCATGGTACGGCCTGTAAAGGCTGGGAATGTTACCGACTGGTGTCAGAGCATGAGTGGTTTCTCTGGAGTGGTGTCCCACGGCCTGCGGGTGGCCGGGGAAATGTTACACCTCTCAAATATTCACAACACAAATCTCTGGAGTAATTTCTTCCAGAGTGTTGGACTTTCTGACACCTATCCTCCCTGATCCAATAGTTGTCCAACAAAGTGAATCTTTGTCCTCCACACGTCCCTTCATAGATCAACGATCCACATTTTTCCCTTGGGATCAACGACCCCCGTCTACTTCGAAACTTCAGCCCTTTCAACCAGATCAATGGTCCTTCACTCCATTCTTGATCAATGATCAAGATCTCCTTCAGGACTTCATTGTTCTCCCCCTCCACATTCCTCCATAGTTCTAGATCTAGCACCGCGTTTCCACCTTCAAATCGACGGCTCTCATCCACTTTAGGATTCTCAAATCTCAACTTCTCCTCCTTTTCTTTTCTCCTGGAGTGATTTCACCTAAAGTTCACGATCTGACGGTGTGTGTCCTCCCAAATATCGACGGTTAAAATTTACTTCATCACTCCGGGCTTCGGGAGTTTCAATTCTCAACTGAACCCCTCGAAGTGATTTCCCCAGAGTTCACAATCCGTCGCCACGTGTCCTTTGGATCCGATGGTCCAAATCTTCTCTGAGTCTTCGACTCTTCGGCACCTTGGGAGTTTCAATTCTCAAATGAAACTCTCATGTGATTTCTTCAAAACCTCTAATATATTGACATGTATCCCATGGCGATCATCGGCCAAGATTTACTTCAGTTGTTTCTCCTCCTCCTTGTCCACAAACTTCTGAAGTTGTGGATCTTGCACCACCTGTCCTCCTTGACGATGGATGGTCCCAAATCACTTTGGGACTTCGTGACTTTGACAATTCCACCCTCTTGCGTACCCAAGGGTTAAGTCTCATGCACTTACTTCCGGATCCAACCGTTGTTGATCCTTTGCACTCAGATCCAGCGGATGGGATTTGTTCCTCTCCTCTGTGCTTCCTTTTTTCACTAGACGTTGATCTAATGGTCCAAGCTCCTCCCCACAACCAATCTAATGGATTTTGTCACTCCTCCTCCAGATATTTTGACTTCTTCCAAATTGGAAGAGTTTGTCAGTGTTCAAAGGCTTCGGCCTTTGAAATTTCTCCTACTGACTCGACTATCTAGGGTCTCTCCTTCGCTTTTGAGAGCGTTATCTCTTCTGAGCTTTAGGACTTGAAATAAGTCTATCTCCTACGCAATCCTTGCATTATCTCTTCTAATCTTTTCAATTTACTCAGTCTCTTAAGGGTCTTGTCCCTTTTGTTTCCTTTCAAAGGAAAACTTTGTGTCCTCCTGGCAACCTCTTGCTCAATGCACACCTTGTAGAGCTCCTTCTTATAGAGTGTTCAGTAACTTTGTCTCTCTCTAAACTCAATAGATATTTATTCATGTGCACCCCTTGCACGTCTACTGATGAAGATCAATGCTATCTCTCCTGATCTTTTCTGAGGTTAACTCACCTTTGTCAGTGCACTCCTTGCACTTGAAAACTCAAAGAAGAGAAGCAATTGAAACTTATTCAATACTTCACTAGTTCATACATTAAAAACATGAATGACATATAAAAGAATAACAATGAACACAAATACATAAACACACTATATGCAGGAAAAAATTGTTCTTCTATTATCTTTCTGTGTCTATACAAATGTTTACAAAAACTGGACTGCAATAGAGTCCCCATTCTCTCAAGTTCTCCTAACCTAACTCTATCCTGAGTTCTTCTTCTAAGACCTCTCTACCAAAATCTCTGTCTCTCTCTCTCATTTACAAAAGATATCTCTATGCGCTTATCCTCTCCACCTAACCTCATCTATTACATTGAAGTTTCATAAATGGCCATCTAGTCTGAATTAAACGTAGATCCATCACCCTGTCAGCCATTAAAGGTGAACTTAACTTCTGCTTGTACAAAGACATGGCTTGGTATTCACTCAACCTTACAGCATGAATCCATATGGGATTAGATTTCAAATTTAAAAATGGGAGGGTCGGTGCCTCTTTCTCTCTTAAATGCATGTTGATGTGCAAGAATTTTGGCGCGTTGCTAAGGTGGAGTGATGCTCCTGCATCAGAAAGGATTTGGATTAGAAGAATCCAAGTCTTTTTTTGAAACCATTTCTTGCTTCTAAAATTCACACCTTGAACCAATATCAGGAATGTACTCTTTAAATGATCCTTCACCAAGCTTGAGTCTAGACCTCGTAAGAATTCACTTGCAAAAAAAAATAAAAAACAACTTTGATACCACATGATCTGAAAATACAAAACAAGTTCTGATACCAACTTGATCTGAAATATCAACAAACTCTGATACCAATTCAGCTTGAAAATCCTTAGAAGTCAATTAGTTCATAAATACACACAAACATCCAACCAGATTCGAGAAATTGGAGATCGACTTGACTATTTACAAAACATCATGTGAATTTCTTACTTATCCATAAACTTCATTAACTGATAAATATAACTTGTGGAAATAATGAGTGCCAAAATAGAGAGAAATAGATCGCTCTTATTAATTCTCAAAATGACAAAATTACAATAAATGGGATTACAATGCCAAATTTGATGTCACTCTTCAATTCTGTTGCTCAATCCCAGAAACAGAGGTCACTACTGAATTCCTCACAAAATTCTTAGAAAAGGGAGTATAAACTCGACTATGTTTTGAACTGGTACTTAAAGACCCTTTTTTGCACGCATAACGAGACTATGGGTCTTATACATGAAAAAATGGACTAATACTATTCATACATATCATTTTTACACAAAATATACTTCCCCATCATATTCCTCTCAAAATTCTAAGAAAAATGGGTATAAACACCTTATACTTCCCTCAAAGAACTCTATGGCATGCAAAACAAGACAAACCCAAAAGAGGGACACCTCGTGCATGCCAAACGAGGTAAAATTTTTAACTTTGCACAAAATATATGTAGACCCTCTTTTTGGAATGCATTTCCACTTCCATGTCATTGGTTTTCATGCCCATTAAATAGGCCTAGGTCAGCCTAACCGAGCCCCTTTATTCTCAAACACATTTGTTACACTTTAAATAATTATTAGTTTGTTTGTTGTAGCAAACAACATGCATGGAATGTTGGTAGGAAGATAAATTTAAGACTAAGGAATATTTTGTGTAATATTCTCCCATATTTCATGGGTTTGATTCGCATCCAACCCAACTGTTTTGATTCTACCTTAGCCATTATTGGCCAATCAAAGAGTGCCACGTGGCATTCTCTGATTGGTCCATGTGTCATGTTGTCATTGGTCCACCTTTCTGCCACATCACTATATGGATATACAACCTCAACATATAGTCACCTGCCACTTGTACTTACCACATCATCGTATGGATGACATGTGGCACTTTTTTATTGGTCCACATGGACCCCCAAAAATGCCATTTTCGGGTGGCACGTGGCAGCCTATCATGCTACCATGTCACCATGATGACATCAACATGACATCATCTATTAGTTGTATGGAATTTTACGTAAACACCACGTGGCAGCCTATGTGCTTTCCTCGTGGCACCCCTTTGACTTTTTCTTTGTTTTGAACAAACTTTTACCATCCATAACTTCTTCATATGAACTCTGTTTGAGGCGATTTTTGCATCGTTGGAAAGATATTGTCAAGATTTATGCAATGAATTCATTTTCAATATCATTTGATAAGATCAATGTTTGAGCATTTTGGATCCTCCTGGATCAATTTTTCAAGTGTGACAGTAAGTATGGTGAGGAGCATAAATGTAGTGAGAAGAAAGTATTCTCAATAGACAATAAAGAGGAATCAAATCAAGAATTGGAATCATCACAAGATATAGAGCTAGAAGAGACTACTCCAACAATATTGTGTCATGCATTGATCGACATCAATACTCCACAAACCCTCAATATAGAAGGATATATCAAAAATAAAAAGGTAATAGTGTTGGTTGATTATATTAGTACCCATAACTTCATCAATTGCAAATTAGCAAAATATATCAATTTCTTTGTATTTCTAGCACTAGAGTTCCAAGTAATGATTGCAGATGGAGGTACCATAAATTGTTTTGGGAAGTGTCATAGTCTTAAGCTCAGTATGGGGGAGTATTTATTGTATAGTTCCATGATTTCCATCCAAATGGATGGTGATGATGTTGTATTAGGGTTCCAATGGTTACAATCATTGGGAACAGTGGTTATTTTTGTAAGTGTTGTAGTTGAGTGTTTTCATTGTTGATTCTTTTTGAAGGAGGGCCCACTTCAAGAGGTACAAGGACAATTTTATATAAATAATCTTGTGAATATTCTTATTTCAATTAATTGTTTATAAAAAAATTCTTAAACTCTTTTGTTTCTACTCATGTTAAAATCCTTGTCTAGACCTGTTATTTATTGCTACTAGATTAACTTTGCATTTTCTTTTATTTGTTTTGAATGTTTAGTTTTATAATGAAATGATTGTATATTTGAGTTTCACAAAACAGAGCATACAAAGGATAGACTTGTGACTAGTTATAGTTGTTCTAAAGTAAATCATTTCCACCACTCAAACCAAAAGAAATACAGTCAAAGTAGTTTTTAACTAAGTTTCATTCATGTAACTTAATAGTTGTTTGAAATTTTGGTCTTTAATAGATAGGCATATTGTAGGTAATTAGTCAATCTTTAGATCTTTAATTTTGTGCATATAGCACTGGTGTTTCACAAGTTCACAAACGAACCCCGGGTTGATAATAAAATGAAGCAGTGAAGTAGTTGTCTTTTAAATGGATATATTTTAGAGTTGTCATTTTTTGAGTCATTTTCAAGGAAACGCTGAGGAATTAGGATCTTTAGTTTATACAGACACGAGATAATATCATATGGAGGAACAAGGATCTTTAGTTTATCCAAATGAATTTTCACACATATTAGGATGAATGAATAGGTTTCAAGAGCCAAGAGAATGTTTTCATGGTATAGTAAGAGCCTCCCAATCCGCTAACACACTGGCAGGAAGAGTATGGAAGAAAGGAAGTACTTTTGCAAGTGAACATAAAACTCCCATTAAAGAATTAGAATCAAATATTGAAGCAAGCTCTACAGCATGTGTTGACACAAATCCTCTGTAATGTCCCCACTTTGGGACATCATCACAGTGCAGAGGGTTATGATGACCAGAGTAGCCAGATGGAGGTTATAGCGAGTACAGGAGTATTTGAGAGGCATTGTGGGGTCCAGCTTACATTGATGATCATATTCCATCATTATGAGCCATTCCTCATAGGTTGGCTTTGGTTTCGTTGCATTCCGATGATTTCCATGATTTTGACTATTTTGAGCCATAACTCAATGGTATTCACTGAAGAGGTCTTTTTGGGCACATTACTTGGAGGAACATCTCAGTGTAATAGCTCATTGGAATTGGGAGGAGCAACACTACAGGATGGGATTTCTAGAAGTGACTTTCAGTGGCCAGGGAAGCCACAAGGAGAGATAAGGAGCTTCTCAAAGGTAAAAAGGTTAATTAATTAATTAAAGTGATTTAATTAATTAATTAAATATTAATAAAATGAAAGTCACTTT